>WEKY01043542.1:19258-59743 GCA_013390045.1 Picathartes gymnocephalus
GGCGGTGCGGCCCGGCCGTGCCTGCCTCCCGCCGGCCGCCGCCACTCCGCCCTTCCCCGGGCCACGAGCAGCCGCTGCGGCCTCCGGGCCGCGCCCCGCTGTTCTTCCCGCCCCGGGGGAGCGGAACGGCCGCAGCGCCCGTGCGGTGCTCTGAGCGGTGGCGCTGTGAGGCGATGCTCCCCTGCCCGGGCCGCTCCCGGAGAGGCGGGCGGGACTGCGCACCCAGCGCCGGGGCAGCGCGGGGCCTTCCCACAGCCCCCGCACCCTGCAGGACGGCGCCCACGGCCAGGGAAAGGCGCCGCATCCCTCCGGGGTGCCCGAGCCTGCGGCACCGGTCTGTGGAGGCACGTGCTGCAGAGTCCTCGAGGAACAAAAAAACCGGCTTCACCCAGGGCTAAAATCTTTTGGATGTGTTTTTGGGGACCACGTGCATTCAAAGACTGTAATGCATTTCGTGGGTAGCCCTGCTAGGCTTTGTGTGTTAGCTCTTATGGTTGCTGGGTTTTTTTTAAATTATCTAGAACGGAGGTGAAAATAACTCTGATGTTCTTTAATAAAACACATAACGTGCTTGTCGTCATTTCCATGCTCCAGTTCCCCTCCTATACCAACTCATACTCCTTCAGGATTCCAAGGCCATTACCACTCCTACACAGTGGTTAATGCCTAACGGCTCTTCCAACACTGAGGCTCCTCTTTGGCCTTCAGGCGACGCTGTTTTTTACAACTTGGATTGTAGGAGGCGGTGTGCTGGCATTTGGCAATCCGGTTGTCACCCTGGTACCAAATTCCCTGTGTACTGTGCCCAGTGTGCTGTGTAATCTTATGTTAAATGCAGAAAAAAGGGAGGAAAAAAAAAGCATTTTTATATTTCGTGTGAAAGATGCAGAGTGTAAGAAATATCAGGCAACTGTTTTTTGGGGTTTTTTTTTAATACTAACAGAGGCAAACACCGATTGCTCATAAAATGTTGCTTTGGATTTAATGTCCCACTATACTGAGTCAGGGAGCTACAAAGCGAAGAAGCAGGGTGAGGTTTGTTTGTTCAGGTAAACAATGAAATTGGTGTCATTGTCTTCATTTGATCTCATCTTTGCCACTAAATAATTCTCCTGTAGCCCAGGTTCAGTCTAATTTTAGATTTTTCGGTAGGCAAGGAAGGTACTCTTCTGCTTTCATGCTTAGCTATCAATCTTCAAGAGTGAGTTCACTCAGACAGGCTTTTCCTACCAGCTTCATACCTTCCCTTTTATTTCTGTCAAGCCAAGCACAGCTCTACTAAAATTTCCAGAGGAGGAAGCTCCCAAGGCAGAGTTTTCTTAATGCTGGGTCTGTAACCACTCCATGTCCATTCGGTCAGGATGCCGTTGAGCCTCGTGGCTGTATTAACTCGCTGGTGTTGCCTAGGGGCTTAATTGCTCTGTGTCTTTGTTCTGGGAAGTAGTGAAGCAAGGTACTTGGGTCCACTGTCAAATTTGAGTTAAAGGTGCTATATCCAAAGAGAAATAAGCAGGAGTTTAGATAGAATATTCTTGATTTGCAGGTACACCTACACCAGCAAAATATGCTGGCTGCAAAGTCATTACCAGTGCAGCAAAGTGTGGGAGACAGTGACATCATTTTGAGGCTGAAAACTGCCCCATCGCTCCTGCCTGGTGAGTCTTGTTAGTCCTCACAAGCACTCTGTCCTCTTCCCTGGATGTTCCTTTTGCTAATCAAGAGTGTGGTGATGGGGGGTGAAGGCAAACTACTGTGAATTGGAAGTTTTACAGAGTAGTGCAGTGGTTCTTCTCATGAGATTTAGTGAGTTTGTAAGAATGCCAAATATTAGGATCTAGTTTTGCAATTTGTTTTATGATAAACTCAGAAATTGGTGGCCTGTTTTTTTCAGAGGCTATGCCCATGTGAGCTGGCTATGGAGCAAGGGGATCAAGATGAGTGAGCAGTCATGTAAGGTACAGAAATGTTTGAAGAAGGTTATGCTGGGCAAAGGCAGCTAATGCAGTGAGAATTTTCTTGGTGGTCCCTTACATTACAAATCAGTCATCTCACTGTTAGCAAAATATAGACCCCTGGAAAAAAAGTCCTATGGATAACAGAAAATAGTTTTGATTTGGTTTGGGGTTTTTTTTTCTTTTCTGCTGCAGTGGATCTGCATGGCTTTATTCTGTTAGAAGTGTTCTCACTGAGGTTAAAACCAGGGAAAATAAGGAGGAGAAATATAGGCATGTGAAAAATCAGTCTCATTTCAGTTGAGGAAAAGGTCAGAGAACAAGAAAGTCAGTGGAAATATTCCCAGTGCCCACAGCTGAGGTGGTGCTGCAGGGTTTGCTGCAGCTGCAGTTTCAGTGACACCCCCAGAAGACTCTTCAGTAAAATGTTATATGACTTTGACATTGCTCAAATCCTTTTGATGCAGGTGTTGTTGGAAAACACCCTTCATTTGTTACACAGACTAGGCCATAGAGGATTCATGAGGAGGTAAATACCTCAGCATGAATTGGTAAATACTGTGTGGAATATCTGAAATGGGATTTGGGAAAAATTAATGGAAAGGTAAGTTCGCATCTGCAGAAAGGCTTTTTTTTCCCCCCTGATACTAAGATACAGAGCCTGTGGTCCAAGCACTAATATCTATATTCAGGTTTCCATTTTCTGTCAATAATCCTGAGTGCTGACTGCATTATCAGTTTTTGTTTGAAGTTTGTTCTATCTTACTCTGGCCTGTGTTTGTAAATGACTAATCTAAGATCTGTGTGGAGCAAGACAGGTAATTAATCATGAAAGTGTGGATACCCAGCTGAGACGTCTTATGATCTTAGTTAACTTTCCAGTCTGTGTCAGCTGGGAGACTTAAAGGAATGCTGCTGGATTTAAAAAAAACCTGATTTAATTCTGGAGATATTGTTAGCTCAGTTAACACAGAGTTGAAAAACTAAAAGGATTTTTAAAGAATTTTAAAAAATCAAATATTAATTTATTAGGATTGTGTATTTAGCACCTGTGAATGGTAATTTTTACCATTTCTTTCGTGACTTTAGCCAGTTTCCCTTATTGGAAAATGTTCCTTGTAAATACAGCAAAATACATTCCTGGGGATAAAGAAAACCTTACATGATAAGAGATGCTGATAATTTTTAATTAAAATCATTGCAAAGCAACAGTAAGATAATGTATGTAGTTGTGTAGGGGATATGAATAACAGTTGCGAATAACAGTTGCAAATAATGCATGTTCAATTTAGCTGTAGTTATGCAAATGAAAAATAGAAAATTGGAAAACATTGAAGGTAAAAAGGAGTTCATAAATAAAAAAATTAATTGGAATTTTCCAGGCACGTAGTTCAGAAGCAAAACTTTGTAACAAAGATGCCAGCTCACATATTTGGTGCTTTTTATAGAACAGTTGTTATTATCCCTCCATGTGTTTACTGCCTATTAAAAAGTTCAAGATAATTTGTGTGAGTAATACCTAATTGCCTTATATGGAGTAAGTTTTATGTTAGGTAATAAAAGAAGGATCCTGTGGGGAGGCAGAAATCCTCTGCCATTGCCCCAGTGCTCTCCTCATCCCAGCTGGTCTCTACGGGGTGCTTATTAGTAGATACTTTTTCATAGAATATCAGGTAAGCTGTGTAAGTTTTTTCTCCCTAACAGATTAATAACTTGTGAATGTTCCTCTTAACTAAAATTGTTTTATTAGTTACTGAGAAAACTTATACTGGGACAAGTTTGAACTCCTTCCCAGCTCAGAATGCAGAAGACAGGGTGAAAACAGTATGTTAATATCAATTAATGTCCTTCGTTAATATCAATTCTGTGAAGAACTTCTTAAAATGACAATGTAAACATTTGTACTTTACAACTGTAGTTGTTTGAAAACAGATGTATTCTTTCAGGCTTTAACTGATGCCCCACGATGTTTGCAAAAGCAACAAAGAATTTTGTGCGAGAAACTGACAGTGGAGGTGACTTGATCCCTGTCTCCCAGTTGAATGCCTCAGACAAGCTTCAGCTTTTGAGCTTAGTTACGAAGAGGAGGAAATTCTGGTGCTGGCAGAAGCCCAAGTATCATTTCTTGACAGTGACCCTGAATGATGTGCTTGCTGAAGACAAACCAATAAAACCAGGTAAAGCCATACTCGGGCAGCACTGTTAGTGCACATGAAAACAATACAGACCCTAATCTGTTTTGTTTTTATTCTCAGTTATGTTATTAGAGGTCTCCTTCAGAGGAATGCTCTGAAGGAGTCCTCAATCCATGGGAATGAGATGAATGAATCTTTTCTCACTTGACCATTTATGTAACTAAAACTGGTAGTAATAAATGTTGGTTAAAAAAAGAAGAAAGTTTTGCCTTAGTAGAGTATTAAATTGAGTGTTGAAGGTTGTCAGACTGTACAGTCCTGCTGTTTAATAACAGTGCTATCTGCAGCCACAGGAATATCCCTAGAATATTTTGGGGGGTTGTATGTAATAGTAGTATGAAACTGTACTGTGCTCCACATCAAAAGCAGTGAATAAATAGTGTTTTGTTGACGTTAGTAGCCAAGGGAATGCTTGTCCAGGCCAGGCCAAGTGAGTTTTCCACTAAATCTGTTTGTCTTGCACAGACTGGTAAAAAAGATTGACCCTTACACTTTTTTCTTCATCCAACTATAGCAGTCCTACCCATGTTTTAAGATTAATCAGATGAAATCCCATATTTCTGGACGTGTCATAATTCTATACAGAAAAATAGATAAGTCCCTAACCTAAGATGTTAATTGTAGCTGGCTTGGAAAATTAGCTGATTCCGAGTCAGTTCTCTGGTTTTTAGGTATATAAAATTCAGAGTTGTTTTAAACCAGTTAGATTTTTCCATTGGTTTCAGTGAGCTTTGGGACAACCCTGTGATGAGATTTGTCAAAATAATGCCAAAATACTAGCACTGTTGTATAAGCCTGTTTGCTTTGTAGTTTTCTTTGTAGCTGAAATAACTTTCAATCATTCTTTATAAATATTTCATAGCATCTGAGTTCAGCACTTCAGTCACCTTATGTTTTCCTAAAATGGCAGGATACAAAAGATAGTACAACAAAGATGATGAAAACATGAAGAGAGCAGAAGTAAGAGTTGTAGAGATGTAAATTTCATTATTTATCTCTTCATACTGTTCCTTGCCTTCACTAACTTGTCATATTTTCTGTAAGTATCTGTTCCTCCAATCACTTAAGGACTGTTTCAGCACTCCTCTTCAAAGAAAATGCTTTTATTGCTTTCCTAGTGATTGTGGAGTCTGACTTTGCAAAATACACGGGGAAGTTTGAAGATTTTGTTCAAGGAAGTATTGAGACATCATTTGTGAAGATCAACCTGGGAGCTGGAGGAAAGGGCTATGTGGAAAACCAGTCCTCGTTTGGAAACCTGAGGAAGCAGGAGATTGACTTGCAGCAGCTTATGAAGGATGTCAAGGACAGGTATGTTTCTAATGTGAGTGTTGTAGTGGCCAGTAGACATTACTGAGCTGAAAAGACTTGGGCCAGCTGCAATCACTGACCAATTGACTTTGTAGTGTTGCCACCATTTGAAAATTATTTTTATTGTAAGATTTCATATTCATGATAAATCATATATCCAAAAATGAAATTTTCCATATTTTGAAATCTTGCTAGTTAGACTTCTCCCTTTCTTGTTTTAAAAACGTCTCTGTAATTTCATCTTATGTTTTTGCATGAATTACCACCTGGGACAAGAGCCAAATCCTCCCTTCATTGGGGGACTGTACTGAGGTAACAATCTGGAAAAAAATGGAATTAGTTCTCTGTGTTACTGGGGCATTGAATTTGGAAATTGAATTCAGAACTGCTAATGTTCTTGTAAGCAGGCTTTTTAATTTTGTGTGTGTGAGTGGCCATGCTAGAAAATGGGATTATTTAAAGTTGAAGGAATAGCAAAGGTGATCAAGCATGGTCAAGGCATATTCTACTAGCTGAACAAAATATAGATCTGTTGCTTTCTATTGTATACTGTATTAACTGAGGGGAACAATATTCTTTATTTTACAAGATATGCAACATTTCCTCACTTCCTGTCCTACTCTGAAAATGTTGCAATAAGAGAGTCATGAGCCAAAGCCTATTTGGCAACCAGCTGACAAGTCAGGGGTCTACTCTCTATTGCAGGTCCTGACTCATGGGAGATGAGGGTGCTTCGTTTGTGACAGCATTGTACTCTAGATATGTAGCAGGAGCTGTGATGAATTTAAATAGCCTTTGCTGATGCTCTGAAGGTAAAGATGATAGGTTTTGCTACCAGTGCAGTAGTTGTCAGAAGCAATGTAAATTTGCTTTAGATACACTGATGTTCTAGAAATAATCAATTCTCCATTTTCATGGGAACAAATGGCTGATGTTCTTTTTATTGTGAGTGTTCACAAGTTAACAGATTTATTCTAATAAGGCTGCTTGCTCTCTTTGTACTAAATGCCTTATTAAAAGCAGAAAATACTGGGCTAAATGTGTGTACCAAGCCTGTAAAATTAATCTGCATCTAGTATCAGGAAAACAGTGTCAGTCAAGATTTAGAGTCTTGTTTCTAGCACTAGATAGTCCTATGGAGAAACAAACTAGAGTAACTGATTTAGATCAGTAAGCTTTTACTTGAAGTTACATACTCTGTTCACAAAGAGAATCCTCCCACAGCAAATAAGCACATCTTGGAGTTACAATCCTTTATGTAACTAAATATTGAGAAATGTGTTACCTTCTTTTTAGTGTTGAAAACCAGTAGCTCTACACTGATGTATGTGTAACTGTAACTGAAGTTGATGTGTGTGCCACTTTATGCAAGGAACTCGGTCTTAGTTCATAAAAAAGATGCTCATAGCTTATTAAAGCTTATGATGCACAGTGTATAATTGATACCGAGTCAGTCTCCCTTCTGCCAGGTCACTGAAAATGATGAGGATAGCAGAATTTTTACTTTTTTCTCCAGCATAATGCAGAGACTCGCTGGAGATTGTTGGCAATGCCTTATAGATGAAATTCTACTTACTCGTTCATAAATATTCTATGATTTATGATTGATTGTGTCCAAGCTTCAAGCTCTCATCTTGTTCATGAGTATTGTATGGAATTTAGGAGTGCTGATGCTTACAAATCAGTGATTTTTGGATGCAAAGCATTACAGTACTTATAAGAGCATGTTTACCTGTCAGGCCTTGTGAAATGAGAGGTAGCAAACTGTTCTTGTTGTCAGTTAATGACATGTGGTCCTTGTGCTTGTTTGATCAATCATTGCTTCATTTATTATTTCTACATATGTTACCTAGTTAAGTTGCATTTTTAAAATGTTCTTGTATTAGGCTGATTAAGTCAAAGTTGCAGATTAGTAGCAGAAAACTCTAAAAAGTCAAAGCTGATGTGCCTTTTAAACTAAGTCATGTGAGTCTTCACAGTTCAGCAAGCTGAAAGTGCTCAGTGGCAGCAGATCAGTTTCCTTTCACTTCTTGGGTGAACCTTCTGAAGGAGAATCCTACTGATCTTTTAATTAGATTCCAGGTGCTGCATTGTCTCCTTTTTCCAAAAAAGGATGACAGCTGAAGGATGTGGGATGAGATCCTTCCTGGTTTGCAGAAGCAGTGACATTGTAGATGCAGAACACACTTATTAAAATAATATGAAATACTAAAATAAAGTTAAACTATAATTTTAGGCACACAAACTTGGCATATTTCACTTTACATTATTTTTGATTTTGTATTACACAGTTGTCCTGGTTTGAAGGACAGGTCTCTGCTAGGGAAGGCAGGAGCCTCCCTTGGAATGAAGAATGTGAACCCCTCCCCTCCGAATTATTGTAATTTTGAAATTAAGGGGGTTCTCAGGCAAAGATATGGGAGTAGGAATAACAGTTCTTTACTAGGATTTATAACAGAGCAAACAAACAACAACTCTTATGGCACTAACAACAAACAGAACCAAGAACCCGGTCCCGACCCCCTGGCCTGAAGGCACTTTTCCCCCTCAGTGCAGTGATGGTCCCAGCCGGCAGGGAGCACGTGCTATGGTGGTTCAGTCAGCAGGGGAAAACAAAACGGAAGAGAGGTTTTGCTTCACAAACCCCCTTGGAGCAGTCGATCCCAGTGCCCCAGCAGGATTCTTGGAAAGCAGCAAACTGGGACGGCAGGACGTCTCGGCAGGCGGGGGAGCGGGGCTGCAGCGCAGTGAAACCCAGAGCAGTGCCGAGGGAGCGGTGGGGGCGGGGGGCAGCAGCCGCCCGGCTCCTAGCCCAGCGAGGAGAGGCGAGCTCAGGGATTCCGGGCACCCGAGCAGATGGCAACAGGTTCAGTGGCTGCTCTCACAAGCAGAGGCTCACCCAAGAGGCAGAAGAAAACAGCTCCAAGCCAGGGCTCCAGCAGCAGCAGCGAAAAAAAAATTTTCTCTCGCAGAGCTGTCTCTTCCCGTGTCCTCCTCCGAAAGCCAGTCCCGCTCCGCCCCTGCCCTCTCCTTTTACCAGTCCCCAATTCTCGAGATATTCCTCCACCCCCCCCCCCCTTCGAGAGAAAAACTCCCCGACAGAACAGTAAACATAGATGGGCCTTTTCTTTAGGCCTAGGTATAGCCTTTGTTTTTCTTAAGTACTCAGTAATTAAGGCTATTTAGCAACTGAATGGAAAATAATTCTATACTGTTAAAAGGAAACAAAAGGAAAGACAACCCAACCCCCAACAACAGTGCTTGCTAGTTCACAGAGCATTGTAACATACTGAATTTGGGCAGAGTCCTGTGCCTTTAGCTCACTTGGATTGCTATGGATTTAAGAGTATATTCTGTCTCCTATTTTAAGGCTTTCAGTACTGTCTGCCATAATGTCCTCTTAGAGAAGTTGATAAAGTATGGGCTGGATGAGCCCCTTTTCAGTGGTGCCCAGTGACAGACCAAAAAGCAATAGGCACAATCTGAAACACAGGAGACTCTGTCTGAACCTCAGGAAACTCTTTTTCACTGTGAGGGTAGCTGAGCACAGATTGCCTGAGGAGGCTGTGGAGTTCCTCTCCTGGGAGACATGATCCTAGGCAGACGGCAGGGAGGTTAGACCAGATGATTGTCCAACATCAACCATTCTGTCTTCTTCCCTCCAGTAAAAAAGATTATGAGGAGATTATAATCTCTGTACTTTCATGTATTAACAAATCTGCTTGTTTGTTTTTACCATTTCACTAAAAGTCATGGAAGGTGATTGAAAGAGAAGTTCTGAGAGGACAGTGATAGCAGTCAATCAGTTCGCATCAGCTGCAGAAAAAATTGCCTGTCATGCTTCCATCATTTCATGTGGATGATTCCTAACTCTATGATTAGCATATTAGAAAAAGAGTTGTAAGTGGTTTTAGCAGCATACTCTGGCATGGTTGAAAGATACTTTTATACTGTTGCATATTGCACTTTAGTTGAATTAATGAAACTGCATATTATTGTCCACACTGAGACAAAAATAAATGCCTATTCCTAATCTGAGTAGAGTGGAAATTCAGACCATTTTATGATTTATTGTTTAAAACTCCTTGAGCATTTATGAACATGGTGAGAAAACCATTCCGTTTGCTACATGAGGTAATATGAAGTCACAAAGCGTTGTGAGACAGGATTGAATAAAAGCACTTGTGTGTGCCTGTGATTTAAAAAATACGGAGCATGTCAAATAGAAAATAGAGAAACTACCTGTCACTTACAGTCTGAAACTCTCTGGTATTCTTAGCGTATGTATGTGTCAGGTTATTCTGTAGGGAAAATAGTGAAATGCTGTCAATAAGCTGACTATTGCAGATGTTATGTTCTATAAGAAGTAGGTCAGAGAGGTTATGTTTGAAATGGATTAAAAAAAGAAATACGGATCTGTGCTTGGTGGAAGATGGCAGAGTGAGGTCTGGTGGATTTTACTCCCTGGCACTCATCCAGAGGTCTCTATTTGAGCAGGAACAAAGCTGGGTGAAGGCTCTCACTTGCAACAAGCAGTATTTGTATAGAAGACATTAGGCTGTTGCACATTATAAATGAATTGGAGGAGAGGCTGTGAGCATGGGCTACTTGTGTCTCTGTAGCTGGGAGAGGAGGTGTATTGAGGTGACATTGCCCAGTACAGGACTGAAAAGCTTTCTCACTCGTGAGTAGTTTGGACCAGTGAAAGTTTGTGCAGACAGGCAGGAGTTCTGATTTCAATGTGAGGATAGGGAGTACTCACAGCAATACCCATTCTTCTTGGTATTTGTAGGAAATTGACAAGCACCTTGCTTTGAGGATTTGTGGGTGGGCTGCTGAGAAGGTTAGACAGGATTTGGTGGAAAAATGGTCCTAAGGCCTCTCCTATGTGGGAAATTAGGTCAAATTCTGTGCCTAAACAAAAGACTCTCAGTTTCAGCAGTAGGGTTTAGGCAGGTTCTTGCTCTCTACTTTAACTGTGAGAGCCTCCTATATTGTCAGGTGTTGTCTGTTTTTTCTTGTCTTTATTTGGTTTCTACCTTTCTCTCTTCTTTTCTGACTCCCGACTACAGCAAATTGCATTTGTGCCTCTGTTGTCTACTGTTTTTCTAATACGAGAATACTGAATGAAGGTGAAAAAAGTCTTTGCGTTATAGGAGAGTAGAAGTGTTTAATCTAGTTAAATGTGAAGTGAGACCAAAACTCAAATTATTTTATGTACATGTTTGACCTGTAAAGCTTCCAGCATAGTAAATCACTGTCCTCAGGAAGGTTATTTAAGCAGAACAATCAAGCAAAACCCTGTAATTTGTATCTTTTAAATAATTTTTATTTATACAGGCTTATACTCTGTGTGTTGATAATGGGACTTGGCAAACCAACATCTCATTATATTTTCTATAGTGTTATTTTTGAGTGCTTCAGCTCAGCTCCTTGGGGTGGGACAGGTAATGGTGATGTAGTACAAGTGGCACAAGATTGGTGGGGCTCTTGTACAGTACAGAGTGAAAATAATGGTAAGAGCCAGGTTGTAGAACAGAAGTAAACCTCTGAAACATGACCTGTGAAATAAAAAAATGCAGTGCAATTCATGTGCCTTGCATGCATGTATTCTCAGGGATTTAACTCAGCCATCTTGTGTTATTCAGGTATTTTCTTATATTCAGTGTTATGCTGGCAAGTAAGTTCAGTTCTTGCAAAAATACAGTCATGGTCTCAGCAGCCATTGCCCTGCAGTACTTGAAGCCCTGCTCTGATTGTCAAACTTTAACCCTGTTGTGGTTTGCTCTTGATGACTGTTTTCAATGACAATTTAGATAAGGTGGGTACTTGCTTACCTCATGTTATCTCCTGTGTAAGTTGCTGAAGAGAGCAGAATATTTTGCCTTCAACAGGCTGTGCCCCAGTAATAACTCATGATGTGCTCACATGCAACCCTAGAGTTCTGTTTTATGATAGAAGGTTCAGTGCCAAAAGCCTAGAGGAGAGCACTGTGCTATCCTAGAAGAAAAGGTTTTTATAGCTGTGGGTAAGGTTATGTGTTTGAAAGCTCTGAATTTGGTGCTCACTCAACTTACTGGGCAGAGGAGAACATTTCTGCCGTTGTTACAATGGGACGCGTCCCACAGAAGTCATTAGAACCTTGGGGCTGTGGCAGTGGCTGTCTCTGGCACACATTCATCTCTGTGCAGGGCATCCCAGGTCACCTCTGGGCAGTGCCTGAGGAGTGCTGCTGCAGCAGGTAGCTCTGTGTCCCTGTGTGTCAGTGTCACTCCATAGCCCCCAGTGCTGCGGCAGCTCCTCCAGCGTTGCCTCCAGGCAAATGTTCACTGCCCCTCTTTGCAAGTTAACTACATCTTCTGACCCTTCTGCTGTGCCACTCTGCTGCTACTTCTGCATCTGGACCTCAAAGCCAGGAGTGTGGCAAGGTCTGAGCCAGTCCTGCCTCGGGCAGAATACTGTAGAAGCAGATGGAAGAAAAAGTCTCTTGAATTATTTTAGTAATTCATTTGCATAGGGTTAGGTCATATTCTATATGCTTCTTCAGTTAAAACTCATTCAGAAGTAGCAAATCTTTATTTAATAGGTATTTTTCTACCGTTGATTATTTGAGGGGATTTTTTCTCTAAATTTTGGGGATATTCAGCAAGTTTGTCATCCTCTTAAACAGTCAAAAAATACATGTGAAAGCAAATGGCAAATTCCTTTTGTGCTTCTTCATTGTATTTTTTCCCCTGTGGCTTCCTAGGTCAGATGTTAAAACTGCAAGTTCTTAGTGCATTAATTTGTATTTTCAAGACGCTTAGCACACCACTTTAGAAACATAAATAATTATTGTGAAGTATATGATAGGCTTGATAGACTGTAACTAATGGCTCTGGTTTGGCAGACACTTCTGAGAACGGTGATGTTTGTGGTTGCTTGACATTTCTTAAGTTTTTGCTTAATCCAAAGGTTCATTGCATTCCGAGCATGAAGCATGACTTTGCACCAAAGGAAAAAAGTTATATTAATAATCTCAGGAATGTTTGGGGGTGCTTTTCTAGTGGCTGCTGCATGGCTTCAGAGGTATTTTCTTTCACTTGTCTAAACAATCAACTTTAAGGTTTTCAGACAGTTCATTCCAACTGATTGAACTTTCATATAAGCATGTAACTCTCCAAAGATCAGAAACTGCCTGAGGATATTTTTAATTCAATAAAAACCCCAGCTGACTTCAGATTTATACAGACTGCATAAATTCAAAACTCCAGAATCTAATAAATCTAAAACTTTTTAATTAAAAGTGGAGATATCTCGATTTAAATGAATTGGAGTCAGACATGTCTTTCTGTCACATTTTTGGGAAATTGCCATTTAGCTCCATGAATAGCCATTTATAGTAAAAGGGAGGAGAAAAGACTGAATAATTTGAGTCAGGGATAGCAGTCCTTTAATCTTCCAACAGTTTTACTAGATTACCTGCTCATAAAAAATAAAACATCTTCTCTGAGGACCTCCAGTGAATATTTTGCAAAAGTATAATATCATTGATACATTTTAATCAAATACAATTAAGAAGTTGCTTTAACTATTACTAGAAAGTCTGTTACCACACAAAAGACAAAGTAGTGGATTTTGTAACATTTTCTTAGAAAATAAACCTCCTGTATTGTTTGTGGGAGTTCACTTTCAGTCTTCTCCTCATTCTAAGAAGAACCTAATGTTAGAATTACTTCCAGCAGCATTTAAACAGACGCTGAATTATGCTGTGAAGTAGGCATGGTTTATTAAGCTAGTCCCTGGACTAGAATTTTGAGTTCCCTTCCACAGTTTTCTTTTGACTGTGACAGTCCTGGTGACCAATTTTAAATTTTTACTCTATACCAATAAGTAACACAGGACTATGAAGCAGGTGAGGTTTTTTCAGTAATCTCCAGTCTCAAAATCAATTAAATGTTCTGTGTTTTCTCATTCAGCCATTTGAAATACTTGGTCAGTGCTGATCCCACTCAGCCTGCTCGGGGTTTGAGTGAGCACTGAAACAGATCCATAGCAAGCAGTGAGGCTTGGCACTGAGGCATTGCTGTCTTCGTGTCCCCCAGCCACCACCCCCTGCCATGGCCATGGTAATGTCAGTGCGAGCTCACAGTAGGAGAGGATTCAGTCCATTGTCCAAGAGCATGACTGGTTGGTTTTGTATTACTCAGGAAGCTTAAAGTTGCCATTAGTTCTCTCTTGCTTTTTTCTTTGCTTAGAAAGTATCCGGACAACTTCCATATTTGTTCAGAGTAGGGAATCAAGAATTCAATTTATATATGAGGACTTACTGTGGAATACAGATACTTACTGCTGCCAAATAACAAAAGAGGAGATCATAATTTTGAGGAGGCTGCTGATACAGAAACCATTGTCATTTTTACAATAAAAGCTTCTTCAGGCAATTAAGAAAATGTGGCGGGGTTTTTTTGTTTGGTTTTTGTTGATTGGTTGGTTGGTTGGGTTTTTTCACAATTCTGGTATTGTTAATGGTGTATTTTCTTTTTCAGAACAATAGATCTAAACAGTAGTTTACTGCAACAAGTAATAGAAAGAAAACGTGAAGTGCTGTGCATCTTGAGAGAAAAGATAATCACAACTCAGAGGTGTACGATATCTGAACATATCCAGACAGAAGAAAAAGTCAGCGGTGTGATGGGATGCACTGCAAAGACAATAAAGGTAAGAGCTATTATAGATCTGCAAGGAACAGAACAATTGCACACCATTCTCCAAATGGCCTTCAGAGTAGTTTTCGTGCTTTCCTAATGTGCTGACCAAACTGCACCGCTTGGTTGTGAAAATTGTGCATAGTAAAATGTTCTTTCCATTGCCTTTCTGGCAAAAGATGCGATCTTTTTGTATGAGCGTGGAATTTAGTTTCCATCTGTACTATCAAATTGTGATTCCGTTTCTATGTAGATTCCTGCCTACAGCAGAACATGAAGCAAACCTAAAACAATTCATTGCAAGCTGAATAGCAAAATCCATTGCAGAATCAAATTTATTTGAAAAACCAAGTAATCATTCATCACAAATGGTTGCAGTGTCTACTGAGTTTTCATATTTATTGGGAAGCTATTTGTTTTCAATCATGGAAGTAGAGATTAACTGCATTATGAGGCTATCTGAAAAATGGCCTATGAATTGAGAAGGAATTACCAAAGTCAAAACATACTCATTCATTGCAAGTTTGGTTTTTTTTAAAGCTGGAGATGAATCTGTATACAATGTGTCTCCAGTTGCGGGAATCTGGGAGTTGCAGTATAACAACCCTCTTTGCAAGTACCACTTTCCCAGCTGGGCAAAACAAATGTCACAGTAGAATTGGGCGGGGCAGGACACTGAAGTGGGTCGTCATTTCCTAGTGACATGGTGCTTCATGTGTGGCAAAAGCTGCACCTGGAGCTCAACTTCGTGCTAGGACAGGGTAGCTGAGAGTGTGAAAGCTGCTCTTGGCATTGTGTTTTTACCTCACTCTTCATCTAGTTCCTTTCTTAGATGCCAGATGTAACGTGTAACACTTCGGTGAGACATCATGGAGAATAGAGCACATTCTCCCTCTGTATTTTTCACCTTAATGATGTGTTTGAGCTGTACAGTAGCTAGATCAGATAAATGGCGAATAAATCTGTCTTGTAGGTTTCAGTAAGTGAAGATGGAAGTCTGGTGAAGGATTCTAGTGTGATCCTTGAAATTCCTCCTGCAACCACTATTGCCTACGGTGTAATTGAACTGTTCATAAAGCACAATGGCCAATTTGGTAAGCGAAAAGCTCGGTTTTTGTGGCACACAGTTCAGCTGTGGACAAAGCTGTTTGTCAGACAATGATTTTTATGTTTCCGTGTGCATGAAGGTGATTATGTTGTACAGTTTCCTTTGCCTTGATAGTTACTAGATAGAAATGCTGATTTAGTGATTTTAAAGCTCTGATTTACTAATGCTTTTTCGCTTGATTGAATGCACTGTAAACTCAGAATGACTTAGGTTTCAGGGAACCACAGGAGATTGTGTAGCTCAAGCCTCAAGGCAGGGCCAACTTATGAACTTTGATCTAAGTTCAGAGTTAGATCAGATTGCTCATATCCTTGTCTATTATAAAGTTTTGATTTATCTCCAGAGACAGAGATTCCATCACTTCTCTGGGCAGCCTTTTACCATGTTTGACCACCGTGATGGTGAACTTCTTTTTCCTTAATATCTGCTGTTTGCTAGATTGCTCCAGTCTGTGACTGTGGGGCTTGTACTCAGGAGTCCAGAACTGGACAGAGCACTCTGAATGCGTTTTCCCAAACTGAAAATTCAGTTCCATCAATCCGCCAGCTACAGTCTTGTCAGTGCAGCCCAGTATGCAGCAAACATCAAACACTGCAAGGGCATGCTACCGATCCTCTTGGATTTGTTGTCGTGGTCTTTTTCTGCAATTTTGCTTCCAGCCAGCTGGCCCTTGGCCCTGGGTTTTTCCTTTCACCTGTTGCAGAGAGTGACCTGAATGTAAATCAACTGTCAACCAGGAATGTTTAGACAACAGTCATGTTAAGAACAGAATCATTCATACAGGACTGGAATTTAAACTTTTCTAGCTTACACTTTCATTTAAAGATTGTCCTCGGAATGGTTGCAGAAATGCCCTTGTCATGTTTTCTGGTCATGCTTTACTTGTGTCAGGTTGAATATTTTTCAGGTTAAAAAAAATGCTGAAATTAGCTTTGGGGGGAATCATATCTCTGCTCTGCACAATCACTTGGGTTTTTCTTACTTGTCTACCCTCATTTAAACTCACTGACCTAAAGGAGGTTTCAGGGGATGTTATGCAAGAAGAAATAAAATCAGGTAGTAGAACTGGAAGCTGGGAAAGACTGATGTGGAGAGAAACAGGAGATACATTGAAGAAATAATTGGAGTACAATTGAGATTTGAATCCAGGATGGGCTTTACTTGGGTGAGAAATGCAGAAGATTAACTCTCCATCATACGCCTTCTGATATTGAGGAAGTCTGTAGGCTCAGGAATAGAAGTAAATATTATATAACTTGTAAAAAGTTTCTGAAGAGTGGAATTGCTCTGATGTAAACTGAACACAGAGATAATAGCACAGGATGTGCACGTCATGGTTATAATAGAACTGTAATTCAGAGTAATGAGGTGCAATTAAGGCTATCTGACTACATAGGTATATAGCTGAGGTGATTGCTATGAAATTATGATGTCCTGCTAGCTGAGAATACATGGATCTTGTTAATGATCTATATTTCTCTGCTCTTTTTCCACTTCTGCTTCTTTTTCCGCTTTTTTTTCTTCATATTTAACTTCTTTTAAGCTTCAAAACCAGCGCAGTTTGTTTCATGTTTTATCTTAAACAACCTATGTTATGTCTTGCTTCTTTTCTTTTTTAATTTATGCTATTTTTCCCTTGCCTGAGTATCATTGAGAAGGTAAATGGGAGGAACTAACAACAAAATTAGGGCTTTGCCAGCAAGAATAAGTATGGTGGAGCCTAAACTTCAAGTTGTTAATGTCTGAGGAGCAGGGATCAGTGTCTGTTTATGGAAATAGAAATAGCCTTTGAAGTTAAATCCAAGGACTAAGGTAGTCCTTTCTCATGAGACTGAAATTGACCATTAGCAGGTGTAACATAATGGGATCCTCTTCACAGATAATTACAGAGTTAAGATGCATGTAAGCTTTTAATTGTTTCTTTTTCTTTGCCACTGACAGTACTTGACTTATTCTGCTAGGAAGAATGGTATATAAATTTTCTTTTAAATGTTCTGACCAATGTGACTGGACATATTTGGATATTTTTATAAATAAATAAAATAAATTTAAAAAAATAAAAAGGATCTAATCCTTTTCTGATCCATTTACCATTGTGCTTTCCTGTAATAATTGTTTGATTTCTATAGGCTAATTTTCCACTCCCTCTAAAGGCTGTTTCTGCTTAAGGCTTTGCAGTTTTGTGTCTCTAGAGTTGAGCTGAAATGCCTCTTGTTCGTGCTTTACAAAGCCAGGGATATAAAAGCACCCAGCTGATTTGCTTTGTTGTGTTCATTGCTATATGTGTGTGGTTTGCTTTTTCTTAAATGTCTGTAAATTAAACAGTCGCAATATATCCACTTTTCCACATAAAGGAGTCTCTTTGATTGTTTTCATTTGTCATCTCTGGGTTTTCTTGCATTTTGGTTAACATTTCTGAGTAAGTAACAAGCTCTAATTGCACTGTTGGAGATTTGTCATCGATGAGTGTAATAGAATTCAATACAGAATTAATTAACAGTCCTCTTAATACAGAATTTTGAGTCCTGTGTTTTCCTGTGAATTGAGTCCTATTACAAGATTTAACAACATCATCTGAAAAGTTTCATTTCCCTTATTAGCATCATTTTGCCTCAGGAGGGGAGGCAGTTTGTTAGCACAGTCTTCCTCCTCAGGGTTCATGTGAAAGCCTTGTTATTTTCAATGACAGTAACATGAGTGAATTGGCCTTGTGGTGCCTCAGCTGCTGTCCAGAGTCTTGTTGCTTTGGGAAGTTCTTAGCTTGTGTTAATCGCTCTCTGCTCCTCTGTAGCTCCTTCTTCTCCATGAAGGGTTATGCAAGCATAAAGGTCTGTCGTCTTTATTTCTCTATGGCAGGGATTTCTTTGTCTGCCTTCCCTTTGAAAAAGCTTTTTGCTGATGGAGTGCCCTCCATGCTTTCTCATCTGCTTTGAATGTCCTTAATTTAGTGAGACAGACTCTTACAACTGCAGAAGGGTTATATTAAGGTTTTGTGCCTGGTATATGTGAGCACTGTGCTTGATTAGTTACATTTTTTTTCCCTTTGCTATCAGGTATTACTTTAAAATTGAGCTTCTCTTGCTAGCCTGCCTGTGTTCTCCTTAGACCAGCTGCAGAGTGCCATGAATACACTCAGTTCAGATCTTGCATTTGAGCCAATAAAAGATGATCAGAGTATGCATAGGGCTTTCACTGTATTCTGCGTCTTAAGGGCACAATGTTGGACACATAAGCACAGAACCTGATACTTCAGATTGCTCAGCATAACTCTTACAAAGGCTCCCTCCCTCTACCTTCTGGGAGGCCCTTAACTTTATCAGGCTGGGGGCACTGGGATAGCAGGACAAGGACTGTCCTGTTTGGATGAGGTTGGCCAGAGCTTGTCACAAAGATAAGGCAGAAAGGGTAATCCAGCCAGGGTGTGTTATTTCCTTCATGAAGTTACTGGAGAGAGACAGTTACTGCAGAATGATTCTGTTACGAAACATCCCTGGGTGATGTCCTTTAGAGACTCTCAGAAGCCTCCTGTTTTCCACTTACCTGGAGGACTTGAGGATGGACCCGTGGCTTGGATGTCAGTGCTATGACCAACAGAAGCTCTGTAAAGGACTCTCAAGAGTTCTTACAAATCTCAGAGAGTACTTTCATTTGTCTCCTTCATGAGTAGATCCTGGCACCTGCATGACAGCATGTCTCTTAGTGGGTAGAAAACGTACAGATTGGGGAATGAGAAGCTGGAGAGCAGTGCCATGGAATGGGACCTGGGGGTCCTGGTTAGTGACAAGGTGAACATGAGTAGCAGTGAGGAGAAACATGAGTTGGCAGCCAGGAGGGCCAACCCTGTCCTGGGGGGCATCGGGCTCAGCATCACCAGCGGACAAGGGAGGGGATCGTCCTGCTCTGCTCTGAGCGGGGGTGGCCTCACCTCGAGTGCTGGGGTGGCTAGGATGCCATAGTGTAAGAAAACAATGTAAGAGGGCAGCAAAGATGGTGAAGGGCCTTGAGGGGAAGCCATGTGAGGAGCAGCTGAGGTTACTTGGTCTGTTCAGCCTGGAGGAGACTGAGGGGAGACCTCATTGCAGTTACAACTTCCTTGTGAGGGGAAGAAGAGGGGCAGGCACTGATCTCTTCTCTCTGGTGACCAGGGACAGGACCCGAAGGAGTGGCCTGGAGTTGTGTCAGGGGAGGGTTAGGTTGGATATGAGGAAAAGGTTCTTCCCCCAGAGGGTGTTTGGGCACTGAACATGTTCCCCAAGGAAGTGGCACCCAAGTGGTGGTTCCCCAAGGAAGTGGCACCAACCTGACGGAGTTCAAGAAGCAGTTGGACAACACTCTCAGGCACATGGTGTAACTCTTGGGGATGGTGCTGTACAGGGACAGGAGTTGGACATGATGACCCCTGAGGACCCCTTTCAACTCAGCTTATTCTGTGATTCTGTGAAAACATCAGGAATTCCTACCTGCATCTCCTGTATGCAGCATTCTGGTTTAGAGTGTCAGAGAGAAGTTTTCATGTAATTTGCTGTCTCTATTAGTTTAGTTCACAGGAGCTGGTGTCACATTCTGTAGGAGGCAGCTGCACCACAGGTCTTCTGTCTGTACACACTGTACCAAACGTCCTGGCTACAGGAATGCTCAATAATTCACATGCACAGCAACCACTGGCATTCTTTCCATCTGGAAGGGACAAGACATGGAGAAATGACATGCAAGAACACTAGAAAATACAAGTTATCATCTCATTCAGTAATTGCTTGTGTATTTTATTAATTATTGTTTTTGATTGAATTTCTAATTACAGAGTTCTGTCTGCTAGATGAACAGCAAGGAGGTTTTGAAAAAGAAGGCACAGAAGGCTCAGCTTTTCCCCATTCAGTTCAATTCAGAGATGCTTCGTTCCTCTATCAGCCAGATGCTGTTGATAATGAGATGTACTCTGGGGCTAAAAACCTCGTTCCCAGTGATGCTTCTATAAGTATATTGAAACAAGGTATTAGCAGAAATGCTTTACATGATTATGTTACAGTGAATTAAATAACTTGATAGGCAGAAATAATCTGGTACAATAGTAGGTAAGAAATCTTGTTAGTTCATTTTAATAGCTCTTATCAGGAACTCTTGGGGGAATGCACTGTAAGGATATAAAAATTCAGTTAAGTGTATGCAGTGGACTCTTTTTATGAACATTCTGAATCCATCTGCCATAAATATCATCTTATCAGGTGTTTATGACAGCTCTGTTACATTCCTGATAACATCTGCAAGTTTAGTGATGATACATGCTTTCATTCAGAAAGGGTCACTGAAAATATTTTCTCATGATTTGAAAAACACTCTCAGTTAAGCTTCTCAGTTACAGGTTGGATCTCATAATTAGACATCTCCCTTGCCTTCACTTAGCCTCATTATTTTCTGAGAAGCTCTATAACTGAGAAAATTAAAATGTGGTTTAAATGGAAGTTTGCAAATTGGTATAATGGCCCAGGTACAAGCTTTTATTGTTGGAATGTGGGAAGAAGAGGCAGGAATGTTACTGGAGGAGTGAAAAAAGGGAAAACCAGTCAAGGCCTCAGAACACATTGAACACATTGTGCTTTTCATGAGTTCTTGGTAGAGTTCTTACAGCTGGTTCTACTGATGAATATCACCTCTCTTGTCTTTAATTGTCACCCTTGGTTAATGGTTGTTCAATAAACAGTATATAAGAAACACTTACTTGTGAAAGAATGGTATGCCACTGTTCTATTTTTTGTTTTAGCTTGACATACCTTTGTGCTTTTCTTGCTTAAAAGGCTCGGAGATTTCTTTAATTAATTAAAGCTCCACTGTCTCTTGGAAAATAAGAAAGCTAAAAAAAATTGGTTTTACTAAAGAATTTGAAAGTACATTTCATTTTCTGTTATTTGTAGAGACAGTCGTACAATTGCATCAGATAAAATATCTGCCTGTGGCTGAGCTCTTTTTTTCCCCCAGCGAAGTAATTTTGTAGTTATAAAAGATGTCTTTAAAGAGAGCATGTTTCTTGACTGGAGTGACATGAAGAAAAATTTCTTTTAAACAAATTTGAGAACAGTTGCATGCTCACATTTTTGGAATGTGGAAAAAAAACCTATTGCAATGTTCCAGTTGGCATTATTGATTTGAAAGCTTCATTTTTTTAGTGAAGTGGTAATTCGATGTCACAAAAGATTTAACTTCCATATCATAGTTGAATTGTGAAAAAATGAATGCAGAGCACTCCCTTGTACTTAATGAGTACTCTTGATTCTGCCATTTAAATGAACATTCTCTGGAGATAAAGTTTGAAGTGAGAGACTTAAGATGTAGTTAGTTGGTTAACATTAAAGTAGTGACTTTTAAAATATTAAACACCACAATGTTGTTTCTTGGTAGCTGTTCTTCTTTCCTAATGTTTGCACTGAGGCTTCATTGGCTCCTTAGGAAATAAAATCAGATCTGTTCCAGCCTTGCATTTTAATTTGTGCTGATGGAAATTGGGATGTCAAGGTGTGGTGATAAATGAGCTTATGAAACACCTAGCAAAATGTTACCTATTTTTACTGGTATTTGTGTAGAAATACTTAGGTTTATTTTCCACTGCTTTCTTGGGAAAGATCTGTCACGGTTGAAGACCCAGTTCCAGCCCTTTGTGAAGATTCCAGAAGACAAGCAAAGAGCTTTATATAAAACCCTTTGTCACCTCCTGCTCCATGACGAAATGGTGACTGCCCTGGGGGACATGGTAAGATGAAGAACCTTTGGCTTGCTTCCTAAAAGTAATTTCAGAATAGTACTGACATTCTCTTTTGGTTGAATTTTGCTCTTTTCAAGAAGTTTTGCTTATTCTTTTGCTTTCAGTTCGATAATATCTGCACAGGAGACAAGCCAGATCTGGAGGAGTTAAGACTTGAACAAAGAGGAGACCTCCTGGACTTCTTGCAATTATTAGGGTGCAGTTTACAGAGTGAGCTGTTGCAGAAATATCAGCCTCAGGATGAAGAACTTTTCTCAGCTGCTCACCTTCTTATCAGTGCTATATCTGGTATGTTGTGAAAAGCCCTTTTTTTAAATCTTACTTTCCTTTTAGAAGCTCCCTCCCTGTTAAAGCATTGATGGCTCTCTTTGAGCAGTTGGTGAGCTGAGTGAACAGAAATTGTTCTGTTCCCTTTTTATGAGTTTGGTATACTATGCTTAGCATTCCTGGCTGTGAATTGAATTCAGCCCTCAATCACTGACAGATTTTTTGTGTAAATTACACATTCCCCCAAGACTGCTCAACTTTGCTTCTGCTGAGTGTGAGCATTTGCAGTTTCGCAAGCTAATTTCTGTACTTATTGCATTCCAGAGTCCTTCCCGCCTAAACGCAGAGAATTACAAATTAGGTGTTGTCTCCTGTGTAACAGCATATATTGTTCAAGTGCAAACTAAATTTAGCAAAAATGGGTTTAACATAGAGACACTGCAATTAGAGGGTTGTGTTGCAGCTGCTGAAACAGGAGATTAAACATAAATGTCAAACAAATGCCATCCTCACAATCTAGTTGACACCACAGTGTTAATTAAAAACTACCTGCACAATCCAAGACAGAATTCCCTGGATTTTTCTCTTCTCTCTGGTGTATAAAGAATTTTCTGACATTAAGATAAGAAAGGGAAGTCCAGTGTAGATTGTGGCATGGTGCAGCAAAATGTCAATGTGCATCTGTGTATGCACAGGACCCAGGTGGGAGAGCTTAACTCGTTTATGGAGACAGAAGAGAAATAGAAAACAGAAACCTGCTGATGTGGTAACACTTGTCAGATGCCATTAACAGCAGGGCACAGTTAATTGAGTGTGTTGCATTATCATCTGACGTTGGACATAATGTCTGCTGCAGAAGTCCAGGCATAAGCGTAGCTGGATCTAGATTCAAAAGCCATTTTATGCCTGTTGCTTGTGGTATTACAGCCTTTTTGTTAGAGTTGAAGGGCACCACAGAGATCAGTTAGTCCATCTACCAGCCCCCAAGGCAGTCTCAGCTATGCCATTCTTCTCAAACTGTGCTTTGCAGAAGTTAGCATCTTGCCTAGATTTTGGAAGCGTAGGTTCTTGATTTATTCCAGGCCTAAGTCATTCATGCAGCCTGCAGACTCAGAGTGAAACACTCAGGAGATACTGAGGGAGGAGGCGAGGATGGTGGGGAGGAAACCCCCTTTTCTACTAATGCCTTTTCTCAAGGACAGGGATAGTCAGACCCTTTGCCCATCCCATTCTAGTCTGCAGGCAGGAAGGGGCTGGATCAGCCTTTTACAAGTATCCAGCTGAGGAGAATCTGTTAGCTCCCTGATCCAGCAGCCAGCCTGGCACAGGGTTCACTGGAAATGATCTTTCCCTGTGAATGTGTCCTCCACAGAGCTGCCTGATGACACTCTTGTCCTGCTGCGTGCCTGCTGTGACCTTCAGGTCGTTCCAGCCTTGTGTTGTTTGGTGAGTAATGGAGATGGGGCTGTGGCTCCTGGGCACAGCAGCAGAAGTGGCCATGTCCTCAGCCACATTTCTCCCCACTCAAGGAGGAGATGTCAAGTTCCAGTGGGAATTTCAGCTGTAGGCAGTGCTTAGTCAAGGTCAGAGTCTGACATGGCAAACGAAGCACGTAATTTACTGCAGGTGGATACCTAACTTCTGAACATTGCTGTATTTGGGAGATTTCATGGCTTGTGAGCAAAAGAAAATTGTAACTTAAGCTCCAATTTTATTTTTCTAATAGTCTCACTGTTTTCAAGTCTCAGTAACAGTAATCACCTCTCCTTGGGAAACAGAAATTTTGCTTTGATAGCAACAGTGCTTGAGCCTTGGCAAACCTTGAAGTCTCAAAACTCTGAGGCCATTTATTGAAATTGCTGAAGGAATGGTGCAGGGCATTAGAGTAATGGAGCACCTGTCCTATGAGGAACAGGAAAGAGAATTGGGTTTGTTCAGCCTGGAGAAGAGAAGGCTTTGGGGTGACCTAATTGCAGCCTCCCAGTACCTGAAGATAGCTTACAAGAAAGATGGAGAGACTTTTTATAAGAGCATAGACAAGGACAGGACAAGGAGGACTGGATTCAAACTGAAGGAGGGTAGGTTTGGATCAGATGCTAGGAAGAAACTCTTTACTAGGAGAGTGGTGAGGCACTGGAACAGGTTGCTCAGAGAACCTGTGGATGCCCCATCCCTGGAAGTGTTCAAGGCCAGATTGGATGGGGCTTTGAATAACCTGGTCTAGTGAAAAGTGTCCTTGTGTGTGGCAGGGGGACTGGAACTGAATGATCTTTTAAGGTCCATTCCAACCCAAAACATTCTATGATTCTGTGATTTTTTTAGCTTTTTAAAGTCACTTTCAAAAACAGTAGTAAAATCCTTGAAATATGTAGAGGCAAGGGGAGTTCTACTGTTTGCTCAGAGTGATACTAAACTGTGATGTGCAGTGAGAGAAGTTGAACTCAGGGAATGACACAGTAGGAGAGGTTTCTCCTTAAAGTGTGCCACAGAGTTTTGGTTCTGGATCAGTACGTCATTCTTGTCAGGGCTAATAGTAAAGGGGATCTGGACCTTTTGCTGCTGCCTTGTAAGCTCTTCAGTGGTTTTGTGTGAAAGAACTGAGCTGTGTGATGGCAGGAACAGCAGTGCTTGGAAAATGTTTTAATGTCTCTGTCTTTTGCTCTCTCTCATGAATACAGCCTAACGTTGCTTCAGCCAATGGCACTGTGGCGCTGAGCAGTCCTTTGGTGGCCACTCTCGCTGACAGAGGAAGATTTGAGGTTGTGCAAAGGCTGTTTGCTTCATCAAACATTAATCTGGAAATGACAGAGTCTTCTGTAAAAGCTGTAACCATGAAAGAACCAAGATTCTTCCCACTTGTTCTTTATGTTGCACTGTATGGATTTCATGCTTTAGGTGGGAATGTATAGGAGCTGTACTGAGAATCCAGTTTTTGCTCTAGCCTGTTTCTTCTGTAGCTCTGTAATTTTGGTGTGTTTGGGATCAGCAGTAGAGCTGCTCCATTGGTACTTAGGGCAGCACAGCCAGGAATTAGGGTGACCAGGGGACTCTGCAGTTTCAGTGGAAAATACATAAATAAGGGGTGAAGGGGAGAAGTTAAAAAAGAGAGCCATGGAAGCGAAATTGAACATAGCTGCTGTGGTAGTTGTCAGATCTGCAGGGCAGTGGAATCTGAATTGCTTGCATTAATATGCATGGGAGAAAACAGCAAAGTACAAACTGCTTTTTGTAAGCAAGCAAACAGTCAGGCCCTGGAAACCCAGAGTTCTGCAATGCAGCAACTGTTTTGCTCCTTTAAGCCTGGATGTGCAGAATGCCTTCACTCTGGAGCAAATGCAATGGAGGGCTCTTGGAAGGTACTTGATTAGATTCTCTTATTAATT
Organism: Picathartes gymnocephalus; assembly: GCA_013390045.1. Classification (NCBI taxonomy): domain Eukaryota; kingdom Metazoa; phylum Chordata; class Aves; order Passeriformes; family Picathartidae; genus Picathartes; species Picathartes gymnocephalus. Next base: position 44,916 of record WEKY01043542.1, read on the forward strand.
ATTGTTTGGCATTACAGATGTGAGCTGCGCACTGCGGGAAATAACAAAGCCTCTTTTTCAACAACCAAGACCACTTTAGGGATTCATACCCCTGTACAGCATTTCTGTTTTCTGGTATGTTTTTACTCATGTTAGCAAGTTTCAGCTGTTTAAACTTGCATTCTGAACTTTAAGGTATGGCAATGCCTTTTGGTGTGTGCACATGAAGGGTCCCTGCTGCACACCACAAAAACGATTATTTTACCTATATGACATTTTCAGTGCAGATACTTTGCTTGTTTCTTTGACTTACAGCAAAGTATTAGTAAAGCACTGTGTGCTTGAACTATTTTGCCTGTTTTTTCATCATAATTTTTTGTAATTGTGGATGGAACAGAAACGCAGCAGAGATCACTGTAAATGTGGGCTTGGGAAGATGATGTTCCAAGTAGGTGGAGTATCAGTGCTTGCAGATGAGATCGTGAGATGGCTGAGAGACAAACAAGCAGGCAGCTGTGTGGGGGTGATCAGTAACCAGGCCCTGCAGCATAGCTGGTGGGTAGGAGTTCTGCTCAGTTTCCTGCTCTATTCCCACATGGCCTTGAGCAGATTGTCTGAGAAGCCTTTAAAAAGTCACATCAGTTCAGCTTTCCTTGAGGACATGGACTTTGCAGAAAAGCACCACGGTGCCTTTCCATTCCCAGAGAGCTCGGGATAGCTCTGCACACTGGGACGTGGGCATTTCTGCATCTCATCTGTTAAGTGAAGCTGATGGTGTTGCCTGAACTTTTTGCTCGTGTAGAAGGAAAGATCCTTTAGGAGGCTGGAAGCATGGAACTCTGCTTCTGGGAGCAGTGTGTAAGCAGGAAAGTTGGCTTTTGCCCATTGCTACTAAAAGTTGCCTCTGTAATGAGTTTACCAAAACTTTCTATTAAATGCTATGTCAAAACAATAGAACAACTTATGCATGTAATTTCCATTGTTTTTCTTTTGGGGACTACATCTTCAACAAACAAGCGATTCTAGGCTGGCTTCACATGGAAAATGCTTTTTCAAGCTTAGATCTGGTCTTCCCTAGGAAAGGAGGTGGTAGAAGACCCATAGGATGCTTCAGAGGAGGCTGAAGCACGTCTCGTAAAAGGTTTGATTTCACACCCTGACTTAACTCCCCAAAATACTGGTTCCCTTTGCATTGCCCAGGAGGAAGGATGGAGAATCCATACCTTTGCAATGCAGGAGGAGGGCAGCAGCCATCCAAGGAGTATGTACCACCTCCAGAGGCCAGCAGGCTCTGCCGTGCTGCCAGTACCCAGCACTTGCGTCCTTCCAGCTGCTCAGTCCAAGCCCCCTGGGCTTTGTCCGCTGGCCTGTTGCAGTGTGGGCCCAGGAGAACGACTCCCTTTGTGCTGCAGTGCTCAGAAAATCAGGCGCCCAGATTCACCAATGATGACATTGCCAGGGTGGCTGTAGAGCCTTAAGGTCTCCCTGTGCATGGGATGGCGATTTGGCACACTCATGAACATCGAGATAAACAAGACCAACTCAAAAGCTGCTTTTATGTAGGTGAAGCACTAAGATCCAAAGATAAAAGGCAGATGCAGAGACTGGTCCTTGATATGTTATGTGGCTCAAATACAGACTGACCAAAGGAAAAAAAATCAGAAAAAAAGCCAATTACATTTTTTCAATATTAAATCTTTATTATATACAAAAATATTTTGTTGGGAATTAACAGAATTTCATCCTTTGTACATTAACATTTTTATGTTTGGCTGTGTTTATTGTGAAAATATTAGCTGTGAAAAAGACAAGGCGGGGGGGGCGGGTCTTAGAAAACAAGTCACGATTTAAAAACATCCCACAATAGTAGCTGACTTTATCAGTATGAAGTCACAATGCTAACAAGTCCCATATCCTAGGCCTGCTCTACAGTACTGTATTCAAACAATTAGGTACTAAGTAATTTCCAGGTTTACATTAAAAAATTTAACTAATAGTTAAGATTTTACTTGTAGGAAGTTTTCAACTAAAGAAACTATTTTTTTACAGGAGAGCAGTTTTGAAAATTTTACAAATGTCAAATCCAGGTTAATTTAACATAGTGTAGAAATAAAAAAAACCACCAAACAGAAAACGATGAGAGCTTCCAACTGGCAAAACCAGTTGTGGGAAGAAAGGTAAGGAAACTCATGGTGACTGAGTTCTAATACAATTTGAACCCAAACACAACCAAGATCCTACAGTTCTTAGCCCAGCGTAGGGTCGGAGAGCAGCAAACTTTCTTGTGTTTTAAACCCCATAGAAGCAGTTCCCCTCCTTACACCACAGTGCACAAATGTTACACGTGGAGAGCATATGGGGGGGTGGGGAAGGGATGCTCAACATGCATTTTCCTAGGGGGAAAAATATATTTCCACAGTTATCTCCATACATAATTGTGTACAAGACCTAAACCAACAAAAATCAGTTGAAACCTTTTTTTGCCTGTTTAAAGCAGCGCTGTTTATTTTGCTTTGTGCTATGGAACATGTGAGAGGTCAGGTAACAGAGGGGCTGGGTTTTTGGAAGAGGCTCTACTGTATTCAGGTAAATGTTGGCTGGTTATGGAGTAACCAACAGTTGGCTCAGCCATGGGAACAACCAAAATTGCATGGAAAAGCATTAACACGGAGCTACTGACATAAAAGGGAAAGGCTAAATAGGGGAAAGTGTTTCCAGGACTACTTTACCTGTATTACCTGACCACTGTCCTAGCAGCAAAAGGAACTCCATACCCAATGAGCAAAAGAAACAGTTCTAAATACCGAGAAAAAAATTCATTTACTTCAAGTGTAATTTATCCTATAAAATATAAATATTGCTGAACCCCTTGCTGAATAAATTACACTTGTAGGTGAAACTGCCTAACAGCCTTCACCAAGCTGGGGTTTGTTTTTAAGCCTCTACCAGTAAATCCCACCTGCAGTACCAGCACATGAACTGAGAATTCAGCAGTTGACAATGTGACTGTGGAATAGTATCCCACTTGGGGGAATTCAGGTAAATTAGCAGACACTGCCTGAATTACTTGAAACATTTACCCTGAAGTTTTATTTTTATATATATATATGTGTGGGTGTGTGCACAAGCATGCTTTTAATATGATTAGAAGCCAAAGCTGCCTGTAAAAATAACCAAAACTGGTTATTTTACAAGTGTTTACTCTTCCATTTTTAGGATCTGTCTTGGGCCTAAAACAAGTAAGTTATACCTGTCCTAAATACTGATGTTCCTGTTAACTACTATTTCCTCTACAAGACACAAGTTGAGAATCCCAGAGAATTTCCATCAGTAAGCCTGTTAAACATATGTGAAAACTAAGAAGTACAGGCCAAAAAAGAAGAAACCCAGGGAAAAAAAAAAGAGAAGGGCCAGGACTTCACTTCAGCACTGTCAGTCACAACAGTCCACCAGAGAAAGTAAATTAAAGTACACTCAAGGACAGAAACCCTTTCAGTGGCCCAGGAGAGGTTTTTATTGTGGGGAGAGGAGGGTGCTGGGGGCTGAGGGGTATTTAAGGCAAGAGGCCCAGCAGACTACGAGTCTTTGATCCAGTACCCACTACACAGACACCAATACAATGATCTCACCACTTCTGCAAAAGTAGCATCATGAAGCTTGGCAATAACAATGTGGTACTTGAACTCTTTGGAATCTGGGTGAGGCAGGAAACCTCGCATGAAGGAAACAGCCTGTAGAAAAGTGCACGACATCCGCGAGAGCTCCAGCTGTTGGTTGTCTGAGAGTTGCACCCACAGGCACAATGGGGCAGCTGCTGCAGGAGACTCTGTCCATGCCCTGGGACATGGCCTCAAGGTTCAGTGTGAGCAGAGAAGCAAGCTGCAGGAGGCCTGGATGGGAAACCAAGGGATAAGGAGTGAAGGGAGTTTATGTTCACAATATTGGCTCATGCGTAAGGACAGGTAAGAACCCAGTTCCTCATATCTGGAGTGCTCTGCTTGATCATTCTCCCTGGTCCTTGAGCATAGCAGAGGCCAACTGGGCTCAAGGGGGTACCTAGCCAGGGATTTTCTGTGTTTCAAAGAGAAAGAAGTTTCCTATTTCTTAGCTGAATCACCTTCTTCAAAAAACAAAACCAAACCCAGCTGACTTCCTGAGCACTGAGCTGCAGGCAATTTGTAAGCAAGTCCCTTAGGTATGATTTTAGAAGATGCAGTGAGTAGAGAGGATGAGGAAAAAAATATCACAATTCGAGCTCAGCCAAGATGTGACAGTTCATATAAACATGACTTCAAAAGCAATGAGCTGATCTGCCATCCTGCTCCACAAAGCTTTCACACAACTAAGTACACAGAGCTGCCCTGATCCAAGAACACAGCACAACTCACAGATACTGCATTGGTTATGAACTTGATTTTCCTAGCCTACAAAGATCTGTGATTCTGCACCATGTTTACCTTCGTTGTAGATTTGCAGAACACTTTGAAAGACCTTTATAAATCTATGCAAGATGACATACTCCATTATAATTATCCCACTAAACTTGGACTGCATCTTGTCACTTGATGCACCTAAAGCAGACCTGCTGTAACACATTTAGAGACAGAGCAAGATCATCACCTGGGTACACAGGGCACCACAGTATTTACAGGAGAGCTGAGATTGGTGCGCGCTTAAGTGAATTTTTGGTGAATCCAGGGAAATAACTTACAGGTCTTGGCATACTGTCTGTACTTCTATGTATAACTTTTCATTCACAGGGCAACTACAGCATTTCTTCTTTAAGTCTCTATATGTACAGAATTTTACAGCACTTCATGCACTGTCCAAAACAGATAGAAATTACAGATAAATATAGAATTTTTTAGATTGAAATATCTGTATATTTAGAAAAATATACATTAGTAAACACAATAAACCAGGTAGAGAAGTGTACCAGTTCTAAAGTCTCACATGCAGGTACATTTCTGCATTAAGTCATGGTAGCTTAGTAATTTGATAACCAACATGAGCATTTTTTGTTTTACCATCCACATACATACATATACACAGACAACTATTTGATAATTTACTTTTCTAAACTACTTAAATATTTATCTTGTGATACATACCACATATCTTAAACATTTAGCAGCATCTTCACCTCGCTCAGACACACCTATTGTAATCTTTAACAGTCAATGTAAAGTTTTCCTGTTAGTATCTGGAAAATGAATGTTTAGTACAGAATGAGGTAACATGAAATCCCAGTTATTTTAATTCTTCCAAAATACTCCAAACAGGTGTCCTATGAAATGTTTTCACTTGCTCAAAACGAGCCTTTCCTAGTGTCTTTCTCCCCTAATTGCACAATGTACAGGCCCCTGTCTGACAGCTGATGCAGCACACCCTGGCAGGCAGGGACTATCACTGCTGTGGATGTGACTGAAACAGCACCAGCATTTCAAGAACCTCGAAGAACATTCTTTTTAAAGAATAATAACTGTTACTCCAGTCATTCTACCACGTAGGGACAAACTAAGCAGAGTCTCTGATGAAAATCTGACTGTGCCAAAACCCAAAACTACCACAAAGAAACAAAGCAACCTCTCTCCCCCTCACCAATTAACACACCAGTGTGAACCCTCAAGATTTAACAAACAGATGCAAGGGAAGTGGTGTTTGGGTTAGGTTGTTTTCTACCCCCAGCCTGGCACGCAGACATCCAAATCAGACCTGCAGATACTTCCACACAATCTTTGTGCCAACCCAAGCAAGCCACCTTCTCTTCCTGCTTCAGAACTGCACTGCAGAAATGCTCACTGCCATCTACGCCACCATCACCACCCAAAGCTCAGCCACAACGCTCCACCTCCTGTTTTAAGCATACGGTGTAAACCTCTAGCAAACACTAAAGCTTTAGGCTTTAGCAAATATGTGGGTATTCTGGAGATTGCTAACTAGGGAGAATCTGTTGACAGTATTCTCCCTGGGATGGAAACAGAATGAGCAGAGAGAGGCTTTCCTGACTAAACCTTGGTGTCTGTGTTTCATGTGTTTGGTTCAGTAAATTTATGGAAATATGAAAGTAAGTGATGTTTGCAATATGAAGAACTGTGGTGTGTAAACTGAAGAATCATCTCATTCTATTCATTGGGGAAGAGTGAACTCAGCCCACTTTTGGCATCATAAATAAGAGTATATTTTTAACTCATAATGTAAAGGCATCTTACCTGTCCAGACAGCACATCTTATTTACAGCATATGGAGGTCTCCCATGACATGGTACACAAACACAATTCAGTCATGTTCAGCATAGAGTGCCAAAAGCAAACCACTGAAATAGCCAAGCAACAGCCCTGCTATCATTTGCTGCTACACACAACACTCCATCCACTTCTCAAAGCAGCCTCTGAGCAACAGGATCACAGAATGTGTCTCCTGGGAAAGAAAACTGCAAGTCCCATGCTGGTGCCATATTTAAGAGCTCTGCCAAACTTAAACAAAGCCAGAAAAAACACATCCTGGAAAGCATAACAATAAAAAAAGCAGTGGTACAAATTTTCCTTAGAGAATTTCATATTCCCTCTGAAAGACTGAAATCTCACTATTAATGGCCACAAAGATGTCCTGTGCTATACACAAGTTTAACTAACATTTTTCACACACACTGGGATTTCAAGTCTCCTCTGCCCCTCTTTCCCCACAACAACCAACTCTACAGGCTGTGTAAAAACCATCTGTTGTATATGGGTGCTTTGAGGTTTTTTTAAACAGTTTTCCTCTACTGCATCAACTCAATTTTTTCTTTTCCTTGTGCACATAAAAGTCTTTTGAGAGCCCCAGGAAGCAATGCTGTTTTACAGTGTCTAAGCCTGTCTTCCTCCAGAAATAGTTCTGAGGAAGATGCCTTTTGATAGCATTCTGTGTCACACTTTGGTGTTAAAAAAGAATCCAGAAGCCAGGTGCCTGTCACCAGATGGAAGAGGAATCAAACAGATGAGTTCAGTTTAGACACCTAACCCGGTATGTGATGGTGAATGTGACTATATACAACAGCTGACATTGTCATACAAAACATGGTCACAAAAAGAGCTCATCTGAGCAACAAGCTGTATTTTCCTTCTGTTCTCATTAAGCAGAAATTTACATCAGCTTAAGTTTTGATCAATGAACCTGAACATAATAGGAATTATATCAATGAGCCTACTGAGAGGAAAATTGTCACTAAAAAGGAAAAACATTGTAAACCAAAAAACTTATAAACAACATTGCTTCTTAGCAGTAAGCTTCCAATTCACAAGCTATCTAATGAAAAATGCAATTAAAAACAATGTAAGAAAAAGCACAGAAATGCCATTACACAACACTCATAAAATACAGCAGTTGATCGCACACAAATATTTGAAAGATAATTTATAACCCAGCTAGACATCACAGGAAATGAAGCCACAGATCACTATACAAATACAGAACAATGTCCTAAGAAAAGAAAATGCCTCTCTTTTTTTTTTTTTTTTTTTTTTTTAAGCAATGTGTTTTCACAAGTGTGAATAAATAGTCCTAAACTTTAAGTATCACCTACAAGGCTCCACATTATCAGGTTCTCTCTCAAGCTACGTCACCATTATTCAAGTTGCACTGAATTACCTTGCATATGACTTTCTAATGTCAGTACTTCAACTGTAATGGGCTAACAGGTTGGCTCCCAAGAAAGCCTAATAAGCAGCTTGCAAGGTATTGCTCTATGTTATTTTAGGAGACAGATATAAGGGCACCTACACAAAAGTTATCTAAATCAAGAGTTATCAAGAACTTGTGAAACATCAGGAATGCACCAACATTAAGCTGAAAGCAGCTGGAGCAATGGACCTGTGTTTTAGTTACCGCTTTTAATATTTAAAATTCTGCTCCCATGAAATTATTATTTTTTAAAGAAGAAAAAAAACCGCAAAGAAATTAGTGTTCTTTCCTAATAAGAGCTATAGACTTTTGATCAGTTAAGCACTGACATTAACAAATTTTACAAAAATTGTTTCAAGTATCCTTTTTTTAATCACAGTGAAAATGTAAGACCAAGATGTAAATGTTGAAATGAATGAAAGTTTCTTACATGAAAAAGGCAAAGGTACTAAATCAAAACATAGAAAAATGCTTAAACGCATTTCCTTCATGTGATATGAATAGAAAGGTTATCTGTAAAAAGTTAGAAAAATTAAAATAAATTACATATCTAAGTACACTTTCTCTTCAACATTTTTATAAAAATTCAGAACAGTGTACTTTTGAATATACACAGAGTAAAAATGCACAGGTGCTGTAGGTTATCATCAGTATCTACACGTCACATTTGCTGCTGTTGACTTTATTTGTTACTTAAGCTCCCGCTGGAAGAGCTCAATAGACCCAGCTGATGGGGACCCACTGTGGCTCCAGCCTCAGTCTCTCGATGGCCGTTTGCAGCTTCTCAAAGGCTTTGTCCAGGTTGTCATTTACAATGGTCAGGTCAAAGTAGTGGTTGTAGGCTCGCTGGATCCGGGCACTCTCATCCACTGTTTTTTTCAGATCAGTGTCCTGTGGTAGAGATTTTTAAGGATTAGTGAATCTAAATCTTACTAAAGATTTAAAGATAAGACTTGGCAAATCCTTATAGATGCAGAAGAAGATCCCTTCAGTACATACAGCTACTGACTATTTAAAGCTAGATACCGAATATAGTTTAAAAATAAGGAAAGTTTTTATTTATAGTAAATTCACACAGAAATTTATCTAAAATACATTGAAAGGGCTGATAAAGTTCTGAGCTGTGTCAATAAAGTTAAATATAGCAAGCAAATGTTTCCCATTCTTGCAATTTTGAAGAGAATCAATAGAAGCACGTGAACTTGGGCTGGTGTGCACGATGAGCAGTTAATCACTTTGTATGGGCAACTGATGATCCAAACAGAATAAAATTAATGCTTTAGGAATGACTGAGTCAATCAGTTTTGTACATATATTTGTGTCCCTTTTATTTCCACAGAAGGCACCAAAAATCCAAGATTTTAAATTAGTATGAAATGAAAGACAACTTCTAGCAGAATAAAGCTCTAGAATACCTTATGGCTCTTGGAGACAACACTTCAGCCTTGCTCACCTGACACTAGTCCCTCATTTGTAAAGTACTGCTACATTATTGTAGTCCTGGCACGAGCTGCAAAATATGCAGGAAATTTATATTCCTACATTATGAAGCCTTTATAAAGTGCCTCTGAGCATGTTTTTGTGTTTTGCTAGTCCCACATGCTTTAAAAATTCCTCTCATTTTTTGCACAAGAGCAATATTTTTTTGTAAGCAGTTATGAGATCTGTCCCCCTTTACAGTATTTATTTCAATCTTTTCAAGTCCCAATACAGTGGTCAATATAAAAGCCAAAATGAAAAACTAAGTTTGTCAATAGCCTTTCCTTCACAGTGAATGAAGGAGACAAGTAAATGTATGACCACAAGAGCCAGAATTTTTATAGTGGAATGGGTTAGGATGCTAGAAACAATACAGCCAGGTCCACTAACAAGCAGACCATAATGACATTTGTTTTTCATTTGTTCAGGAAGCACAAGAATATGAAATAGCAAATTATACTCTATATACATGTGCATGGACGCAATGCAGAATCCGTAAAGATGCATAAATGCATCTTTGAAATTTAACGATGCTCTTTATTATTCGTAAGAAGTAATACAGAGGCAAGGATGTCCCTTAGGGAATCAAATATTAGGAAGTGCAGAAAATTATTTTTATACTTGTCTGGACAGTTTTAACCTTGCCTTCTTGTATATGCACCACAAAATTCAGGGTTCATTTGGGGCAGGAAAGAGGAATAGCTGAGCATCCACAGAGATACCAGAATGCGTAATAACCAGAACCCATGACTAAAAATCACATACTCATTTAGTGGAAATACTAACCCACCCCCCCATTCTATGGCTTTGAATGCCCTGTCAGCATTTATTCAAGATATTCCTATTAAGCTTCAGCGCTACCATTATAAGCCATCAACAAAACATGGCTTTTCTCCGTTGGGGAAGTTGAACTGCTCAATCTGTTTTTTTTTTGCTTTGCTCCTGCAGCTGAGACAGTTCATGCCCACACAGAATATTTATACTTTGCTGCATTGGAAGAAACATGTCTCATTTCCCTCTGCCACACATTGTGTCTCAGAAAAGGAGGGAAGATCTAATGAACTTCACCTTTTATGACAAATCCAAGGAACTTCAGGGGAAGCTGTTCAATACTTCCTACTCTGACTGCTCTCAGCCATTCTCAGTGCAGCACGTCCTTCTGCAGCAGTGAAAACAAGGACTACCTGCATTCTTGGTTGTTTTTGTGTTTTGTTTTGGGGTTTTTTTGGTTGGTTTGTTGGTTAGTGGGGTTTTTGCTTTGTCTTCTTCTGACACAAGCTGCAGTATCTTTCCCAAGCATTACAGATTCAATTTTTAAAGCACACATGTATCATAAGACAAACTGGAACAAAAATTTGGGTGGGGAGGGAGGTGGGAAAGTCAAGGAAAGACATCTGCATAAAAGAACTATTCCCACCATGAAATATCTACCATTTGCTGCAAATAATCAAGGGTGAGACTTCCCAAAGTACACATTACAAGTAATTTTTGTAATCAACACTTCTTTGTAAGAGGTCTATTTTTAAGAATGAAGCAATCTTCCTTATACATAGTATTTTATTAACTTCTACCAGGTAATCAGCAAAAGTCTTGCCTAACTTTTCTCAGAGACATTAATTTCAGAACAAATCCCATCTAAAATGAAAGGTAAAGAACTTTTAAAAATTTAAGAATATCTTGTTCTTAAATTTAACTAAATAAGAAACGATCTGCTTACAGTGAGAAGTTTGGTTGTAATTCCAGCATCTACCACAGCCTTGTGCATAGCTCGCAAAGTCTCCAACTCTGGAGCAGCAATAAAAACCACATAAGGCATGAATTCTGAAGTCCTCAGTATTTTCAGGGCCTAGAAGCAACGAAAAAGAAAAAAAATACCAAAGTTTAAGAATGATCACCACGTCTCCGTTACTTAAGGGACACCGCAAAACTCATCTGTTACAATGGGCAGGAACACATAAGTGAAGATTCTTATTTCTATTTTAGAAATTCCTACACTGCCTTTTGAAATGCTCAGCATCATTCCTTCCTTGACGCAGAAGATTATTTACTACTCTACAAGACTCCTCTTCCATGCAGAATTTAAATTGGGTTTTTTCCATCTTTCTAACCCATTCCAACTGAGTGCCACAAACACAAGAATCCAGCTGATCATGGTAACCTTGAAACCAGATAAGATGCCTTTGAATTTGATGGCATCTCTCTTCACTTCTTCAACAATATACTCCCATACTTGTTATAATAATAACATTGTAAATCATATACCTGTGGATTTACATCCAAGATGCAGGTCCTTCCTGTCTGAACAACTTCAAGGATGGAATCAATTTTGGTGCCATAAAGATTTCCTTCATATTCTCCATGCTCTAAGTATCTGCCAGCTTTAATATCGGTCTCCATTTCAGCTCGCGACACAAATCTGTATGCTTGCCCATCTTTTTCATCATCCCTTGGCTTTCGTGAAGTAACTAAACAAAAAATTTCAACTATAAATTGAATGTTTCCTCTTTATATTTGGAATATAAGTGAGACTGGACTGCCTATTAAGTTAGGGAGACTATAATACACATTATTATACAATTGTAATTGCTCCATGTACAGGTTTATTCATTATTCTAGATAAATTTTAAAACTGAGCACTGCCTCTCTCCTGTTCCCTTTATTTATATTCCTTCCTGTATGTTGCTTATCCACCCATTTGCCTATTTCCTTTGTCTTACTTCTTCACGCCATATACAATACTCATTCATGTAATCTTTTTAATTATTCACTTAATAAAATATTTATTTAAGTGACTTGGAAATCAAATGGACGTTTAACTCTCAAATGCCAAATGTACTTCTGAAAATAGCTGAGCACAAGAAAATCTGCCCCATCCCACCCCCAAAACCTTTGCTCTCTGTATTTGCCCTGTTATTCAGGGTAGAATTACCTGAGCTAGCTATAAAGAAAGTTAGCTTAAATATCAGAAGCAGCCCAGCCACCATAGCATAATCTTAGTGGAGGCCAGCTAATGCTGCTTTCCAGGACAACTTCCCCTTTAAAGCAAGGAAAATTCCCTGTAGAAAGATTAAAGCCAGTATTTAAGTAAGTCCTTATTAGCTCTCTTGGGTATTGGCTACACTGTGCAGTACAGACATTACTTAAGCAAGAAAGTAAAAATAAAATATAAAAAAAGTAAAATAAAATGTAACATCATATTATTATTGACTTTGCTCTCCCATCACCATATTAACTACCTGCTACTGATATTTAATTAGATTTAAACCCTAGAACATATTAAATGTAACACTCAATGCATTCCTTTTGTAATACTTCTCTCATCACTTGGTGCAACTTGGTGATACAAGTGGGAAGCAATCTTCCCCTTCCAGCAATTCCTATCCACTTCAATATTATAGAAAACACAAGTGCCAGGAGAAATGATCATCTGAAGCTGTTAAGAATAAATATATTACTAGAACATCTAGCTTTAGTCAAGATTCCAGGGAAAGATTAAAACTACAGTGGTTAATACAATATATTAAAAAGAATCATATATCAGTTTGTAATGAATTTTGGAGATCGAGCTTTAACATTTAACAGCTAGGAATGATTTAAGAATTGAGTTAACCACACTGAAGAAAAACCATAGCACCATGTGCTGGATTAGAACTCAACACCAAGAACATGCTTTTCCCCATAGCACAGTGAATCCATTTCACCCCTTTCCCACCTCCCAAAACACAGGCTACACAAATCTGTTTGTGAATAACCTGAAGAATTTATTCTAATCAAAAACCAACTAAGTTTACTGATTATCCCACTTAAAATCTAAAGTAGAGAAGAGTTTCTACACAGGATAAACTGGGTATTACATGTTTATGATGAGACTGTCAGATTGGGAAAAGTTTACTTTGATGCCTTTAAAGAATGTTCAAGAACTTCTAGTAAAAGCATTTTAACACTGTGTTGCATTACTTACATATATTCAAGCATCTATATAGCATTTTAGAGAAATAAGTAATTCTGAAGGCTTTTTTGAAATAGAATAAGAATTTTAGAACCAAAAAAAAGTGTCTTACTATACTGCCAATATAAAATAATGGAATTTCCAGGAGAAGATTTCTTTTAAAAAGTAACACTGCAAAGTCAACTTTGTTATCAGGTCCAGAAACCAATTCTAAGTGCCCTGGCCAGTTTTGATGCTAGAGATTCAGCAAATGAGAGAGGCTGGTTCTCTCATCTTGCACAATTCATCTGTCAGACCTGCTCCTCCTCCCATAATTATCATATCTATTTCTTGCCCACTGGAAACAGAAAGGAACAGATTGTTTTTGAAATTCTGAAAAGCAAATGGCAGGAGAATAATAATGTAGCTAGAATGGGCTTCTCTGGTCAGCAGTCAAACAGGAGGGAGCAGTTTAAAAAACAAACGTGAATGAGCAAAGTATCTGAAAGAAACTTCAGGTAAAGGAAATTTTTTCTGCTGTTTATAGGGGAAAAAATTAAAGACCATGTGCTTAAGGCTAGATATATTAAAACATTAGATAGTTACACAAATCTTGGAGATCACAAACACTTACTTCAGTTTTACTGGAAGTTTGCTGCTTTTCCCTATATTTCTAATACTAAAGCAACAATTTATAAAGCCTAGTCCACAGCTAGAGAACTAAAAGGCAGACATATGAAACTTCACCAGCTGTTGATTACAGAAGACTATCGGGAACTTCTAGAATGCCCTCAGTAATGGATGGTGACTGACACTGAGGAAACTCAGACTGAAATATTGCACAGACAAAAATTGGTCTTCTGCAGCATTAGTAACATTTAAGTGCTAGTTACAAATATTTTCACAGTCATATGTTAGTTCAGTTGTCTGAAAACAGGAAGAGCCTTTTGCTTTCCCACTCTATACAATTTTTATGCTCTGACAAAATCATTCCTACACCGAATCACTAGGATAAACATCAGGCACTTTACAGTTAATCAAAGTATGATATTACAATAGGAATGCTGACAACTTACATGGCACTGTAGTTCCAAATCTAGTAGGATTCAGCACAATAAACCTGTTCTTCAAACTCCTTCGCCCCACTCCTTGGGCCCCAATCAAGACCAGGGTTTTCCTCTGAAAAGGGGGCATTTTGGCTACTTCCTCATATATCTGGATTTCATGGCGATCAAATTCTACATTGAGAAATGTACAAAAAACTTTAAGACACACTCAGTGCAGCAAGAAAAATAATTAAGTGATCCTGCTATTTATCAATAGACCCACGTGAATATAAACAGTACTCAGAGGGCAGTAAGTCTGACACAAGGCTTCATCTTTAAATTGGTTTGGGAATAAAATAGTTATGCCTCCGTGGACAGCATAAGGTCAGGTTCTCACTTTTACTTCCAAGGAGAAAGTCTGTGTTTGATCAGAAGAGGAAAACTGTGATTAACAATTAGTGAACTTCCACAGAATCATGGAATGGCTGAGGTTGGAAGGTATCTCTGGAAGGCATCTGGTCCACCCCANTCCACCCCAATGCCCAGGACCACATCCAGACACTTGTTGAGTATTCCCAAGGAGGACGACTCCACAACCTCTCCCAGTGCTCAGTCACCCTCACAGTGGAAAAGGTGTTTTCCAACATTCAGAGCCTGTGTTGCTTGTTGGCTCTTGCCCTGTCACTGGGCTACTCTGCAAAGAGTCCCCCCAGCTCCATCCTCTCTGCACCCTC
>WEKY01043544.1:4434-20092 GCA_013390045.1 Picathartes gymnocephalus
TCTTCCAGCTGTGCAAAGGTGCTCTAAAAAAACAAAGCACACTGCAGAAGAAAGGGTAACAGCTCATCAAAACTGCAGAATGGCAGAGTTCTTCCCTGGGGAGGGGTGTGGGGGGGGTGTTGGGGCAGAGGTAGGAAGTCCAAGCCTGAGAAGCTGCTGTGGCACACAACACAGGGAAGCAAGACCCAGGAGCTGAAACCCTGCAGGCAGATGGATATTTCAGATGGTTCACCTCAAGGAATGTGTGAACAACAGCATGCAAGAATCCACTGAAGCATTCAAGTAGTCAGAGGATCGACATATTTTGCAGGTATGTATATCCTTGGTCACAATCTGCTAGTGCTTTATCTATAAACTACTTGTCAATACACAAATATTCCTGTTTCCTAGTGATCCTATGTCACAGACCACCATCAGACTAAGCAGTGCAGAAACATTTTTCTTTTGCAACTGACGAGTAATTTGGGAGTGAAAAATGAAAGCAGAATAGAAAAGAAATATGGTACATTAAAAAAGTAGTAATGAAACATTCTGAAAGAATGAATCAAAACAAAACCCAAACTGAACTTTTACTATAAATCAAAGATTTCAAAATACTAAACAATAAAAGACTTGATTATGAAGAAATCTAAATGTTCAAAAATAAAAAGGTCAGATGAAGATGCTTGGAAGTATTAGTAAAATGATGGTCCAGTTTTCAGATGTACCAACTACTCTGGACAATCTTATTTTATGCTCGCTCCATCTTTTCTTAGAGTTATAAGTGAAAACTATTGTTGAAGAAAGCTGCAGAAACTTGGAATAAACAGGAAAGAGTAACAAGATGATACACAAGTCACTGCTAGACAGGAAAACAGAGAAAGCAGAAATCTGGAAAACCTGAAGCAAAATAACAAACAAACAGCTTAACCTTGTTGAGGACACTGGGATGCAGTGATGGTAACTAGGAACACACATTCCTCTGGTCCTCTTTTACTATAAGGAATTTATCAGGGGCTCGACTTCTTGTCAGATTTGGCTTTTTAAATATAAAAGCTCCTCTTGGGTAAATACATTTGCATCTTTAAAACATAATTATGGTCTGAAAGTTGACACTAAAAATAGCACTAAGGAGCTTCATATTCACATCTTCTTGATTTCTGTATCAATTTACTCAATTGAAACAGTCAAGTGTATGTCCTCTGGACCTCAAGACTCAAAGGAGTTCTTCTGAGGGTTAATCCTGAAGAGAAGTTTGACAGGGTGACAGTTTTCAGTTTAAATCCATAAATTATAGTTGAAATCCAATGTAACTGTAAACACATAATGTATAAAGAACAAAGCATTCACAAATGTTTAGCAACTCTCTTAAGAAAAGTAAGTATCTGAGCAAAAAAACCCAAAATTAGATTAGGGAAACATAAGAAAAAACAAAAAGAATACATATTCCACTAATCCATACTGGCATGCCAGGAAAACTTAAAGACAATTTGGAACAAACTTCACAAATTCTTACAATTAGGAAATACATGAGGAATAACATCATGAATAAGTCTTCAAATTAGCAAGTGACCAAGAAGTACACACTTTGCCAATTTCGGTTCAAATCAAAATACTTCATGATACAAGCTTATTTTTAGTACTTTTACAAATAAATGAGTTCTTTGGAATAAGATTCTTCACTCACTAACATTCTAATTTTTTCCCTTGCAGTGTCAGAAACAGCCATTTCAAGATGACTTTTCTAAATCTCTGAATTGAAAGGGATACTTCACATCTCAAATGAAGTTACAGTCTGAAAAAAAGGACAAACATCTTTTAAATATGAATCCTGGAAAAGCTGCATTTGCAGTTTTTTTTCCTTCACTTTAATGATTGTCTGAAATAACTACTGCACTAACCTGATGACACACTTATTTATTATATTGTCTTATGCCTGTTATTCACTTTCTGGCAGTAATACAACTTCATTTAGCAATAGTTTGGACCCCTCAGTAAGGGAATGTGTACATAGTAGCTCTCTAATCTTGCTGCCCAGCTGCTAAGACAGTCACATGAGTCACTTGCTGCCTTTAGAGCAACACACACCACTTGCTGAATTTAGAGACATTCTCTGTTTCTGCACTGGCCATACATGTAAATTGAGTAATACCCTATCCTAACTACATACAAAACTCTCTAGGTGTTTGTTTTTAGATTTTTTTATATTTAAATTGATGAGTCAAAGAACATTTTTTACTAATGCAGTTAACAACCCAGCTCCACAAAGTGATTTATGTACCAGTTTTCAGTGTTACTGCTCTCACCCCAGTTGGGCTAACTTCAGCAACCAGTTCAAATGTAGGTAACTTCATCTAATTGTGCAGTGAAAATCCAGCCCTGGAAGAACGAAGAACTCTGTCTGCCAGGACAATTCAGTATACAGCTTCAGAACAAAACACTTTACAACAATTCCTTCCTTATCAGGATTTTAAACTGTGACTGTTTGGAACACTACCTTATTCAACAGTCTATTTAAAAACAATTTACATAAAGACTGGTATAGCTGCTTTCACGCAGCACCTCGGTCTACTAATACATATAACTCCTTGTGGAAAATATTTAGTAACATTATCTATAGATGTTACGTAGGAAGTACTCTCTCATGCTGTTTGGTACAGTGCCTTACAGGAAAGCACAGTGAGGAGACAGTTCTTTGGACTACTGCTACATCGCCAGTGTAGGCCTGATGATGTTTCATTTTCCTCTGTATCACGTAATACCTCCTTTCCCATATTCTCCCTGTGTCTCATTACAGCACTGTTCTTTGCAGATGGTTATACAGGGACATGACCAAAGCCACAATGTACTGTGCTCTGGCCACACGCCTTTACTGACTCCAGAGTAACAAAACCCCCACAGAATCTCTTCAAGGTACAGGGCTAATGGCACCAAACCTGAGGAGTCTTACCTCACATGAAACACACTTCTACATTCTACAGTCATTCTACACACACTGCACATTCTACAGTCCAAAAATACACTGGCACAATATCCAAAAGATGTTTCAGTGGGCCTAAAGAAGAAAGCAGCGTATCAAACCTTAGCTAACTCTGTTAGTTACAAGTATGGCCAAGCTTGCCTTAAAACAGACTTCTTGCCAGTAGGAAATCACAGTAGGCAATGTCCCAACTTGCCTGTCAGGCAGTAGTACATTTTCAAGTTAAATATTCTAATCTGTCAGATAACATTAAATAGACCTCCATAACCAGCCAGAATAGAGTATCACGTAGTAACAACCAACTAAACTTCCACTCATGTTGTACCATTCTGACTTAACATTTAGAAAATAAATGAAAATTGTTACTTCTATGCTGTTTCAGCAAACTTTGCACTGTAATTCAACTACATACAAACAAATTCCTTGTATTGGTATTTATTACATTAAAAATTCTAGTCATTAGTGTACATAGAGCCAGTCATCCTATAGGTAAATTTCAGATTAACACACATATATCTACTCTTCTTAGAAGCAACATCTAAGATTTCTGAAGTCAAAAGATAAGATAGAACTATTTTTCTGTTGCATCTTTTGCACGTTACAGAGTTTTCTGCGAAGTCAATACTGCTGTTTCCCACGTCTGTGACTCTTTACTCAGCAACGGTATACAATTACAAACATTGAAAAGACAACTTCAGAAAACAAAGTGGCAGAGGAACGTGGGGCAAGATTAGCAATTGAAACAACTAATCCAGATGAATCTCAGAGTCTCCAACCCAGCTGGCATAAATTCTCATACTCCTTTATCTTTTCCTAATCAGTACAGTATTCTATTCAGGTATTTGGTTATCACAACATAATACTCTTCATCAAAACTAGGAAGTACTACTCCTTCCCACTGCAAAAAAAAATTCTGCATATGCCAGTTTTAATCATCAATTTGTCCCCAATAGCCAGAATGCTTTAGAGCAGGCCAAAACATGCTGGCACATAAAACAATTCTTGGAAAAAAAAGTCTACAATTTGATAATGAAGGTATTATGCATTCTATTGAGGACGTTTCTCTCCTTAAGAACTCAACTTCATGGGTATATTTCTGTGCTATCCTAAAACCTCTCAGATGGGTTCTTGTAAGAGGTAGCTGCTTAGAATAAAACCATTACCTATAGAGTGATGTATGATGGTTTAGTGGATTAGCATGTTAAAAACAATCTCTTTTGACACAGCTATTTTTAAATGTCCTTAAAATAATTACAAAATGTTAATTCTGTTTTCCAGTAAACATAACTTTTGATCTGCTGAGTCAGAGATGTTATGTGTAATAATCACAGCAGGAACACAATACTATCTGTATTTTTTTGGAAGAAAAAGCATGTGCACAATTTTGTGCAAATAATAATAAGAAAAAAAAAAATCACAGAGCAGAATTCAATTAAAGGCAAATCCACCAGAGGGAAACTATAGTTCTAAGAAAACAAAACACTTGTTTCCCTAGGTAATGTCCATATTTCTAGAAAGTCAACTCCAGAGCTATGTAATACCACAGACAGGTTTTATAAAATGTACTTTCAACACTGGACTAAAATACTTTGTGCTACTAAGTCAGCACAGTACCACTTTTCTATGTATCACTTTTACTTCTGAATTCAAACCCCCAAAACCAACACTTACTAACCTTAGAAAGCTCTTTATCATGCGCTATCTGAATGTAGCAGAAGGGCTTTGTGTTTGTACAGCTTCCAGAAATCATCATGTAAGGTTCTGATAGGTTACAGGTGTAGGTAGACACAACGTAACTTTTTTCTTTGGTCAAGTTATGATTGTTTTGTTATAAAAAACTACATTCTTCTAAATGATGTACTTTATTTATTATATTAATAAGTATATTAATATATCAACATTCTCTTATTGAGGGATCCAAGCTATTGCAAAATTAATCTCTCATGATGCCCAAGTATTATTTACTTCACTGAAAAATATCACCAGATTAGTACAGTAATTAATTTTCTTTGTGTTCAAGACAGTTTAGTATTTTTCAGATATTTTAACTTTATTTGTGGTTACATTAACTGCCCCTTTCAAGTTGACAGGCTTGTAAAATCATCCTGAAGTGTCCATTTCTGATACTGCAGGAAAGAATTATAATGCCAGCAAGTAAAGGAAGCACCTTATTCCAAATAATTAATTTACTTGTAAAAGCCAGAGTTAAGCAGTTCCCTGTTCACACTTTAGAAAGCAACCAATCCTTCAGTGCTGGTCTGCTCCTTCCACATTCACGACACTGTAGTTTCATCATTAAGCAGCATCCCCTGCTGAGAAGCACATGACTCTACTGTTCCATGATGTACCCTCAATGACCACCAGCTTCTGAATGAAGCTACAAAAATACTGGTTTTAGCTTACTAGAAAAAACCTGGAACAGCTTGCTTCTTGCCAACCTGAAAGACCACCCCTTTCAATGAGTGCCACCTGAAACAATCTCATATGCATAATATTAAAAAAAAAAGAGGTCATGAGGAAATACCACTTGCTACCTGAGAAGCACTTCAAGTTTAACACAGATCTCTCACTCTGAGACGGGTTTATTACGTTGGCATTACAGACCATACAGTTACTATTATATATTTACTAATGGCCTACCTAGCATTTGATAGATGGAAATGGTGACGTTTGGAAAGCATGAAATAGAGGCTTTGTATCTCAAAGGTCCACAGTGAAAAGAATTGTTAGCATCCAACTAGATTCAAATAAGCTTTGCAAGAAGAACATGGGCCATGCATTTTTACTAACTGTTCAATTTAATTCGTTTTCATTTATAGCAAAGCACTGTTGAAAAGAAAAGGAAACTTTCAAATAATCTGGTCAAGATCACATGGGAAAAACATCTCCCCCTTCCACTTAGAAATTCTATAGTTCAGATCATTCAGTAACTTTGCCAGCCACTGCAACACATTAAAAAAAAAACCAAAACAAAAAACAAAAACAAAAAAACCAGAAACAAACTTCCTAAACAACTGACAAATGCAAAAAGCAGAGGTTAAAAAAAGGATTAATTTGTTTACCCCCATAAAACTAATCTAGAAATACTCAAAGCAAGAAGACAGAACACACGGTCTTTGGGTCAGAACTCCGCCATGCACAGGGAGTGAAGTAATTTTGACTACATCCTCTCTCAGATGTACCCCCAAACACAAAATCACATCACAAAATTACAAAGTTGCTAAGTAACAGTTAATTAATAAGTTAATTCACAAAGGCAATATTATCTTTTCCAGGAGACCTGATAACCTTCCTACAAAGGCCTAAGTTAGAAAAAGTTTGGATATATTATAGACTTGTAAAATGGTTTGAGTTGGAAGGCACCTTAAAGATCATCGAGTTCCAACACACCTGCCATTGGCAGGGACACCTTTCACTAGACCAGGTTTCTGAAAGCCCCACCAAACCTGGCCTGGAACATTTCCAGGGATGGGACACCCAGAGCTTCTCTGGGCAACCTGTTCTGGTACCTCACCACTCTCACAGTAAAGAATTTCTTCCTAATGCCAAATCCAAACCTACCTTCTGTCAGTTTTACTCCTTGTCTTATCACTACACACCCTTATAAAAAGTCCCTCTCCAGAGGCTGTTGTCAGGCAAAGGGGTGGCAAATTTTATACATATTTGGGAATGACGAATTAACAAATTAGTTAAGCTCTTTCTTCTTCAAACTATGAGACTTATAACCCCAAAGTAAGAAATGGGATTTAAGTAGTACTTCACAGAACAGTTACAAGGCACTTCCAACCTGACAACTAATTTCTGCCTGCCTTTTAGCCTTTTTGTTAAGATGCCTATATGAAACTTTCATGCTAAAACTACCTCCAAATACCAAACTACCTCCTTTATGATGACATTCAGATGCTTAGCAGAAGGGATTATTTGACCTTCAACTACAGTTTAACACCTAAAATTATGACAAGAATAGGGGACATTTAGGGCATCTATTAAATCTTTCAGGCTTTGCTCAGAGTTGAGAGACTCTATTGCCTGCCTCCTGATGAAAAATGAAACAAGCAGCACAATAGTCAAGTTCTTATTCAGACAAAACCTTTAGGAAATTTAATGTGCTAATGAAGAATTATGGAGTTCATCTCAAGGTAACTGAATACATATCAGTTTCAAGGTTGCAATATGACTATGTGACTGATATCACAAATTCATATGAATTAAATATTTTGAAAGAACTGAGGGGCAGTGATTTAAGTCACCAGAGCACCTTTTTGACCACACCTGTCTTCTCACTTGGGGATTGAAGAAAGATCCAGTCTCTTTTTATGTTCACTTGTTTATTAGTCAAACTACAGAAAAACTAAAAATACTAACACATATTCAACCTCCTCAAACTAAAGTATCTTGCTACTCCAATCAAATTGATGAGCAATCAATGCAGTTAAAAACTGCTTAAATGCACTCTCAGTACAAATATTTAAGTATAATGAAGAGCAGTAAGTTTGTTTTACATGATGCATAGCT
This sequence comes from Picathartes gymnocephalus, assembly GCA_013390045.1. Taxonomy (NCBI): domain Eukaryota; kingdom Metazoa; phylum Chordata; class Aves; order Passeriformes; family Picathartidae; genus Picathartes; species Picathartes gymnocephalus. The sequence goes on from WEKY01043544.1 coordinate 11,909, forward strand.
AAAAACTGTATGAGAAACTGAAATGTATTTTTCAAGATGGACTTAACTTGCTTGTTCTCAAATATTCTGAAGTGGCCAAGTTTTCAAAGGTGAAATAATACATTACAGGGGAGACCTCTAAAACCACTTTTTTTCCCCCAAGAAACTTATTTCACAGTTTAACATTTCTGAAAGTATAATCTAGATTTCTGTTTGCCTTATACAGATATTGATATTAGGAGTGCATTTGAGTATTTCTTATGAGAAACAGTGATAGGACATATTTGACTAATGCTACAAGACCTGATATCTTTTCCTTATAGATTAGTTTAATATTCATCCAGCTAGGGACTATTCCCCTCACCCAAACACCATCATCATTAAGCTTCCTGTGTTACTCTACACTCAGTTTTTCTACTTGTAGCATCACCAGCTCAAGTTAACTTCACAGTATTCCTCAGCACGATTTTTGTAGCACAAAAATTATCAATAGCTAAACTTAAAGGGACACAAATTGATTCTAAGAGAACAAAAGAGTTTAAAACAAGTTAAAGAAGTGTTGGGTTCAGAAAAGAGTGTATTCAAAAGAAAAGGATACACTCTGGCAGCTAAGACAAAAAACCCTTTAAAATTATAACTGGGAAAACATTACATTTTACAAGTAATGAGAAATTAAACAAGTTTGATATAAATATTTCACATATACTTTTTAAAGCAATTTCAACACATACTAAAACCAGCCTGAATAATTAGGATAATTAACATATTAGCATTCTTGGTTAACTTTTTAAGTAAAAAATAATGTAACTTTGTTGTTTAGGAATAGAGCTGATTTCATTGTACTGGTATGCTTATAACTGTACTTAAACACCATTTAAAATAGCATGTAGCAACACCATCCTTTGACAGATGCAATAATATTTTTATTACTTTTTCTGAAACTGATTAAAATATAGCCATAAGCGATATGTTTGTGCTGGGGCATAATTAGGACTGGTTTAGTCTGAGCACAATCCTAGTATTCAAAAGAAAACTTCAAATCACAGACGAAAAAAAAGCCTAAAGATTTAAATAACTGGCATTTATGTCTAAGTTCTTCTCTAAGTTAGTGGTTCAATGTCTTCTAGCATCCTAGGTGAAACAAATTATCCAAGTATTGACCACAGTAACTTCCAGTGAACAAAATAAGCTTGCGTTTAGCTTTTAAACAAAACACAAAACTCTGACACTATTTTATGTTTGTTTTATTTTAGTTTAATACTCTTCTAAAAGTACTTGTGAGAAGAAGAGCACCAGTAACTGATAGCAGGTAGCTAACACCATAAATTTACACCTTTGTAGTGTATCGTCTTATGAAAACATGAGAACAGCTGCAAGCAATTTCTACTTTTATATATTTATATTCTATCTATACTTGCATGAGATAAATGCAGTATTACTAAGCCTTGCATGTAGGCAGCTGAAGTAAATGCAAAACAGTATAAATGAAAATTCCACACGTGACAGTAAGAGTTTGAAGAAACTTAACATTTACAAACTTGTAAATGTTTTATTACTAACTATACTGGCTTGATTGAAATTTAACAGCAAGCTGCCAAAATCTCTCTGCCTTTCCTTCAAAACGGTATCTTTAAAAAAAAAATTCCTATACCATAACTGATTCAAAAGACATGATATTGTCCCTTAATGTCCTTAAAAAGTGTGCACGTCTGTATCTATCCCACTATAAATGTAACATTCATGATAAATACATACACCACACAGTAAACAGCTTTATTAGAAGAGACAAGCACTTGAGACAATAAAATCTGATTTGCATACACAGAGTCTTTCTGCTGTTCAAACACGTAGTATAGTGAGATCTCATTAATTCAGAATCAGATGATTTGCAGAGATTTTTAGAAAACTCATGCATTAGCAAAACTGATACCTCATAGGACACAAATACATTCCCAATACATGAAGAGGAAAGTTAAGTTTTCTGACACCCTCCTTCCTTTTTGTTTATTTGGCAATTCACAGTAAATGTGCATAAGGCAAAATCAGCAATCTACATCTTACTTCATAAGAAATACTTCACACTTGCAGACTGCCAAATCTTATGTGACTCACAACCATAAAGAAAAGCTTTTAGGGTTACAGATACACAGTGTCAGGCTACTGGTAAATTACCTACACAATACATAAGTAAATCTATATGCAATCTCTATGGCTAAATTGTATCAAATAAGGTATTATTACAGCAATATGGAAGAGATTATTATTAGTTATCCTAACTTTAGTGAAAAAACAACTTTGACAAATAATTCCCTTTAAACACTTTCTAATCTGATTTCTAGGGATATTCTCCTTGAGAGAGGAATTTAGCACATTAAGTGCAAAAGAAGATTATAGCAATTCAGTTTACTGTAACAGACACTTTTTGGATTTTTCCAAGTTTCTTTACATACTTATTTCTTAATTGCATCTGATGGCAGTTCTTAGGTTTTACCTTCCTGATTCCCACTTGACTTTCTCAAATCTGATTTGAGCTATTTTATTTCAGAGTTTTGAGTTACTGTTGTATGCGTTACAGCCACACTTGTCTACATTCGTTTTTTCTATCTCACTTTTTGGTTTTCTAGTAGTTCAGACCTGTGGGGGTTTTTTTTCTCTCTTTCCTTTCCACTAAACAAATACATATTGGGCCACATTTTATCTTCTTTGTGCCTCCTGTAAGTCTATAAAAACCACCAGGGTTGGTCATTAATAGAATAGCCTGTCACTCTGGTCATGTATTTTAATGTATTTGACAAGTTATCTCTACACTTTGGACAGACAATGAACCAGGAAGGGAAGAGAAGAAGGCTACAGAGAAGGCTATAATAGAAACTGATTTATTCCTTCAACATGACAGTAACTACATATCCTTTCCCACTCTTCACTGTCAAGTATGTACTTACACAGTCATCTCAAACCCCTGACATATACTGCAGTTAATTTTAATGCCATGATCCTACAGTAACCGTTTACTAGACATGCAGAGTCCATTTAAATATTAAAAAATTTAATACTATGAGAAGGCCCCATCCTTTAAAACTGTTAGCACACAACTACTCTTAGAAGCATGCTTTATATTTTCAAAAGTCAAAAAACTCCCTCTAGTTCTACTAAGTTCTGCTATTTGTCCTAAGATGAGACAATAACAGGTGAACACTGATACAGATGTAGATAGAAAACACTTTAACAAGACAAACTAAAAAATAAAACTGAATCTGCAGTAATGGTGACCAGTTCTGTTTAATATTGGGTTTTCTGAACTTGCATACAATTATTATCTTTTGCATTTGATATTTGGTGGACAACTATTCATTTAAAATGCATTAATAACTGCAATCTATGCAATTTCAGATAAATGTTCACTATATTCCTTGACAACTAAAAAAAAAAAAAAAGCATCTCTGTCAGTGATTATATTGAGAGCTAATCAATGTTTTACATTCAAGTTACGAGATCACACAATTTAAAAATCAATATAAATTGAATTAAATTCTACATGTGGGTTTTTTTTGATTAGAGGAAAAATACACAATTGCCTATTATCAAAATGTTCAGATAACTGCAAAAAAACCACCCCTATGCTTCAGAATTTTAAACATTTTATATATGATCAATACAAATGTTACTTTGTTCTAATATTTGAATTATTTTTAAATAGTTTTTTAAGGTGACCTAAACATTTGGTAATTAGTTAAAGATGCTTAGCAGTTCAGTGGATAAGTACTGCACATTTCTTTCAAAAGCTCTGCAAGCTAAATCCTTACTAGTAGCAGATATTTGGAGAATAGGTCCTTGAAAGCAAGTTCTCTATCACTTCAGTGGTGGCCACTGCTAGCTCCTTTTAAGTCTATGCTGATTTGAGAATGGTTTAAGTACTTCAACAGATTTCATGTTTTCCAGAATATTTCTGCTTGGTAAACATATAAATTTGTTCAAGAAGCCTACCAAAAAGTATCTGTTCACAAAAACTGGTTTTAACAGCATAAGGGGTTATAGATAGAAAATTTTAAAAACTTATGGTTTAGACTCTGAAGTAAAAATATCTATTTTACAAAATAACCTTGAACAGTTACAAACAGTGGTTTATTTAGAACATGAGATGTGCCCTCTTTAACCCATTAATTTTAAAACATATGCAATACCCAGAAAGGAGGAGACTTTAGGGCACCATTTTGACTAACCAGCTGCAGAGATGGACAACCATTAGAAGTGGCTGCACTTTGTATGCAGTGCCTTTTGGAATTACAAACTTTTTAAAGCTTCCTTAATTTAAATCTCAAAAGTCCTACATTGAAAACTAATTTTTCAGGAAAATTACTAAATTAAAAGTACACACCAAGGGACACATTTGAGCTAAGCATTCAAGGACAGCTGAATGCATGTCACTTCAGATTCCTGTATTTGCTTGTACTGTTGTAGAATACTGTAGTTATTAATTTTTAAACATTATTGAATAGGATTGGTAAGTCTCTAAGAAGGATTTTAATACATCTACACCTCTCCAGTTTACCTAGAAAAACTAGGATAACTTTACCAACAACAGCCCATAGTATTTGTTTCCTCAGGTGTTTTAATTGTAGAAAATCTTGAAAAAATCAAACTGTATCATGTATGGAATCAGACCAACACACAAGACAGAAGATTATCTTAACTCTTAGAACTAAAGAAGCTTTGAAAGTTACTTTATATTTTTATTAAAAAAAAAAAACCACACACACAAACAAAAAAACCCAAAAACACTTCATCACTGTAAGAAGAATTCTGTTTTCAACAAGAGAGTAAGTTTGTAAAAAAAAAAAAAACCTAAACAAGATTTTTTTTCTGCTATTATTATCTCCATCTGGATTATACCTTAAAATTAAATCCAGTTTAGAAGAGTATCAAATTCTGAGAGAACACCCTTTCCTCCTTCTCCACCCTAAATCCTGAATTTTGTACTATGGTTGGATATACTGAATTTACTTTGTAACACATAGCTGTAAATCAAGAAAGATAACTCCACAACACTGCTTCTTTCACATTGTTATTACCAGTGTCTATACCCATTTTCAGCATTTAAATATTAATGATTAAAAAGCCCCAAATGAGGTAAAAATGTAGTAACATGTTAAGCACTTCATGCTGATGGTCACAGACACAGCATTTGAAGAGTTCTCAATACTATTAACTAGTTTATTTAAGTTAGTTCTGCACATCTACTACCATCTGTCTATCTACCCTGGTACATTAAAACTACCAACATATGGTGAACTGCTATTAATTTATCAAATTTCTATGCATTCCAGGGTAATGTTACCTCAGTCAATAAAAATAATAGATCAGTTTAAGAAATATTCAGAAAGGAACTTTTAAGTCTGAATTCTTACTAATTATAAAAGACATCCCTAAACCATAAAAGGCAGTTTTGGAAAAATGTTCAATATCCTTCCTTTATACAAACTGATTAATCTTTCTTCCTTAATGACCCTTTTTTTCTAACCTAAGAGTAGTTAATGTGATTTAATTTTCACAACTGTGAGTCACTGGAAAACTTTGAGATTTCTTCCCAAATCTTTAACCACAAGGCTATGCTAGGCAACAAGTTTCTTTGGTCACACTTGCAGAAAGGGTACAGATCATTTGCAAGCATATGCTATTCAACACAGAGGGCTATCACAGCTCATACTCAACTTCCACAAATTCACAGAAAACATGTGCTGCAATAGTCTCCCTCCGAGTTCAGTAACTCATCTTCCTCCTCAAGAACCACATACCTGTATTCAATTTTCCATCTAGAACTAAATACAAAGACTACAAAAACAAAGCAAGTGTAAAGGAAACATCACAACTCCTCATAAAGGTATCAAACTGCCACGTTAAGAGGCGATGCTAATTTTTTTAAATAGAATATTCAAAAATAAAATTTAAATACATAGGCAGTAATAGGGATAAGCAGAGCATTTCACATCACTACAGTCAAACATTTACAAGTTAAAAATTCAGAAAAAAACCAGTATCAGCCAGAACCCATGCTAAAAGCATACATGCATACCCACATGCACACATACACATGACACTAGACCACAGTTAGGATGACTTTTCTTTCTTTAAACAAAGCCAGAGGCAATTCTTTCAAGTCATGTTATAACTACACACCTAAGGTGTACTTGTAAAGAGCCCCTACTTTGGCCAATTAAACCCTGCAGTTATTTTTCACTATTTTCAAAACCTTTGGGGATGGTTTAGGAGATTTAGGTATAGAACAAACTTTTGAACAAACTCATGTGTTCCCAACAAAACTGAATGTATTCAAAGTAAAAATAAAGCACTTCACAACTTTCACAAAAGGTCTGTGAAACTGCCCTACACACAGGGAACTCATCTCCTCCCAAAGAATTCACAGCTAGCAGAACAGTACTAGATCTTAATATTAAACAACCTAAGACTATTTAATTTCTGCAACATACATTCCAAAAAACACTCTCCAAAACACAGCATTTTAATTAACACACCAAGAAAACTCCCCTGCAGACCTGCTACACATAAAATAATTGCTTTGATCCCAACGATTCTGCACGTTTCCCCCTGTTATCCTTCCTTAATTTATCAGACTAGGGCCGATTTGATACCTTTCCATTAAAAAAAACAAAACAACGAACCACCCCTCTGCTAGAGGCAGAGGTGCTGCAGAGGTGATGATAACCCTAGGAAAAGAGAAGCTGTCTCTTTAAAATGCCCTGCTATGTCCCTGATCCCACGTGGAACCAACATCAGCAGCACTTTCGCATTAACTTCAATGTGAGGAGAGATGAGGCATCATTATTTTATATAAATAAAACGAGGAGACTGCAGAATACATTCTTTGTAGGAGACAAACAGGTGAACTGAACGTGCCAGGGAAATCAGCAACCACCCGCAGAAGAGGTGCCCTGCCCCTGAGCCCTCTCTGCTCTCCCTATTGAGCATTAGCTCAACCCCACACCACTCTGAAGAATCCAGTTTAAATAGAGGAGTGAGCCACCAAGAAAACTTGAAATTCAAAGTCAACGAAAATGCACTTTATAAACCGGAAAGGTTTACTCTTTGCCTCACACATCCTAATTAGATCAGGAAAGTGACACTACAAAGGCATTACATTCCAGTCCGGAAAAAAAAAAAAAAGGGAAAGAAAAAGACAGAGGAAGAGAAAGGAGCCCCCATCTCCCCAAATCCCCCAAACACACCGAAAAAGAAAAAAAAAGGCATTAAAAAAGGAAGTTATAAAGCACCACACACAGCATTTATCTTATCTAGGATCACTCCGCATTACCCCCAAGTTATACACTTTCTGCACCATCATCTCCCCCTACCTCTCTGTCCTGAAAGGGATTTTCACGTTTTCTCATTGTCGGTGGCGAGTTATAAGAGGCTTTTGCCTTTCCAAAGAATTCATCAACAAAAAAAAAATAATAAATATTAACTCCTTGCTCCCTGAAACCTTAAAACGGTCTCGGGAAGACACGGGTTTTATTCTGTTACCTTGAGGAAGAAAAGGGGGAGCAGCCCCGATTTTTAGGTATTTTTTGGCATTTTTTTCTGATTTTTATTTTGTTATATGCCTCAGTTCTCCCTCCATTTTGGTTGTTTATGATACTGACAACAAGCTGTCCCTGCTCTCTCTCTCTCTCTCTCTCTCCGGATCTCTCCTGCTTTCAGTTAGCAAACCCCCCTCCCCAATGCAACACGACTCAGCACTTACTTGGGTTCACACTTTTCTCTAAACACACACCGATGGGGAAGGGAAAAGCTCCTGGGCTACTCGGAGGGCGAGAGCAGGCAAATTCGTTTCTTTATTACGAAAAAAAAAACTTTTGTCCAAAAAACGACGGGAAAGGGGGGTCGAGTGCCCCAAAGTCACTCCGGATCCCCCCAAAGACGCAGCCGCCAGGTCCGGGGGACACCCCACGGGTAGCCGGGTCCACGGGGGAAATTTCTGTGCGAAATTTGTCCGGTTTGAGGCGGTGGGCGAATTTATATTAATTTTTTCCCTCATTTTTCGGCACCGCGGTCTCTAATGTCTTCCGCTCCCTCTCTCGCCGCTCTCGCCGCTGTCACTGCATTCACAGCACAGGCTCCGGAGAGGCGAGGAGGGGAGGGGGCGGCCGCGTCGCTCCTGCCCCTGCCCCTGCCCCGCGGCCCCGGGCCCGG
>WEKY01043544.1:21063-34499 GCA_013390045.1 Picathartes gymnocephalus
CCGGCGGCAGCGCGGCCCGGGCACCGCTGCCTGGCGGCGGGTGGTGCCGAGGGGAGGCGGCGAGAGCGGCCGCGGGGAACGACCCGGGACGGGGGAAGGGGTCGCTGGGCGCCTCTGGCCGCTCCGCCGCCGGTGGAAGGCAGGGGCAGGGCGGGGGGCGCCGGCTTCGCCTCCGCGCCCGGACGGCCCCCTGCCCTCCCCGGGAAGCTGAGTCGGGTAAGGCGGCAGCGCTGCGGTGCTGAGCGTCAAGGCCCGCCGGCAGCCTCCTCCCGCCTCCGCCGCCGTAACAGCCCAAAAAACCGTAGGATTTTTAGGACGGCCTTGGCTCCAGGGTTCAAAGTTTTAATGAGCTGGTCTATGTTGCAGCATAATTAGCGAATTTGTATCTATGTATTTAAAGCAGACCAAACGCTTTTCAATGGGCTGGAGCCTGTAGAAAAGTGCCCTGATGGTTTATGAACTGAAAAAGCCCTAAGGTTAAAGAGTGCCAGCAACAGCCCTGGTTCTCTGTGGTACAATTTACAACTGATAATGTGTTAAAGCATAATTAAGAACTGTGGTATAGACAAGCCTTTGGCTGCGGTTGGGCTCTGACCTATAATCTGAAAGCAGGAAGGGAAGCCTGTACATGTGCGAAACCTGGGAGGAGGGGGAAGCTCGCTTCCTGCCCAACTGCTCATTCAGTCACACAGCAGCATTTCGGCGTAACCCGCCTGCCCTTCTAGCTGATAATGTTTCAAGTCTGAAGTACTTCGGAGAGGGGGAGAGAGGAGCACGCACAGGAGCTATCAGACCTTTTGGGTAGTACTAAGAGTGTTTAAGCATTTGCCTGCTCGGAGCTGGGCATCTTCATTAGAACCTGAACTGCTTATTCAATAAGTAGTCATTTAATGTATTGTGTGCATTGTTCCTTAGACCGGGCACGGTTGCAGACTCTGGTAGTGTAATCAAACTGAAAGTGTCAAGTGCAGTTTGTATAAGGAACACTGATTATGATGGTACATCCTATGACTCACAAGTATTCTTTCAGGGAGTAAGCCTGAAGTCAGTCTGAAGCTGTACACCCTGAGGCACATCTGCTATCACGTAGTATCACTGAAATGCAGAGTTATAACACAGACAGAAGCAAACATCTAAACATCTTATATCTGTTGTGGTGACTTAGGTGAGGCATTGTGGTATGCTGCTTTTGCTTCTGACTTCTCCCTTCCTTCCTCTTTTCTTGAAGTCTGTGATGATGCTAGTATACCTGCTTGTGTTTCCATTTGAGTTGGAAGTGCTTGATTAAAAATGCACGTCCACCCACCAAAAAAGAGAACATTTGTCTAGCTTGTGAAATTAACTTAAGCACTGGATGGTTCTCAAAGGAAAGGTAAAACATTTCCTGATGTTGTTGATTAAAAGGCGCATTTGCAGAAGATGATCATATGGAGAGCAAAGAGTACTCCAAGCACCAGCAAAGTATACATGCACAGCTTGTAAAACCTGAGGCTTATTTGCTGGGAATAGTTTACTCTTACCCAAATAAGAAACCCCATCTAAAACATGGTTTTCTGTGAGCTATAGAGAGCAGTACTTGATTTTTTTTTTTTTAATCTGATATCAAGCAAAATGGGCTTTTTACTGCAGACTTGCAGTTATCATTCCCTAATGTGAACAGAAACAGGTCATAGTTAAGAATTAACGTAGATGTTTTTCGAGAAAATAAAAACCAGCAAGATTAAGCTATGTCCATCAGCAGTACTTTAATTCACTCCCTCTGTCCTGTGTTCCTGATTGCATTGATTCAAGTAGTCATCTGGTCAACATTAATTTATTTTTTGTTAGATTTAGTATTTGTTTGGAACACGTACCTGCATCACCATATGTGTGCTGGAGGCAATGTATAGGAAGCTGTAAAGGGAAAGAGGGTCTGCTGTTCATCTTGATGTCATCATCTTGGATCAGTGTAGATTCTTGGCACTGAAGTCTGTGTCTCTCAAGCTTACAGTTCCTAGAGTCAATGACATTTTTTACTAAATGGTAAAAAAATGTGATTCAAGCTGTCATACACAATGTAAGTGGGTCTGGTCCCACCTTGCGGTGAAACCAGTTCTTTTTCTGTTAAATATTTGGTATAGCAACACAGGAGGTAGTTGGGCACTTGTACCTGGGAAAGCTCAATGAAGATGCAGATGTGATCCAGCTAAGGAGTAAGAACAAATCTGGAAAAGCTTACTTGTACATTCCTCCCACATGCTATTAATTGAAGTGTCTACAGTGTGTTGGCTGTGAACAGCTTCTATGGAGCTGTTTCTCCTACACATAGTCACTTCCTCCATGATACACAGGCTGGTGTGAGAGCTGCTGCAGTGGTTCTGTTCTCTGCACAAATTCATCAGGGAGTGCGCAGTCTTGGTGATGGGCTAAAGTTGCCAGCATTGTCTTGCTGTTACTGCTTCTGAAATAACACTCTGCGAAAGAAGTTTGGAGTTTGTTTTGGTTTTTTTTTTTTAGAAGATAACCAAACTGTGTTACTAGCCTTATTACATCCTGAAATTCAGACTTAATCCTGAGTTACTGTCAAAAGTAGATACTTAACCTGTTTATTTTCCCTTTCTAGCCAAGGTACGAGTGTCTATCTAGAATGTCCAGGCATGCAAAAAAGCTTAGAGATCACGATATAAATCCATGTCTAGCGGTAAGATGATAAAATTGAGATTTGTCTCTATGTTTCAGTGTTAAGTAATGCACTTTCTGGAGGACTGTTTCATGTATAGCACACTTGCATTATAGCACTTTTAATGCAAAGTTTCTTAAGAGTGTGAAGATGGGAAGGGCTGAAAATCATCCATTATAATAACCATTAAATAACAAGTAATTGTCCATAAATAGGAGTAATACAACTGATAGCAGTCTCTTAAATTTTCTGTCCCTAAAACCGGAGCCTGAAATCCTGGTTAGACAAGCTTGGTTATTTTTTTTAAGTCTTTTGTGAGTTACACCGAGCATCATTGTAAACAACTATTAAGTGGACTCTGTACTTACTGTCTGAAGACTACTATTCTCTGTTATCTCCAAGTGAAATCACTGCTTGGAAGTACTGATGATCCTATGTAATAGGTATTCCTTTGCTCTCTTTGATAGTATTCTTTGATCTGAAGAGCTCACTACTATCTTCATAGATATTCTGGGACTTGTTAAAATATTTAAACACGGAGTACAGTAACTTCCCTCAGCTCTGAAGTACATTTTCCCCTATTAAAGGAAACAGATGCCACTACAAAATGTATGGATGACAACAACTATAACAAGGATATGTGTACTGATTATTTTTTGAAGTACAAGAACTGCAGAAAATTTTGGGTAAGTACAGTAAACTTTCTAAATTTTACTCCCTGCTTTGCTTTATGTATGTTCCTTCTGACATGCTGCTTTCTGAACCCTTCAAACTTGGCTAATGCCACCTGCTGCTGTTTTTATGGTAATTTACCAGCCCAGGTAATCTCAGTACCTATTGCTGGAAGACTTAAGTGCATGCGCATCAAAGTGCTTCACTTGATTGTTCTGAGTTTACTCTCTTAGATTGTGAGTCAGTGTTCTTGCAGTACCTGATGTTTTACTCTGAACTTGAGTCACATGTTTCTCGTAATAATTTCTCTTTTAAATGGGTGCAGTGAAAAAGTTCTGAGGTAAGGTAAGGTTATCTGGTTTCCCACTGGCTTGGATCATGTTTAACGTAATATAAAGATTATTTGGTGGTGGAGAAGTATCATGAGGAACTATGTGCTGTTAAACTGTTTCCTGCTCTTTCCTTTCCTAGTGCTATTGTAGTAAGGAGGTTTTAGCTTAGCCTTTAAATACTTGTGCAAAAAACCCCCTATTTACAGATGATTGTGCACTAGTCTGTCATAGTGTAATAGGAATACTGTTTGCACTGTATTCTGAAACAGCAAGGTAAACTATCAGGTATCTTGAACTAAGTACTAGTATATTTAGGTATCCGCTAACCAGGCTTAGAGTACCGGGGTTTTGATATATAAAGCATTTTTCTATTAAAGAATTCAGAGCTCAGGAGCAGAGGTTCTGCGAAATGTGTTCTTATGGTCGCTGTTCTATTTTCAGTATGGAATTATGATGCAAAGGAAGAGAAGTGGTGTGAAACCAGAGATGCCCCCAGCAGAAGAAAGAAAGAAAATCTTGGAATCAATGGGGAAGCCCTACTGACTAGAAACCTGAATTGATTGACTGTTTTCACTTGTACATATGAAGACTTCTTAGCAGCAAGTTACCATTTTATGAACTGGATTTTACAGTTGCCTTATCTTGGATTAAAATAAGATATTAAATTTTGAAATGTGTGAGCTTTCCAGGATAGAACTTCTTGGGTTTATTCATACTTCTTGTCATGGGAACCTGGCGTCTTTATTGGAAGACATGGGTATCAATGCAACTTGTGTAGAAACTTTTGGAAGTAGAAACTGCCTTGCTGTGAAATGCTAAATATAAAACTAATGGGACTTGCAGAAAGTCTTTGAAAAGATGGGGTTGGTGAGCAGTGCAGTGTAGATCTAAGTTCTAAGACTGGAGCAGGTTGAAGTTGGTACATGCAACATGTTTCTTGCACTCAGCTCTTCTGCTCAATAGTATGGGTTTACCATGTGTGATTTTATTACATGTGTTGTATTCTGTGTCCTCAGTTTAAATAAGACTGTTCATGAACTAAAATCCTAAATCCAACAAGCTTGTCATTAGACCTGTCACTGCACTAGACAGTGACAGCAGAAGCTTACAGTAAATCAGATCTGCAAGCTTTTCTAGTTAGAAGGTTAGAGAGACTGGTGAAGATAATTTTTATCTCAGGTCTGAGCTGAATAGTAATTTCTGTGGATAGTAAATAGATACTTTGGTGGCAGGCAGGGGGGACTTGCAGACATGTAAACAGATCCTCTGAGTGACATGGCAGGTTTAACTATAGTACATCTATCTAAGACTCTGGACAGCTGAGACCTGGGGTTTGGAAATGCTTACTCATACAAGACTACAAAGCTCAGTTTAAACAGGTACTCTAATCTTAAATAAGGTTGATTCCTTAGCTAAATTGAACAACTAATAAATGTAAACAGGTTGCTGTCTAGTGGAAACAGTGGTTTTTACCTTCTGGTGTCCTGGCTTAAAAGCTTGTATCCTGTGATAAAACAGAAAAACTGTCATGAGCTCAGGTTCCATGTGAAATCCTTTAGTACTTACTGGGATCAACTTGGCAGAACTCTGGCTGACCTCATGAAGGATGGTGTAAAAGTGTTGTCTCTCTATTTAGACTGTTTTGGAAAGACTTCATGGCTTTCTGTTTCTCCTGTCTGGCTTGTCTTGTTTCTTTCCGCTGTGGTCCTATTCTGTGCTTGCTGTGATTTTTATGCTGTTTCCACTTTCTCCCTTGTTGTTTGATCTGACTAGTAACTCCACAAAATCTGCTTTTGCTCCTCCCTTCTGTTCTCCAGCTACATCTGAGTTTTGAAATGGATTGATCCTACCCTCTCTGTTGGAATGAGTGTGTAACTCTATGCCTTTTGAGTCTGCAATTCTCCAAGCAAAGCTGTGCGGCCTCCAAGCATGTCACAAGTTCTCTTGTCAGTTCCTGGCAAGGAAAATGTACTTTCTTCAATCAAGATCATGAGATTCTTTATTTCAAATGACTTTCTCTTCACCTAGAGTGCAAATTTTGACTTTTTCCTCTTTTTGTAGTTGTTGTTTGGAGATCTTTGGTTGGTTGGTTTTTTTTGTTGTTTTTGTTCCTCTGCATGTGGAGCTGAAGATATTTTCATTCTAGATTCAAGGCCTTGCTCTTTTCTGCCACATCCTTGCCACCTTTTAATACCCTCCTACATACCAATCTTGCCTCTCTTTTTTGCCCATTTGGCACCAATTCTTTTTTGACTGATTTTAACATTTTGGTCTCTTCTCATCCCATTTTTTTTTTCTAGTACTGTTTTTCTGTCTCTGATCTAATGATGTAGTCTTGCAATGACTTTCTAATACAGCTCCTTTTGAAGGTTGTGTGTTCTCTGCTCTCTTTATGGTGAGAGAACTTCTCGCTTTCATTAAACGTAGCCATAATACTTCCTCATTAACCATGCCTCTCTTTGATCTTGTTCATCTGCAGATTTTTGAGAGCTGTTGTCCTCTTCCTTAGGGCTGTGTCTCTTCAGACTCTTCTGGCTTTACTGCCTTGCTTGTCTAAGGGCACCTTCTCTCCTACTTGGCAAAGGTTTGACATTTGCCACCTTTGCTGTATCTTTGGACATGTTCTTTGCTCCTGTGGCTTTAGCTACTATTCTAGTGCTTGCTTTTTTTCTGTTGCTGTGTTCTTAAATTCTGGGCTTATGTTAAAATCTACAGTATATTTAAAATAATATATGGAAGAAAAACATCATCTCTTCTTGATGTGGTTATGCTGATTCTTCTTTGCATAAGCTCAAGTTCCTTAAAGTCCTCTCATTTTTCCTGGGATTTCCTTTCAGGTTTTCTTTGCACGTAGGAATGCTCGTTCTCCTAGGTAAATTTGCACTTAAATTTTTTTTTTTCCTGACAATATTTACTTGGGAAGCTTCCACTAGTGTTTCCTTTTAAAGGATGACTGCCTGTCTTTAGACTTTGATAGGTACCCTGTGCTGCTTTGTAAAGTTTTTGTCAAGAGCTAGTACTGGTCTTCAGAAAGTCAGGAAAGGAGATGCATTACTGCTTTTCAGGTATTAATGCAAGAATGTGGGATCACAGGATGGGCTAAGGCATATACAATGCAGGAACAGTAGTCTAACATTAGACTTGCTAATCATCAATGGCCATACATGGTAAGCTCCCTGTGGATGTTACAACAAAGATGAGTTTAGTGGAGAACTGAGGTAATTTAATTCAGGTAATCAGTCATCTGTTGCAGGAAATGCCATTTATTTCCACTGTGCATGCCTTACTGTTAAATAACACAAGTTTATGAAAAATCTTGGTAGAACAAGGAGTTTTCTTCCTCATGTCATAACGGCTTTCAAGAGTGATCTGTTACTTAAGTATGAGGTTTTATTATTTTTATCCCTCACTTGGGGTTGCTGTTACTGCTTTCACTACTGAAGCTCGAGTGGTAAAGTGTGATAGCTAAAACATAGGCTCTTAAGAGTTGAGATTTTTCCATTAATTTTTGTAGTGTGATTAACTACCTTTGGTTGAGAGCCAAAGATAATGGTCTTTTCCTCATACCCGAGATCATACATTCCACACTTCACTGCAGCAGAGGTAAGCTGAAGCCTGCCACTCTTACTGGACAAAAAATGCCTGGGTTGTATTCTTAAATTCCCTAAAGCACACTCTTGTATACTAACCCATAAAGTATAACACATTGGATCAATATAATTAATTAAGAAGCAGGGAAGGGACCTGTGGGTTGGGATTTTGTTATTTTTTGTTTTGTTTTTTTTAATAATTATTCATTTTGCTTATTATACAAGGACCAAATCTGGATGGTGGCATTAATGTTTGATAATTTTTTTGTTTGACAGCTGGATGGTGCTGTTGTACAACAGACTGAAAACAGAAGCACTCCACCCACTACTGGCTCTTTCGAGCTTTTTTGGTCTCTTTCCACAGAGGTTGCAGGATTCATGCAGTAGAAAGGAAAGATTGGTCCTGTCTCTACACTATAAACAGAAGAGGAGGACGAGTCTAAATCATTGCTGGGAAATAGGAGATGTCTGTGCAGCCTGAGAAGCCTTGGAGTGTGGTGCTTGATAGACTTTTTTCAGTGTGGTCATTTGATCACAACTAGGCACTGAGCAGCAGTGGGCTTTCTCACAGGTCTAGGTGAATAGCCTGATTCCCATCTGTACATTTTTGCTATCTCATTTTTTCTGTTACCCTACAGTACAAGGCCTTGTCTGGCTCAGATTTCTGCTACCACAATTGGGATGAGTCTGCTCTTGAAGATATTCATAGAATTGCACAATATGCTGGTATGGAAGGGACACACAAGGACCTTCAAGTCCAAGTTGTCTAGCTCTCAAATCCTGAACATTTCTTTGGATTTTGCTGAAGCTTTTGAAAGGCAGGGAGTTGCATCTGCTGCTGCCCCCAGTCTCTTTCACGGTCTTGTAATGAAACTTTTGCACTTAAGTGATTGAGAACATGTGCATAGGTTAGCTTTTGATAAAACTTCTGCAGAGCAGATAGGATGAATTTAGAGTACAAAATGTTATGCTGCTGTAATGCATTTGAAGACAGCCCTTAACTCATGTTAAAAGTATCTGAATCTTTAAAGTTGGCCTTCCAAAACAGCTATGAAGGAGCTAATTAATGTGTGGAGAAACAATACACCATTGCAGCCTTTTGTTTTCTTGGAAGAATCTGAGGCAACTGGAAGAAATAGTTCTGTAAGTATTAAAGCAGTAAAAAGTAAACAAGCAGGCTACCTCAGAATGTTTTTAATTTTTATTGCAGCCTATTTGATATGAAGAAAAAGAGGGAAGAACTGCATTTATATTAACTAAATGCAATGGCTCATTAAAATAAAACTTAATTGTTTTATGACATGTATGATACCATATGTAGTAACTCAAACCATGAGATTGTGAATAAGTAATACTTCTCTATCCTTTAGGTTACCTTGATGACTCCTATGTCAGCATCTTTTTTTGGAAGAATGATTCTGAAAATCCTGAATCATTACTTGCTCTTAAAAGTCCCACTGCCCTTGAGTTACCTCTACCTATTTTACTCCAATAAACTGCTATCACTGCAAACACTATCAAGCAACTTCAGCAGAACACAGCAGAATTCTGCATAGAACAAAATTGAGTTAGTGTCTGTCAAAATGGAAAACAGTTGTAACAAGGTGATGTGTAATGACAAAAATTATTATGCTCAAGATAGAAATGAGGTATTGACTGAATATACTAAAAGCAATTCACAGCTCTAAGACAAATTTACACTAATGGAAAAAGGGGCTATCAGCTCCAGCTTGACTTTGAAGGATCTAAACGTTTTTAATTGATGATAAAGGATTGCAGTTGTTTTGTCAAAAAAGATTTTGCAGTGTTTTCATGGAAATAGCCTGCTGATAATATTTTGTTACTGTGTCACACGTGGATCTCAAATTTTTGTTGCCTTGAAACATGTGGATCCCTGAGCAGTCCTTGGCTGGAGAGTTGCTTGCAGCTGTTGAAGTGATCGGTGAATGTGGTTGCATATTACAAGTAGGGTGGCATTTTCTCCTATTTTTATGAAATACTGGAGTTGAATGAATTTGCTGCATTGGAATATATCAGTCATACAGTGTTTGCTTCAATCCATAAGTTACAAAAGGGTGGAATGAAGGTAACAGGACAAATCCTTAAGTAGGGAGTACATTGTGAATTTACCATATCCTGCAATATCAGTTCTGAGCCCTTTTTGGCTCCTTTTTTCCTAATGCTAAATGGATTTGAATGGATGTTACTGATAATCTAAGAAATGCTCTGTTTTGGTATTCATTTCTGTGACAGGTAAGCTAAAGTAGTTCTTAAGTTAAAGGTGACAGTTCAAAATGTTGAAAAAACACCTTTGACTCTGATTGAAGAGGAACAGGCCTTGAGGGTCCTACACCTGTTGGCTGTTGTGGTGTTTAGACATCCAGAGCCTGTGGATAACAAACTTTGATACCAGAAGTCTCTGGTACTTCATGTTCTACCTTGCACTTTGGTGCTGACGGACTGTTTGTTCCTACCTCAGCACTGCTGGGATTTATGGAAAAAATATTTCAGTCTCATCAGCCTTGGGGACTGACTGTGAAGTCTGGTAGGGTGCGGGTAAGCAGAAGGAAATTTATTCTTCTGCAAGGTGTTCCTTGAATAGTCATCTTTACAGTCGTTCCTTTCAGCAACTGCCATTCCATGTCCCCTCCTCCTCCCTCCAGTGGGTGCCTCTGTGTGATTCCCTGCTAATACAGATCATGGGGTGCATGTATCCAACTGCCAAATAGCAAAGGGAAAATGGGATGACCATTGCTCTTCAGCCCAGCTGGACCTCTGAGCACCTCTCTGTGGAGCTGCAGCCATCCTTGTATCCCTGGGCTGGAAGGGACAATGTAGGGTGTCTGAGTAAGCAGCAAAATGCAGGAAGCAAATGTTGAAGTCACAGCTGCTCTCGTAAGTCAGAACCAGCTTTCTGTGCTTGAAAAAGAGCCTAGCTATTCAAAGCTGTCAGCACACAAGGGCTGTGATTCTTAAACTCAGAGCTGTAAGATTGAGTCTAACTGTTACCCTGGCATTACGCAGTCCACCACCAAACCCTGTCCCTGAGCGCCACATCTACACCTCTTTCCAATAGCTACAGGAGTGATGACTCCACCATTCCCTTGGGCAGCCTCTTCCAATGGTTGACAACCCTTTTGGTGAAGAAAGTTGTCCTAGTCTCCAATATAAATCTCCCCTGGCAAAACATGAGCCCTTTTCCTCTTGTCCTGTTGTTTGTTACTTGGGAGAAGAGACTGACTCTCACCTCATTACAAGCTCCTTTCAGGCCATTGCAGAGAGCAGTGAGGTCCCCCTGAGCCTCCTTTTCTCCAGGCTGAACAACCCCAGTTCCCTCAGCTGCTTCTCACAAAACTTGTGCTCTAGACCCTTCTTGAAGAATGTTTGCCCCTCAGGACTGCTTCCAAAGCAGTCCTATCAGCCAGGCTCCTTAAACAGCCCAAAGTCTGTCCACTGGGTGTCCAACATGGCAATTCTGCTGGACACAACTCCCTCCTACCCTTTCACCTGCTCCCTTCTCTGAGAATTAAAAACTCATTTCATGACTGCATGTCCCAGATGGTTCTCAACAGTCCTTTTCTGTTCACCAACATCTAGGATGTCTTCCCTAGCTGGCTCCCTCATCAGCTGTGTTAGGAAGCTTTCTTCCACACTCCAGGAATTTCCTGGAGCAGCTAGAGGTAGATAGAACCTAGAAGGAAACATGAACTCCTAGCACCTTCAGCAAGGCAGTCTAAATAGTCTTTAAAGTGTGCCCATCCTTTTTGTTGTAGATGTGATCAAACTGCAATTAGGTGCTGCAAGCATATGTGTATGAGGAGCAGAAAACCATTGAAAAGGCTCACTGGTAGATCTTTACCTACCTGTGCATCAAAAGCAGTTTCCAGGTTTCTGCCCGTTAAATTTTAGTGCTCAAAACCTTGAGAATCAATTACATTAATAAATACTTTAACACTTCAGTTCTTTTAGAGTCTCTGTGAGACAAGAAGAGTTCACAAAATGCTTTGGTTTTCTGTGGTGTAGGAAAATTTCTAGCCAGGAGTTGGTAGAAAGCATCAATATCTCTGTCTCCTCCAGTTTGGCAGCTGCAGGAGGTGGGCCTGCCAGAAAAGCTGCTATAAAGCTGGATGTTAGCAAACAGGCAGCTGCTCCCTTTTGAGTCAGGGAAATCTCATTCTCTGACCCAAATGGGTACAGATCAGCCCAGTTTTGTACAGGTCTGGAAATGCAAGCTGGTCATTTTGATTGTGCGAGTGAGGTTATTTGTTGCTGATTATTGCTTCTGATTGGCTTCTATAATGCCCCAAGAAGCTGACACTCTTTCTAAAATCAAAGTAATTTGCTAATTTAAAATGTTCATGGATTATTTTGTTTTTGTTCACATCGTTTCTTGGGTCTAGAATTGCTGTTCACATGTAGAGAATGACTCTTCGGGCAATTTTTTCCTTGTGATTTATTTCCAGTTCAGCTTTCACATTGCTAGATTCTGCACCAACCCAAGGGAAAAAACATTTGCTGCTCAATAAAGGATTAATACTATTGATGAGATTTATCTGACACAGGAGGTTCACAGATGTTCTTGCACAAACCTTTAGAAGGACATTTGACATGTGGCATTGCAGGAGCATATGCAGCAAATCTTAGGTAAGGAAATTGACTTAATAAACCTTTTTTTATCAAACTAGATAGAGCCAAGTCAGGTACTTTGCTGAGAAATTTTATGTTTATTAGTGCAGTATTGTTTGGTGTGTACAAAGCTCTCTGGTTTGGGCAGTGTTTGTGGGGGAAAGACACGGTGGCATTGGGGTGTTTCCCACTGGGAGAGGGTGGCTCTGCTGGGAGCACAGCAGTGCATGCTGCAGAGATGCTCCTCCTCTGGGTCCTTAAGGAAGGGATTGACACTGTGCTACACAACCTATCCCTGAGACTTGAAAAAAAGAATCACTTGACATGAAAACCAAAGCAAGCTGATCTGTTTGTAGCCTGTTTGCTGCTTTTCATTTCATCAACAATAAACACCAGAGGGAGGCTGAAGTAGGAAATTGTTACGACACCAGAAGGCATCCTCGGACTCTGCTACCAGTCTCACAGTAATTTCTGGGGTTTCTAACAAGGGGAACCACTCACTGTGCTAAATTCATATGCATAAACCCTTTTGTGGGCGGTGAATATGTTGGCATAGCCAGAGTTCTTTTAAAAATCCGTGTTCAATACAGATTTCAACATCTCTGCACAAAAAGTTCTCTCTGCATCCCCAAGGACCACAGAAGTTGGCCATGTTTTATAATTAAATGTAATTTCTCCAAAGAGAGATGATTGCAGAAAAAATAATTTTTTTCTTTTGCCAGAAGTTGCCTTCCTGTATCTTTTTCTCTACTGGAAGATGTGTGTGGTATTTGGGATATGCTTTTCTTCACAGTGGATCTTGGATTAGACATTAGGGATCATGTGCTTTGGATTTTGCCTAATGGGTAGCCTGTCAGGTAGCTCACAGGTAGTGTTGACTCCCACAGTATTTATCCAAATGACCTTAAAATTACTTATTTAAATAAATAAAATAAAGGTCATAGCCTTTCCCACTTCAACCCCATATTCCAATAGCTGAAGTAGTGACATCTAATATTAGTTTGTCAGATTATTTCACGTAAGGTCACGAGACACCCTACCTAACAAAAAAGTAGTCAGCATATGCTGGGTAATGTAGTAAGTGTGCAAGTAATAAAGTGGTATCATGGGTGGTGAAACACAGGGCTTTTGGATGCCTTACTCTGAGAAATGCTATGATAAGGACCTGCTTTCATGATAAGGTATGAAACTGTCATTCTGGCAGTCTAGTAAGCTCTGTTTGACACTGGGAGAATGATACCTACCCAGAAACAGCAGGACATAATAAAGTACTACAAATTAGGGTAATATAAACAAAGTTTTCTTCCTATAAATTTCTTAAAGAAATCTGATATTTATGCAGATCACATGACTGGTACCTTTCTTCCTCAGGTACGAAAAAACCCTAATTCTTGAGAGAAAAAAAAAAAGGTGTTTGGCAGTAGCTCAGTGCTTCTTATGCATCTGCCTTGAATTTTGCCCTGCTATGGAGGACAGGTAAGATTTAATTAACCACAAGCAGAAAAAGAACTTCCAAATTCTTCACAAAGACCATATTCTACCAGCTGTGCTGAAAAA
>WEKY01043545.1:0-49641 GCA_013390045.1 Picathartes gymnocephalus
TATAAATTCATTAAAGTATTAAAATCTGATTATTTGATTAGACTAAGAACCATTAGACCCTAATGACTTGTTTCTCCAAACACCTCAGTCTGAAATGCAGACCCTGTGGCTTCCCAGCAAGGCTCCTTGCAGGCTCTTCCTGCATCTAATAGAATACCTTGTAGAACTATATTTTTTAGACTGTAGCATTACCTTATAAATGAGACAAGTTTTGGGGCTGAAGAATTACCTCAAATACACGGAAAAAAGATCTCTTTTGTACTGTGGTGAATGGCATCGTTGTTCGCTTATGCTCACTAAATTGACAGGACCAGGAAGACACAGGGATTGTGAAGTCTCTGTGAAGTCTGGATGGAAGTTCAGGAAAAAAAATAAAGTGATTGAATCTGTGAAGGGAGAAGAAAATTATAAATCAGAGCTTGCTAAAACATATCAGGAATCTGTCTGTGTTCCATCCTTTAGTAGTATTTCATTCAGGAGCTCCAAAACTGCTTTAGTGATTAACACCCTGCATGTTTGTACTGCAGAACCATGGCCTTATCCTGAAGACTTGTTATGTGACTTTTCAGCACTATAAATTCAGAAGCCGTTTGAAGCTTATGAGGGTTTTTAAAATATTGGTTGAAAGAGCCATCCAGAACCAAATAACTCACTTAAAACTTAATGTTCCTTAGAGAAAGCATGCTTTGCAATTGAAATCTTTTGAGTGGCATAATTCAGAAAATCCCCCACGGTGTCTTTTTGACACATTAATTGTTTAAAGAGAGTATAAAAGTTTATAGAGATAAGAGGTACTGGATATTAAAGCTGAAGAAAATAAGGGCTTTGAAAAAAGAAATAAAACCTAAACTCTGTCTAAAAGTGGTGTATATCTATTAATTGGGTAAAGCTCTATTAATTACACTCTATATTTCCCTCCACCAATATCCATAAAAAAGGGAAAAACAGAAGGAAATACCAGAGACAGGAACATCTAAAATGTTAAGCACAGGAACAACAACCAGAGATTTAACTTGTGAAGAAATGTTCACAGCCTTACTACAGGTCTTAAGTTACAGAAATGAGTTTACTAGTGACTACAATAATAGACCTTAGGAAACTGCTTTTAAATGTACATATTCTTTAACTCAATGAAGATTTGGCAGTAACTGAGCTCTGCTTATACACAACCAACACAGACTGTTCAGGACAGGACAAACCTTTCCTTCTCTGTAGAATTTGTTTCTCTCTAGTTACTCCCAGAGAGTGGGAATATTTTTCAAAACTCATCCAGGTTCTTCACAGCAGCAGCTGAGATAGGAAAACCCTGGGACTGGTTTGTGCTTCTAAAAGGTAGGACTCTAAACTGTATTGAACAAAAATTATTCACCCTTCTGTCTCCTCAGCCCCATCCCATCATGGGAAACAAACTCCCTGCCTCGCCAGTGGGTCTGGAATCACTTGCAGTGTACAGTGTGCAACCTCTACCAGTGATTTCCTCAAAAACAGCCTGCCCACTTGTAACACTTAAGCAGCATTGAGGATCCATGATAAAATCCCAAGAACAAAAGTGCAGATGTCAAGGTGTACAGAGCAAGATCTGTTCCAAGAGTCGAGGGAATGACCATGATCTACCTGTGGTCAGTTCTGGAAGAGCACTGGCACTTTGCATCTCTATTCTGAAGTGTGCATAGTTGCTGGAAGGGGCAGAAGTCTAAGAAGAAAAAATAATTCAAAAACTGGCAATTTAGCAACTTGAAAGGATATTTAGATTCTACTAAATTTTATTCTATTCTTTAATTCTCTTGAGTGGTAAGTGAACCACTTGCAGTCACTGCAGCTGAATTTAAAGATTTATGTAAAAAAATCTATTGAAATATTTTATCTTATTTTCCTTTTCTAGGTTAGGGTATTTTTAAAAAGAGTTAAATGTCAAGTACTGCATTTCATAATAACCTACTGAATAGGGTTCAGATTTACAGCTGAATCTTAGATGTTCATAGAATTCTTGCCTTTAGTAGTTGGAATTTAATTCATGTAAATTTACACACACACATATATATATAATGTATATATACACATACATACACACATACCCACATAGTTTATCTTTGCAACTCCATCTTAGCAATACAGTAGATTTTTTAGAATTTACCTATACCACAGAGTGGTATCACAGAGTGACTGTGGCACCCATGGGGATCACCCAGTCCAACCCCTTGCTCAGGGCAGCACCAGCTACAGCAGATTACTCAGAGCTGTGACCATTCAAATATTAATATGTGCAAAAATGGAGATTAAAAATTTTTCCTTTTTTTTTTTTTTTCAAATACTTTTCAGATTGAGAAATACATGATTTCTGAAAATGGTATGACAGGTCTGAGATCAAGTTTACCTGCTCACTTAGCTGGGAAAAAAGAACTGAAATAAAAAGTAAACTGAAATGAAGAGTACTGTAAAGACTCAATATTCTCTTTGATTAAGATAACATGATAATGACTTGTTTGCATTAAAATTTAATTTGTGCTAATCTAACTTGAATAATTAATGTTATTCTCATATTAAAATGCAGCAGGCTTATACTTGCTATTTTCTAGCCTGAATATATTAGGATCTTAGCTGTCAAATGACTTGACAGAGACCCAAGATTTTCCAGAGATACCACTACCTCAGATCACATTTGAAAGGGGAAAAATGCTGTTATTAGAGCAAAGCTCCAAATAATTATAGCATATGAAACAAAAAGTCAAGCCAAGGTGTTCCCTCACTGAAGAAATTCTTGGTACTACAAGAAAGAAAATCACTTTTGGTGAAACTTTTGACTACTGATTGTTAAATCTAAAGCTCATCAGAGACCAATTGGCCCATTTCAAGAGAAAGTATGTAGTCAGGTACATTTAGATATTTCTTTAAAACTACTTTCTTCTCTCATTTGTCCTTTTGCTCTTCCTCAGAACAGATGAAGTATGCAGAAGCTGAAGAGAGGGAAATAAATAGTGATGGTCTAAAAAGGGATCAGTTACTTAGGGGAATCAAAGTCTATATAAAATCATTACTTTATGGGACAACAGGGCTTAAAATGGACTATATAAAACCCAAAATCTATGTGTTGATCAGAGGAACGAACCTTCTTCCTACACCCTAAGGGCATGTCTAAATGACTGTGGCATGTCTTTTAGGTCCCCTAAGCCTATGGCCGATATCAGCATTTTTGCAAGAACACACTCCCAGGAAAACCAAGAGTAAATCCAATTACTAGATCTGAGTGACAGTCAGTCCTATAGCAAGGAACTTCCATAGCCATAAAAAATTTTCTTCATAATTTGAAATATTTCCAACAATTTACTTCTATTTGATATTTTTAATGACTAACATTTCTTTATGTCAACAATAATAAATATATGAATAAATCATGATTGATAGCACAATTATTGCATGTTAGTTACGCATCAGAAAATACTAAAACACCTTTTTTTCTAGTCCATATTGGAAAATAGAATAGAAAAAGTAATATATAAAAAGACACTGGTTGTGCTAAAGACAGAAAAAGTTTTAGTAAAATGCCAAAAAGTATGTACTTTCACATAGAATATTTAAGGTTGGAAAAGACTTCCAAATTAATTAGGTCCAACCTTTGACCAAACACCACCACGTCAACCAAACCATGGCACTGAGTTCCACATTCAGTTGTTTCTTGAACACTTTCAGGGGTGGTGACTCCACCACCTCCCTGGACAGCCTGCTCCAATGTTTAACCATCCTTTCAGAAAAAAAATTCTTCCTGATGTCCAGCTTGATTCCCCCCTGACACAACTTGGGGCCATTTCCTCTCGTCCTGTCGCTGGTTGCCTGGGAGAAGAGGCTGACCCCCAGCTGGCTACACCCTCCTTTCAGGAAATTGTTGTACAGAGTGATAAGGTCTCCTCTGAGCCTCCTTTTCTTCAGGCTCTACATCCCCAGCTCCCTCAGCTGCTCCTCATAGGACCCTCCAGACCCTTCCCCAGCTCCCTTGTCCTCCTCTGAACATGCTCCAGCCCCTCAAAGTCTTTCTTGTGGTGAGAGGCCCAAAACTGAACACAGGATTTGAGGTGTGGCCTCACCAGTGCCCAGTACAGGGCACATGCACATGCACACATCTGTGTACATCCATGCACAAACAGAGAAAATGAGAATCAATAATCTATTCTTCTGTTCTTTCTGGAAAATAATTTTTCAAAGCTCAGGAGAAAATTCCTCACAGTAATTTGTTGTGAGTATATGCAAATTACTGCAGCAAACAGTCTTAAAAAACAGCTTTGCCAGAATAAACAGGCAGAGGTATAATATCTACTGTACAACCTGACATTTTGACAGATGAAATAATAGAGACATTCATGTGAACCTACACAGAAAGAACTGAAGAAAACCGCCCAAAAAACAAGGGATGAAACAAGTAGTAATCAAAATATATATTATATTGACACTGCTTAAATACTTTACTTCAGGTGGCCAAACCCACATAATCCATCTTTTGAACAGGAAGTACCTATGCTGCTTTCCAAAGTTGAATTTTACAGCTCAGGAAGATATTTTCAATTATTCAGAACTTTGATAAACATCTTTTAAGAAACAAGGCATGGAAGCAGAGGCTTTGGATAGATAGCTAACATTATCAGAAATAAGGGTTGTGGATAATTAACCTGTGCAATCCAAGATGTTGAGAATATTACTGTAATCTAAGAGGACAGTTTGTTGTTTTCTCAACAAATGATTATAAATCTATCTTAGTTCACCCAGTTACACATTTGTGCCTAAACTGGCTTAGCTGATTTAGGTTATTTGCAACCTTTACTGCTAAGCAGGAAAACTGTTTGAGAGTTCAAAAAGCCTTCAAAACTAGAAAAACCAGCCCAGTTATAAATTCAGAAGCATCAATAATTTTGAAAGACCATATCACAGATCAGTTTTCAAAATCTAACCTACTAGGTCTACCTGAGTTCTTTATGATGAACAAATTTTACCTAAGTTCAACTCCTTTTTTTTTTTCCCTGAAGTTATTTTCCTTACTTTTATCTTGTATCCACATATAAACACTTGTTTAAAAATTGCACCAAGACTTAATCAGTTATAAAAGAGCACTGGGGGATTTGTACATGCTTTTTTTAAAGGAGTGTTTTACCAAAAAATAGGCTGTGATGCACTAAGAAATGAGTCTATATCTGATTGTTGACAAGAGAGGCTTCCATAAACTACCTTTTTTATTATAATTAGTAAAGAGTAATGAAAAGCTTTCTTCAACCTGAATTTGCAGCTGTGTAACCTAACAATAAGAGACTGTGTGGCATATCATGCTGGGAGTGCAGCAAATTAATCCGTAGAATTTCCTTTATATCTTGACAAGCCAATCAATCTCTGCAGTGTTAGGGGATTATAACATGAATTCTCAGAACAGTGTTATGAGGTTTATATACAGGTCTGGGTATATTTCCACATCTTCTGTTATCCTTCATACAGAAGCATAAGAGGAGGCATACACCTATTTCTTTATTATAATTGTGGAACAGAAATGAAAAAAGTTTTTTCTAAGAATGACGTGGATACTTTGCTGGATTTGCTATGTTTCAAGGACATCTGTCATTTAACACTTTAACTAAAATTACTGCTACTCCTCTATAAGCAGGGCATGAGAAGCCTGGCACACAACCACCAGTCTTCGTTTTCATTTCAGTTAATATTTTGTATAAATTTTCATAATTTATTCAGTGTTATTAAAGGTAAAATTACAAAGAAAATTCTAGTATTATTTTGTGCTTTTCCATGATAGAAAAAAACACAGAACAGCTGTTGAGCAGGTTATATTTTGCTTGAAATGAGTTTTGATAAATTTTCTGTTAAATAAACAATATTATCAACTTCCTTTGCACTTCATAATGACAAAGATCCAATCTAATGAACATATATTTACTTATACTTAATTATTTTATATAAGTAAACACATATTTACTTATATAAATACTTATATTTAAGAATATATGTAAAATAACATATATTTACTTACTTTATTTATTTATAAATAAATAAATATATTTATTCTAAATGTCTAGAATAATCCCACAAACAACATGAAGAAGTTACAAAAATGAAATCTTTTTTACCCTATTATAAAAGAAACAAACAAAAAAATCTGATTACTTCTTCTTGTTGTTAATAAATGTTTAAAGAATCTTCATTCTTGCTGCAGTTCAAAAATTCTGGTTAAACATGAACATAATGTGAACATAAACACTTTTAAGGAAGTAAGTGAGGCCACTCTCACAGTGTTCTAACTTGGGCATGAGTATTACCGAATTAGAGTTTCTTGAGAGATATTCATTATTCATTATTTAAATATCAGGCTATAAATAATACTAGTCCCAGAGCACACCAGCTATTAAAAAGGCTAGAGAAGAGGTGAACTGCAGCCAGCATGAAAAAAAAAGAGTAAAGATGTTAGAAGCAAGAAGAGATTATCTAGACAAAATAAATCTCTGTCTAAATATAAGCAAGAGAGACAACTGTAAATTTCTGAATATGGACAGCAAAAGCAATGAGACAGTCTAAAAGAGAGTCGGAGAATTAAATAGCAAAATGAGTAAAAACTAATAATAAGTCTGTTTTCAAACACACCCAGAGTAGATAACCTGCCAGAGAATCTTTTATCATAAAAGCAATATTAATCAACTATTTTGAGCACTGTTCACTGCAGGAGATACTCACACCAGCAGATCTGTCTGAAACTGAAACAGCTGTGGAAGACCTTAAACAAAGCTGACACTAAAAAACTTCTTAGGCCAAATGTCATTAATCCCGGAGGTCCACAGCATCTGAGAGGTGGATAGCTGAGGCAATAAAGCACACAACATCTGTTTTAAGATACCTTGATACTTCTGACTAAATGCTGGAAATATGATTCTGTTGCCTACTTAAAACCTAACAATATCATCAAAAATGCAACAAAAAGTTAGTTGTTCATTTAAAATAATTCTGAGACTGATAGAGCACATTAATAAAGAATAGCTGCATTACTAATAATACACCTAAAACTATTATGCAAGAAAACTTATTAATGTTTACCCATTGCCTTTTTGATTTTGATCATTCTGCAAAAATCCCTGTGGATTTTCGGGCTGATAGCAGCTGTTTTCTTGAGGCACAGCAGTTGGGAAAAGGCTATCAGTGACATTCCCAATTCTTTGGTGCAAGGAACAATGTGCTGATGGGAAGAGTAATTTCTCCTCACTCTTAGACCTGCTTTTAGGTTTAGCAAAGTCTGCTTCCATTTCACTGGTTCCCAGGTAAAGTTTGAAAGTTGTGCAGTAGCATTTTACAATCATTACTAGCAGAAAGGACTCATTTGTGATGCAGTGATAAGCCAGAGTTTTCAGACCTCATAGAGATATGGTGTGTATAGAGATTAAGGAAGCACACTGTGGAAACAAATTAGAAATAGCTCATGTATAGGCAAGCTCAGAGCAGTGCTGAGACCCTGCGTTATCAGGTCAATAAAAGACTTATGGTCTTCTCCTAGTAATAAAAGTCATGTTTACTATGCTGTAAAACAAAACATATCCATCTCAGTTCTTGAGAAACCCCAAGAAAAATAGAAACAAAATTTGCACACTTGTGGGGTTTTTTTCTTATGAATTCGGTAAGAAACCAAATCCTGATGCTTTGATCTCACACAGCATGGCTATTATTATTATCTCTAAATAAATTAATATATAGCTTCTTAACTCCAGCAAACCCACACAGTTTTTCTGTGACTTAACCAACAAAGTAAAATTGAGGGCTTCACTTCTAGCTGTAAATATGTGATATTTGCATTTGGATTTTGCCTCATGACCTCTCCATCCTGCACTTTATTCTTAGGTTGAAAGCTATCAAGGGTTTCCTCTCAGGAATGGCTTGATGGAGTTCTGAATATGTTTCTGGAGGAGTTAGGATTTGCCTCTCAGACAAAATGGAAAAGCTCTGTGATGAAAAGTTATTTCCTGTGATTACCTTAAAGAATCTTGCCTGATTTCCTGCCAGGCCAATGAGCCTTCTGTCTTGAGAGAAACATTTCAGGTTTGCATTTCTCATCTGCTCACAGAACAAAGCAAATACAGAACAACGATCCTGAGTCTCTTTTATTATTGTCATATCCTTCCATACTATCAGGATCTTAGAAACATGGGCAAACGCTGTCCATCAATATATATGACAGTTTTCATCATACCCTTCTAAAAGGTAACATCAAGGGCTTTGTCATCTTACTGCTAAACCTCATCAGACCCTTGTTTATGACTGAAGAGTAGCATCCAGCAGAGGATGACAGTGCACACCTGTAGGAGTTATGTAGACCTTAGTCAGCAGTAGGGCGAATTTTCATAACAGTCTGTGGCAGTGTAGAATGGAGTTCCTGAGGATAAACATTTAATTTTGGTAGTCAGATGTAACATGGTGTTTTTTCAAGAAAGAAAACAGAAGACTTTAAACTCGGCAGGAAAAAAGCAAAAACCAACCCTGCCCAAACAAACAATCAAACAAACAAATGCAAATGAGAAACACAACCAAAGAAACCCACCCCAAACAAACAAACAACCCCTTCCCCCCCGCCAAAGTTCCCTGCAAGATCTCCATGCCAAGTTTAGTTTCCTTCTATAATAGGAAAAACCCCAACCCACCCAACCAACCAACCAAAAACCCAACCAGAAACGATTCAGAAAAATAAAATGTGCTAAAATGTACTTTCTAGTAAGAAAGGAAACACCAGGATCATTGCAGTAATTGCTGTGCTGTCTAAGATACTCAGTTTACAGGTAAGTACCACGAAAAAAAACCCCAAACATCCTTAACCCAGAAGGAGTTCTGGCACTTTCCTATTACTTTCAAACCAATAAATAACAGTTTATACTCTAAACTTTTGGAGTTATCTATGCAGGTTTTTCTTGAGTAAAAGTACATTTTATGTTGAATATTAATAAAGCAGTTTGAAGAACTAACCCAACATTGTTTGCTAACTTCTTGAGAAAAGTTGCATTTCTGCCTTAAATAAGAATCTCCCCTTCAAAAACACCCCACTATTAGAAAAAATTATTTTCAGTTTTTGAAAAATTTATGTCACATATTACAAAAAAATTTAAAAAATTGAAAGTATAGTTTAAAAAAGACAGCATTGAAAGCAGTGATATTTTTGTAAACAGAACATAAAAACACATGCAAAATTATAGAATGATGGAAAAAAAGCCACCTCTTCAGTCACCTTATTTATTCCTTTCTAGTGAAAGACTGTTCCCTAAGGTGCACACCTAGTGTTTATTAGCCCTTTTCAAACCATCAAGCAGTGTAGCTGCATTCTATTCCCATGGGAGATTATTCAGTGATTTCAAAGATCTCACTGTCAGGAAGATTATCAGTATGCTATTTAACCTCAATTTTCCTTATCCTAATTTAGTGTCATTACTCTCAGTTACCCCATCATAACATGTTTTGAGATGTAATATGAGCAAATAGATGCTTAACAACAAGATAAACATCCCATCAGCCTTGCATAGGGAAGATTATTTTTAGACTTTCTTTAAACTCAGAGGGTCTTGTCTGATGTCTCAGCTGAGGCAATAAAAATAGTACAAGAAAAAAAAGTTAATGTCAAACTATGAATTTTCATAGACAGCTATCATATAACAATTACTGCAGGAGGTCTAGTTTTATAACTCTTCCTTTTTTGCAATTGGTTGTCCTTGGATGACAATGCTTATAACCATTTTGCTATCTCATATTTTGCTAAAAAATAAACTCTCTGCTGCAATACTAGATGTACAAAAAAAAAAAAAAAAGAAACCAAACTAGCCTCAGGATGAACAAAATAATGTGCAGGAAAAAAAATATGTCAGAATACTGCCTTAGCAAAAAGAACAGCACATTCTTGTTTTCTTCATTGGTATTTTGTTTTAAACTCTTGAGTTTAGAATACTGAAAAGCCAAATCTGATGTTTGTTATAGCTCATGGTTCTTTCCAACCAAAAAAAGATTAAATCCACAGTGTTGTAGTATTACAAGAAGGACTCAATGTTGTTGATAAGTTTCCCTAGTAGAAGTGCTCATACCTGTGTAGTTTGGAGGGATACTAATTAATTGGCAAAGCTGAGTGATGTATGCCACAAAGAGAGGGATATGAACTTAACTTGCCCAAGATGTCATCATTATGAATGCTAAATAAGCACTGGTTAGCTTTTTAATGACCTAAAAATGTGGGTAAAATTAAAAAGTTTTCCAGGTTAACTCACCCAGCAAAAGTTATTGCACTTCAACCCCCAATCTCTCCCAAAAATATTAATTGGAGTATATTTGTTTCACTACCAATTACATCTGCAAAAACTTTTAAAATAGGGCTTCACACATTCTATTACAAATCAGATGTTCAGCTGTCTTTTTATCTTGCTTTTCCTAAGGCATTCCTCATCCATGCCCAAGGCAC
The DNA here is from genome assembly GCA_013390045.1 of Picathartes gymnocephalus. Lineage (NCBI taxonomy): Eukaryota > Metazoa > Chordata > Aves > Passeriformes > Picathartidae > Picathartes > Picathartes gymnocephalus. Next base: position 10,457 of record WEKY01043545.1, read on the forward strand.
AAGTTCATCCATCTAAATGGCTGTGCTAAACATGTGCGCTCACTTTCTAGTTTCTCAAATTCCAGTTTGGTCAGTTTTTCTAGCCACATCCCAGACATCAGAGTCTGTATAAGAACAACAGGAAGAAAGGAACAATAGACATTCCTGCCTTACAAGACCAGGCTTCTCTCCTGTCACAAGAATCCCTCAATTATTCAGATATAGGAGCTCAGTGACATGAAACTGAGTAAATCCAAGCAGGCAGTTTAAGGGTAGCAGGTCAGTACAAAGTCTTAACACATTACCCTGTATGTGTGTATATATATATGTATGTGAAATTTTCATTTAGTTTTTATTTTGTTAACATAAAACCATTCTTAGAAGAAATGTTTAAATTCCATGTTGCTGGATTCAAAGCTCTGCATTTTGTAGTTGATCTGATTTTATTGCTTACCTTATAGCTTTTTAAAAATACATATACAGAGACATATGATTTTCTCTACACTAGGAAAACTCCACAGTTACTGAGGGCACTTAACTTCAGTTACTTTGAAAAAAATCATCTTTGGCCAGGAATCAATATGGAAATTTTCCAGAAGGAAAACTATCAAGAAGATATCACTGTCAGAAAACTGGGTGTGATTATAGAATATATTTTACAAATGTAATGTTACCATTTCCTTTTAAGTGACAGTTATAACAATGATTTGCTGCAAGATCGCATTGCAATTTTCAATAACCTTTCCATTCTCAGCATTTGGACACCAGGAAAGATAGTGTAATTAAGGGGAAGAGAAAGAGAGGGTGTCATCCATTTATGTCTTCACCTTTTACAATCCAATTTCTCCAACAGACTTTAAAACCAAGAGATGAAAAACCGTTTACAATTCACAGAGTGAACAGATGGCACAGCAGCATTGAAAATGGCAGTGTATGCACACCGAATGACCAGGTGTTCTCTAGTTAAGAAGCTGTCAACATTTGTATTACAAATCTTGGATTTCAAGGGTTTGTAAGTTCTCTTTTAGATAACATCTGGAAAGATTGGCTTACAAGCTACATGCCTAGGTACCATGTAAAAAACAAAAAACCAAAAAACCCCAGCATGTTTATTACTTTCATATCCTTTACACTCATCTAATAATATTGTAAATGTTACCTGTGATTTAAATTGCTTTACCTGTGATTTAAATTGCTAAGAGAGTGCCTTTATTTTCCAGAGGGATTTGAATGGGCTGGTGAGTGTGTGAGTGCCTGTGCTGGCCGGTCACAGGACAGTGCGGCTGTCCCCAGTCTCCTCCTCTCCACAGGAGGCTTTAAGCATGACTGCTGAGACCTGCCCGAGCAACCAAACACTCCAAGCCTGAGATATTACTGTCTTTTGGGGCATTTCCAGACCCTATGTGAATCTACTCCAAGGAACAAAATGATCAAGATGCCAAACACAAAAGATAAACCATTTTAAGTAGCACTGTACACAAAGTAGCATAATATTTGGGTTATATAGCACTTTTGGGCTTAGAAAGATTGCAAGCTGTGCTGAAACAATTTATTTTTTACACTAAGAGTCTCCAGCAGTGGTTTGCATAGGTCAGGGGCAGCTATGCATTGCACGAAAATCCTATTTATACCTGCAGGTGTCAGTTTTGGCCACAAAGAAAAATCAGAAGATTGTAACATTTTGCCTTGAGAAAATGTAATGGCAGCTCAGGAGGGATTTCGGGATTTGGCTCACCAACCAAACAATTCTAAATTATATGCTGCTAAGCACTAAACTGCTTACAGGATTAGTATCAACAAATTGTGCCCACTAGATATAGGTTTGAAACTGTACCATGATCTCTGTGGCTGGCTATACTCTTGCATTGAACATAAAGCCAAACTTTGGTCTCACTTGATAAATGGGTCTACAGTGTTTAGTTTTGAAGTGAAAGTGAGAAATTGGTAAATGTTGTAGTAATAGACTCATTGAAGCTATTCTGTGAAGGGGTGTTTTGGACTGTGAAAGAATACATAGAAAAAGCAAAGAGTTAAATATATGTACTAGAAGTAATAATGTGATTTTCAACTTGGATAACTGTGGCCTTATTTTTTCAGGAGGAAGCATCAGGAAATGAAGAAACTAACCAACCACTCAAATTGGAAATTACGTTTTTAGTGCCGTTTAGAGGAAAAGAAATGCAGTGCAATCAATCAGAGTTGCACCCACTGAAACGTCCATATGTCAAAGGGATCCTTTCAATGGAATTACAAGTCCTTCCCCTAAAGTCCTAAATTAGGATTTTCATAGGTGTTTGTATCCAAATGCTCCTAAAATTCCATGACTGCTACATGCCCCAGGCACATTTGAAATTCCTCTCTTGGATGAAATATATATTACAAAATATCTTCAGTTTCAGGATATTGTCAAGAAAACCCCCAAACCCAGGGCATTTAAGAAAAACAAAATAGATAAAAGGCTAGAAAGAAGGCATGAGAGATTAATGTTAAAAAATAATGAATATGAATAGCTTTGATTAATACTGAGAGAGTAAGTAGTGAGTGAATATGTTTGCTGGTATATCCACTTATATTCCACTATGTGGCCAGCATCCAAGTAAGAATGGGATAACAAACTAAAAATTTCTGATTTGTATGATGTGACTTTAAGCAAATAACTAGATTCTGAAAGAGGAGACTTAAGAGTAACAACTTCAAATATGGAAAAGTGATGATAAATACCTAGGGAGGAGAGAATACAATCACTAGGACTTTAAATGAAGGTCTCATCATCTTTAGAAGAACGTCAATTTCTGTTCCCCACAGAACTAGATGGGAAAGTTGTGTCTTGCAATGAATGCAGCAGCAATGTCCTTGTTTTCATTTCCCTTTGATTTTCGGAAACAGCAACCCTTACTATTCCCTGTCTCAGAGAACTGCATGCACCTGTCTCCCTGTTGCCAGTAAGAACCCTTTTCCTAAGGTCAGCTTTCAATAACTGGATCAGGCATTACATTCTTAACACATGGTTTGATCTCTTTCACCGCACTGGTGCTGTACTCCCTGCGCCCAGGGCATGACCCTCCCCTGTTGTAATATGGTTATATGTATGGTTATAATAATTTTATGTAATGGTTTGACCCAAAGGATCCCCCTGTGTTATGTTTCTAATGGTTTACCCCTAACTTGATTGTCAGCTAGTTCCCTCCCTTCCTTGATTGCCCAGTCCTCTCTCTCCCTTGTCCATCCCATGAAGCCCCTCCTGTTCTTCCAGAGAAGTCTGTGTTATTGAGTTGCTGATTTGTTTGAAAAGTTTGAACCCGCCTCTGTATAGGTTTCATTGAACCCATGTACCATCCATTATCTTGTAAACCCCTCCTTATTTTACCTCATTGGTTGCTCCTGTAAACTCCACCCACTCCCTGAGTTCCTTATCTACCCTTGCTCCCATTGTGTGTTTGTCTCTGGACCCAACCTACCATTAGCAATAAACTTGCTGGTACAGAGGTTGCCCAGAGTCCCCCTCTTTCTTTTTGCCTGCGCGCTTTCTTTCACCTGCCTAAAGGTGGCCTTCGGCTGTCCACCTACGGCCTACTGGGATCTCTAATTTCCAGAGGCTTCCCCATGGCGTGGTGCTAGTGTCCGCCAGGCACACAGGGCATTGCGCCACTCCCCTGACTCTGAGCCACAACCTCGAGCACACTGGGGCTTTGCTCCATGACTTTGGAGTCTGCGATGCACTGGCTCCCATTCCCTATTGGCTACTTGAGTAGTACCTTGAACTTGTATTTTGAAATTAATGCATTTCAGTTTCTGAGAAAAAACTAATTAAAATGCATAGTTGTGTGTTAATGGGGACCCGGGAGGAGAAAGAAATGATACTGACCCTCAGCGTGGTTGTAGGGTAAGAGATTTATTAGCTGGGAGCCCCTTTATATAGGGAGGATTCAAAAGCTGCCACCTTGCCTCTTGATTGGCTAGGGTTATAGTCTGGGCAGTTCCTTGGCCAGTGACGCGTGCTGTATCTGATTGGCAGAGGTCTTTGACAGACAGCTCAGCCAGGGGCACAGACAAGCTGTATATTGCAACACCTCTCCTTTTTCTTTTTATTAAAATTGCAGAATGTTTCTATGTGACTCCATCGGCAAGGGCCCTTTGTAGACGGAGTGGCATGAAACAGCTTAGGTCTAATTTGATTGATGCTTTCCATCCAATTTAACAAACTTGCTTTTCCTCAGTTGGAGCTGCAGCACTGATGTTCAGGAGCTGCTTAGGCAAATCCTAACTGCTTTCAGGCCAGCACACCACAGGCTTAACTGTACATAAGCTACAATTTACAACTTAACTCTACAAAGCAAAAAACAATTTGACCCTTATAACTATTACAAACTCAAACTATTGTAAACAGAAACAGAGAAAACATTTACTTTTAAAGCCATGAACAAACAACAAAGGAAGCAACCTGTAAACAGATTTATCAATTCAAGAGTCCCAAATTTCCCTGAGGTATATGAATAAACTGTCTCAGTCACAGTTCCATGCTCTGTTCCACATTGTCTGTTGTGGTGCTATGAGGGGGATTTTGCTTAGGGTCTCGAGCAGGATGCAGCGCAGGTTGGATGCACTTGACAGGTATCCAACGTGTTCCGGTGTCCGTGGAGATGCAGGTGTACCTCCGGCCCCATGTAATGAGATTCCAGGGGCTTCCCCATTTATTAGTGAGAAGGTCTTTCATTATTACCCTGGGCTTGGGTAGCTCAGAGTCACCAGATGATTGCAGTGACAGAAAGTGATTTAAAATTACTGGGTTCTGGGAATTTTCTTTTACAATAAGGATAAGCACAGTGACACACACCTCTGGGTATATCTGGTTGACTTGTCTGCTGGAAATAGCTTGCTGTACTGATTCTAGAGTAGTTTGTGGTTTTGGGGTTAATTTGTTAGTAGTTATAAATCTGAGCATGTCTGTTACTGTGGGGGACTTAAGTCCACGTTTAGTAGCTATCTCTATCCAGAAGAACATGGGATCACGGGTAGGGGTAGACTCTGACTGGAACATCAAAGGTGTTGATGTTGGTAGTACTGTGAAGGTTTGATCCCCGATGTTAGTAGTGGGGCGGGGGCTTGTGTTCCCTCTGTACAGGTCCTGCGTGCTCATCAGTGGTGCAGGGCCTTGGAATTGTCCATGTCTCAGTTGCAGATGTGGTGAAGATGCAGCAGGAGCAAGGCTGTGTCCAGGAGCGATTCTAGAGTTCGTTGCTGCAGCGCTGAGGCTTTCAGCTCTGTATCTAGGATCTGTCCATGCGTTGTATTGCATGGCAACTTCACCCCATGGGATGGGGTTGGTTGTGAAGGCTTGTTCCACTTGGGCTGGCTCAAAAGCCGGGTGGGAGGCAGATCTGCATCCCCCAGAGGCGGGATTGGGGGTGTGGCCACGCCCCCCGAGGCGGGAGTTGAGGTGGGGCTACACCCCATGGAAGCCAGTCTGGAGGCATGGCCACACCCCTCAGCGGCGGGATCAGTGGCGGGGCCACACCCCAATGAGGCGTCGATATCTTCCACAACGGCGAGGTCGGAGGGGATGATGCTCCCCATCTGGGCTGGTCTGTGGGTGAGGCAGTGCCCCCCAGAGGTGAGGTTCAAGGCGGGGCCATGACCCAAGGAGACGTTGGTGTGTCCCATGAAGATTGAACTATGTGGTCAACGGTGGAGCGGCTGTTTGACTCCAGCCAGCTGCTGGGGACCATGGAGGGGCTGTACTGCTCATGGTACCAGCTTGGTGGAGATATGGCAGTGTGGTAGGATATCTGAGGAACCGGCATGGGGCGACTCTGCACTGGGCCGCCAGCTGGGACTGCACTGTGGCTGCTGCCCGGGATTGCGCCGCTCTCACGCGCCCCACTCCACTCTGCTGCCCGGAATCGTGCTGCTGCACTTGGCGGTTCCGAGTGCCGCCGCAAGCCGCGCCACAGGTCACTGTGGGCCGGCGGGTGGCGGCTTTTGGGCATCGGCCAAGTGGAGGGATTGCAAAATCCACCATGTCACCACACGGCACCAGCTGCCCGCCATTTCTCAGGGCTCTGCAGCTAGCCACAACTGTTCTGTGTGGGATGTTAGTGTGGAGGGGCTCCCCTGGGATCCATGCCATCGTGGGATATCTGTTTAAAGCCACACGGCTGTGGGGGGGTTTATGGGGAGATCAACTGGGTACTCCCTCCTGGGAGTGGGGAGTGTACTTGATTCCTCTTCCTGTTCGTCTGGTTCCAGTTTAAGCTGTGCACCAGTCTGATCAAGTTTAATACAAGTTGGCAGGGTTTTATAACTGCCATAGCAGTATAATCATCTTTGGCAGCAGAATGCAGGACAACACAGCTATTCTGAGTCCATATTTTAAAATTCAAGGCTGTTTCTGCTGATTATTCAGTCCATGGCCTTTGGCCCACGAATGGAGGTCTAGCAGTTCCTCTCTATCATAGTCCACTCTAAATACTTGAAGAAAATGTTCCCATACCTTGATAGCCGGGGGCTCCGCTCGAGAGAATAACCCTCCTATCATGATTTTATTCTGAAGATCAGTGATAAGAATCCAAAGGTCTCCTCCTGCTCTGAAGGCAGAATTTCCTCACACGAGGCACCGCCTGTTACATTAATGGGGACCTGTGGGGAGACAGAAACGACACTGACCCTCAGCGTGGTTGTAGGATAAGAGAGATTTATTAGTTAGGAACCCCTTTATATAGGGAAGATTCAAAAGCTGCCACCTTGGCTCTTGATTGGCTCGGGTTACAGCCTGGGCAGTTCCTTGGCCAGTGACCTGTGCTGTATCTGATTGGCAGAGGTCTTTGACAGACAGCTCAGCCAGGGGCACAGACAAACTATATATTGCAACACATAGTGTTGATCTTTTTCATAATTTTTGAAGGAACCTGAGGTTCAAATATCTTAGTATAATAGTAAGATAAACCCAATGCTTCCCAAGCTTTCTCTAGAGATTTTAGGGACTAAATTACATGGTTTCCAAATATCAGAATGTACCTTTTGAAATATTCTTTGGAATTTGAAATCTTAATAATTGACATATTTCACTGGAATCACAAATTAAAATGGCTATCGTCTAAGGCAAAATATTATGAAGAAGTTTATTTCATCCAAGCAGAAAATAAGTTCTACAGTTTAGATTGAGCCTTCCATGTAATAAGATTTTCAGGAAAATCAAAACTGGAAATCTGTTATTACTGACTGTGGCATAATCTAGGAATGTTCTTGAAGGCCAATGTTAAAATACTCTGGAAAAACTGAAATATGATGACCTTTATTGATAACATATTATTGAAGACATGAAATGCTCTTTGTTTTCTAAAGATTTTTTAAGATTATAACCATCTTCAAACATTGAGTCCAACAGACACAATCCAGAAAATGAGCTACTTTCTCTGTCCTTGTTTAAAAAGTGAAAAAAATATACATGGCAGACTGGAAGTTTCAGGTCCTGTACCTTTGGCAATGTCTGAGAGCCAAGGAGATCTTATTTTGAGAGACTGAGAGGTAACCTGAGGTGTCAATGTGTGCAAGTATCACCTGAACTCTAGGCTAAAATTCTCTGTGCCACCACCTTCCCAGCTTTTCTGACACAGATGTATGTCTGCAGAACAGATCAGTGTTTACCACTGTTTTTCTCTGCTAATAATGTGGGTCAGGTTCAGCTGTTAATGTGTTTCCTTCCAGGCATCTGAAAGCATGGCTATATCTAAATGAGACTAATAAATGCATGTCTGCCCTGCACCAAACCGTGCCATCCAACTTCTCTGGGACTTCCCTGATTCCTGTGCCAAGATAATTAATAAAAATATCAACAAATATTTGCTGAATTGGAGAGCAGTGCTTGACAAATATTACTAATAACTTCATTTCAGCCTAATACTTTTTCTTCCAGTACTCTTGAGTATTGACCTTTTACCAGGCCATAATATTTTTATTGATTCTCATCTTTTCCATCTTAACTAACAAGTTTCCTTATCTGAGATTTTATAAAATTCTACTGCTGTTTAAATAATGAGATTTAAAGCATACACAAAACAACAGTTATACAAATAAAGATATTAAATCTGGGTGCTAGCATCTCTTTCTATTTCCTTTTATTTCTTTCATTTCCTCACTCCATTAACACTGGCTAGCCTGGAAAATGCTTCTGGAGACCACATGCCTTGTGGCTGCACAGATGCTCAGCCCCTCATTCAGGTCAGGTCTGTGTTCACCCCTGCACAGAGCTGTATATTACAGATGTCAGAATAATGAGCCTGAAAGAACCAAGACCCCTTCACTGTCTTTTTTAAAGCATAAATGTTCCTGAGACTGCAATTTCGTGCACCAATTGTTTCAGATTTCTGAAATGAAGATTACCTGGTCCCATCCCTCACTCAAGAGAACTATAGTCTGAGTTTCCTGCTACCTTTTTGTGATAATTTCTCTTTCCACATTATTAGTCCTTCTTGCTAATCCTAAATTCAACAGTCGTTTTTCTTTCCTGTGATTTTCTTCAATAACAATGGAGAGGCTATTGAATCTCAGCCATGTTCTCATTTTTTAGTAATCTTTTAGCTCTTTAAACCTTATGCTGTTGAGAGCATACTTTTACTGTTTTCTTAACTTTCTGGCCAGTGAGATCTTTGACTTTTTTTGTTTTACTGTCCTTCTTGGTTTCTATTTATTTTATGAACAATAAATACACAGTTGGTCCATGGAGTTACATAGTTAGGCGCAGTCCGGACATAGTTGCACTGTCCACACATTCTTTCTCACCAACTCCTGTGTTGTTTAAACATTACCTTTTAGACACTAGGTACATAAAGTTAACTTTTTATTATGTTATTCACTGAACTCCTACTAATATGGACTTACTCACTAGTTCTTCAATGGGATATCAGGGAATATTCCTATTTCTTTCACTTTCCTGGCCATCATTTTCTTCTGGTGTCCATATTCCTGAAGCAGTTCCACAGTTATGGCACCATGTCCATCTTTCATTTCCTAGCTGAAACAGGTGGAAGGTTTTCACTGTGTTTAAATATACAGCTATACTCTCTGCTAAATGAATGCTCCCACCATCTTACTTTCCAAACTCCTGGTGTTCATCCTTTTATTCATCGTGTCACTCACTGTCAAGTTTTAAGTCACCCAATTTCCCTCTTTTAAACGTATAGAGTAAATTGATTTTTTACTAATATTGTTTATTTTTTTAAATTTTAATGGTAAAATCTTCATTTTTTGATTCAATTATAGGTCTGTCTTGGATTGTAGAGCCACATGAAAACCCTTTACCTTTTAAGCAGTAGTTACTGACAGGATATTTTTACCTCTAACCTAGGAAAGTATGCCTGTTGCAAAGTTTGACAAGACTCTGGGAGCTGGCTGTGATGAAAAATAAATAATACAGCTATGCCAGGCATTATCTGAAAGCTGCATTGAAATACATATGCTAAGTTTCACTATAATTATTTTTTACCTGTCTGTCCCCAGCACTAACTGGGGAATCCTGTGGCTGTTGTGTGTTCTGAGTTTTCCCATATGCCTCAGTGAGAAAGAAAAAAAACTGTCCTTCCCATAAAAAAGATAAATCTGTGCTTAGGACTGCGCAGAAGAGGTGAATACTGCATATCTCCCGTTCCCTCCCCCTTTTATTAGTTTGTAATCATCTGTTTCATGAAGCAGACGTGAGCCTCATCTGGTCTCTCACTATGGTGAAAGATGTTTGATATTTTGTGAACCATTTTGCCACTCAGCTGCCCACGGATTGTTACTGTAAGCACACATTTCTTCAAACAAATGGGGCATTTTACAGGGACTCCATGTTGCATCAGCTATCAGTTTTGTAGCTGCAGACATTCAAATGAAATTGTCAAAGAACTCAGTTCTGCTCCTCCTAGAATGAACACCTTTTTTCTCTTTAGTCACTGCTATTTTGAGAATTGGAGGGCATGCAAAGATGAAAGAAAATCCTGGTGTTGCTGGGGTATCCAGCTGCCCAAGCCAACCAACTGCAGATCTTAACAGTGGAGAATGGAAAAAAAATTACTTACTGCTACTCAGACATATTGCATAAGCTCGTTGAATGTTTACATCATTATCTATGCAGCATATTTATACACACATTATCTGAAGAGTTGGCAAGATAGGTAGATTCCAAAGGTGGCTTATGAGAAAGGCAACTAACGCATTTTTATGTCCAATTTTATAAGCCAAATGAACATGAAAATGGGATCATTTTAGTATATGGGTATTTTAATTGATACAGTTATTAATGAAGATATTACATAGCTTAAAATGCAGAATCTATTGTCCATATATTTATCTGCTGGTTTCAGTGATAAATCAATGAAAACAATAGTGTATATTTCATGTATTAATTGTATTTTTATGCCTTTTTTTAAAAGGCTTGCTATAAAGGTGTGTTTTGGACTGCAGTAGGATAAACAAAATGTATAAGATTATACTAGCAACACAAAGCATTGATCAAGTTAAATGTCTGTGCACATTTTAAAAGTCATCATTAACACATGACAATAATTTTTAAGCATCTTTTGTTACTCAGATTAAGAAAATCAGAAAGTGATTGAATCATTCAGGTTAGAAGGACATCTATAAAGCAAGATATGTTTACTTTTAGTTTCAAAGTTTAGGCGTAGATATTTGAGAATGAACCCTTATTTACAAACCCTGTTAGAATAGTGGAACACTATTGTTCCTGATTTAGTCTCAGTTTGCTCTATTCATAATATTATTTTATCTCAACTCCCAATTTTTCCTAAAACTATAATGGAACATCCTTTATCAGATTTTCTTACAGAATAAAAACTCTGAGTCTTCTCCCCTACGTAAAATTGTTGCATCCAATAAATACAGACTAATACATACAGTAATACAATAGTACTCTTGTGTATTGTGCAAAATTCATGAGAGTTTGTGTTTCTGTTTAAAATGAGGTATCAAGTCCCATTCGACCTCTCAATTTGGTTTATTCTTAAGATTGATTGTCATTTTCTACTTGCTTGGAAGTGGTCTCCTCCTCCTTGTCTGTAGGTGGTCTCAATGAAGCAAACCAAAGGACCATCCTGCAGCTTTTCTGTCTGTGAATGCATCTCTACCTACAGGCACAGATTCCTGACATAATGCTTCTGCAACTCTAAATCTCTGTATTTCAGTCAAATCTGGTTGACAATCAGTTTCCAGGATTAAAAGAGTGGTCCTGTGTCAACAGAAATGGAAAATGAGAACACATATGTTCTGATAATCCCAACTGTTTAACTTTGGCTGTCAGATTGGAGTGCACATATCTAAAGTCAAATTGAAGCTGCATCCTGAGGCTTTGCTCTTTTCCAGCAAAACACCTGAGGAAAGCAACTTGAAAGCTGGGTCAGAATGGAAGATCAACAGAATACTACACAGTGCTATCTCTGTTACACCATGAAAGGAATGCTGTTATCTGACCTGGCACTCAAGATAAAGAGCTTTGCTGATAATGCAAGATGCATTCCTTTCGATTAATACAAAAACTGTGCCCAAATCCAATTTCACCTCTCCACTCTGTGTGTGAGAATACCCAGTCTGAGCAAACTGCACTCTGCATCATTCTCCATAGTGTTATGCAGAATAGTGAGAGATATTCTGCTGCTAATGAAGAGAGGTACTTAGAGGAGGATTCATGGTTATAGCCTGCAGGCAAGAAAACAACATTAAGAGTAAAGAGTGTCATTTAAACGCTAAGGGTTATTTAAGACTGCTGAAGTAAAATTACTTTAAAGGGCTGAGTTAACAGCTTTGCCTACAAAGATGTATCTTAGAGATATTTTTCTTGAAGTGATTGCATGCTTATTTCTGTCATCTTTCCCAGTCCATTTCTGTTTACTTCCTAAGACTTTATAAATGAATCTTACAATTCAGTAAGCTGAGGATAAGCGCTATTATACGTGAAGGAGGGGAGATGAGAGCCATTGTCTGTGGAGGATCTCCACACTGCTTCCCTTGCTATCTGGAGTATGTAGGTGCTGGTGGCCTGGTTACATTTGTGTCCCATTGTTTTCTCACATGCACAAACTTCTCATTGTGATTGCTGCTGCTACCAATGCTTCACAGCCTGTGCCTTTTCTGCTTCCGCACAGCAGAAATTGTCTTCAGATTTCCTCATTTCCAGAAGAAAGAATTTAGAAATTGTGTTAAAAAAAGGATGCTGACCCTTTGAAACCCCCTGTTCTGCCAAAGCAGGAGGGTACTGTGCGTATCACTGTAGGTAGACAAGGACAAAATCAGAAGAGGCAGAGAGGAAAGAAGTGGCATTAAACAGAATTGCCACATGTGACAGACAGTGGGGGCTGTGACCTCCTGCAGCAGAAGTGAGGAGAAACCAGCAGCAGCAGAGCCTAAAGATGAAGAGAAGGAAACCAGGGGAGCCAGGGCTGGGCAAGTACCATGGAGCAGAGACCTGAGGTACTGCTTTGCTACAGATGTGGTCAGGGGGTGGTTCAGGGCCTCCCACAGAAGCTGAGCTGCTGTCTTTTGTCATGCCCTGAAGAAAGGAAAATAAAGTATTTTTTTGTGAGTCAAATCAGAAGTGATTCACAAGCTGAAATGTAGCATCCCTGTGATAGAGAAGAGTGAAGAAAACAAGGGGTTCCAGAGCACTGCCAGAGACAGAGCAGGTGGGATGGAGCCTGCTGGCACTTGAACTTCAAAAAAGCATGCACTAGTTTTTAAGCATGCAGAAACACAAGTGAGTAATACTCGAGAGTAATCAGGCTGAGCTGTTATAAAACAATGACTGGAAAGCAAGCATTCTGGCAGTGCTGGTTGTGAAATTTCTCATTGCAAATAGCTAAAGCATAAAGCATTTGTTGTTGTTTCTAAAATCCTATCTCCCTCGCAATGTCTTTTTCCTTCAACCAGAAGTGCAGCAGACTTTACACACAGACTGAACGCATTTCCAGAATTGTGTTTACTACTTGGATTAAAGATGGAAACATAATTATTATAAATCCAGACCTGGAGGTAGTACCAGAAATTTGAGGACAAGGTGACTTTGTTACCCCATGTTTCTGTGGAAATGACCAAAGGATTCACTTAATCAAAAATGCAGTCAGTTTCTTAGGGATAGTTATATCTACCTATGTAAATAAGAACTCCTTGGCTTAAAGCAAATACATTATCAGTGCGGAGTACTACAGTGTACAGTAGTATGTACTGCAATTTGCTTACCATAACCACTTTATATAAAAACAGATTAATCTAAATATTTGTCCCACCATGTCCCCTCAGCTGTTAGCTAATTCATGTTCATCGACCAGTTATAAATTAAAACAAAGGGCAGTGACAAGCAGTAACTTCTGTATGTATTTTATCAGTCTTTCTAATGGATTATTCCATTAAGTATTATGAATTGGTCATCTGAAACTGTATTTGTGTGAGTTAGGATTGTATCCTTCTCTCTCCTTTCACCATCCTCAGCAAATACCAGTTTTCAAGTGCAGAATTGAGAGATAAAGAGATTGGATAACTTCCCATGCCATTCCCTTAATGTGAATGCAGTACAATGTGATTTCAGCTAAGTATTCAAAACCCCAACAATCTTCCAACTGCAGTAAGTTTCTGAAAAATTATCGGTACCAGCAGATCCAGGCTGATGAATTCCTACAAGCAAAAACTTCCAGGATACACATAAGGTTTGCTGTGTTCTTGCAATATCTTGCTTTACAACAAAAATAGAGTGTGCAGTTGTGCTAACCCTGGAGAACTCTTTTATAAACCACTTTATAAATAATTGTTCCTACATCTATATTATGGATTAGTAAGAGCTGATTTCCTAAAGTGACTATTGATTAGGTTATACACTGTGGTTTCTCTTTTGTGGCTGTATTTGTCCCAATTGCCTTGACTTATATCTGTGTTATTTCCTTTCATCACCCCTTAAACCAAAGGAGTCTTAGTTGAACTCTGTGTCTGGTCTCACCTGCATGCTCTGAGGCACAGAAGGGCTAAACTACACAAAAACACACGTTACAAGGCTGGGAATTTGCTATGGCAAGACTCGCTAGGATGGAGTAATTACATTCTGGCAGCAGGAGCTCTCCAGCAAAGGTGTGCCATAGTATTTCCAGTGGATTACAATGATTACCAATGACAAAACACCTTCCCGTGGGTTTGTAGATTTTTTCCAGAGAGATTAAATCACTGGAGTTCAGTTCTGGGGCAACAATATAGAAAAGCATAATAATGCTTTACTACTAGGTTTAAACAGATAAAAAAAATACTAGTTTTATCTTTGAGCAGCTGAAGCCTTGGTAAAACAGATGTTCAGATCTATTCCTTATTTTATATTTCATGCATAGGTTTTGCTTTGATTCAGGCTGGTAGCTCAAACATTTATTGCTCTTAGAATGGAGAAATAAAAAAAAAAAAGAAAGAGGAATATGAAACAAAATATCAGCATATTTGGTGAATTGCATGCACCACAACAAGCTGACATGCCCTATGCTTTACAGAACAATTTAGAAATGGCTTATAAATATTCATTCCTTATAAATAATGTCTTTTAGTTATTAAATTTTCAAATGTAGGCAAGATATATATTCTGAATCTTGCTTGAACCTCCTCTTCAGTGTATATGTACATGCTACACACATCTAACAATTGAACTAAAAAAAGACTAAAGGGTCTGGTAATACCTAATTTACTAATATAGTCTGGCCAATCACACTTATTCTGTCAATTATCTCTACTTTTTTTGTAGTCATCCTCATTTGCTCTTATATGTTTGACATTGAAATAACAAACCACCCAAGGTCTTATGCAGCGGTTGTCCCTTCCATATTTCAGAAGCAGCACATCTTTTTATGTTACTCTTACTGATCAAGTTCTTTTTTTGCCACAACAGGAAAAATAATAAGCCCAAAACAAATCTAGAAAAAACTATTGATAGTAATACCTTTTGAGCTTGATAGTAATTTGGACATGTTATAAAGACATTGTTAAAAATAATTTAATAAGTTAAGTATCCTTTGCAATTTTATTATACAGGCAAATTTGAGATAATAGAATTGCAGAAGTGACTTATACAGAAAAGATCCATTCGCTGATGACATCAGCATCATAGTTCATCTGCATTAGAAAATGTATTGTCTTCCAAAAATAAAGATTGAGTTAGGTAATTGTTAGGCATTTGTTACTTTGATTATTTTTAATAAAGGTTGGACTGTAGGCTACAGAATGCATCTCATTCTTCACACTTCTCTAAAAGTGCTTTTCCTGTTCTGAAAAAATTCTCGAGTTATAGATATCCTTTGGATACTTTTTTCTCCTTATACTGTTTCTTTATGTTGTCTTCCTTTCCTTAAATGGATTTTTATTTTGTATTTTAACCATGATGACTTAAAGAATGGAGCATAATATAAAATACACTTGTGTGCTGAAAATCTGTAGACATCCCATCCCATGGCAACAATCTATAAAATAAAGCAGTGTGGCTTCACCATTTGAGTATATTGAAGCTACACAAAATAATTAATTTCCTCTAGTGTATTAGAAGAAAATAATTACAAGATCCAGCAGTGAATTACTGCTACAGTCTTAATCATCTCACATCCACCATAAGGTAATCTTGTCTCAATTATAGATCCAGCTGGAAATGGATTTAAAGTTAGACAGCTCTTCGGGTCTTTCTTGGCCAAGCATAGGAATAGAAATGTCTTGTCAGCGTAATTAATAAGAGCACTACTAAGATTAGAATGCAGACTATGTAACATTCCATGTACCAGGTGCAATGCTGTGTATTTTTGACTTAATCCTGAAGTTTTGAGGCAGTTATGAAATGTTTTTATGTTATTCTCTGTAAGACTGAGAATTAAGTTTCTTATTTAAAACAGGAGTAGTTTTGTGGTCTAAGGTTAATCTAGCTAAAATTCAGTGTTATACTGGGGATTCCATGGAGATTTTTAACAAAGTATTCTGCAAACTTGAAGCATTTGAGGTTCTTACTATTGGTGTTTTCTACGACATCTTTTGCAAAATATAAAATATTCCTGAACTACATTTTCAGTAAGTTCTTTGTTTCCACATTTGAGCATCGTCAGAAAGTTCCCAGGATGTCTTGCAGCTCTTTTTGTAAGTGGAAGAAGGGCATGTCATCTACGCATAATACTCCTTCCTGAAAAAGTGTAATAGTGAGTTTCCAATAAGTCAATTTTTGTACTTTTCTTCAGTCTCACTTAGAAAAACTATTTCACCCTGGTAATTCAATCAAACTTCTGCTACTCAAAGCCAACCTATGTCTTCCATTTTGTCTCATAGCTGTTTACAGTAGCTGCACAAGATTTATTTTACAACCTTTCAAAAGTTTGCTTCCAGTCTTTGAGACCTTGTAACACACCCTTGTTCATGCTGTCTTTCTTTTATTTTCTTTTTCCTTGCTGCTCTTCTGACTCTTAAGACCTGATATCTCTTCTTTGTCTTCATTTCTCTTTCATGTTTTTTAAATAGGCTGAAAAGGTTGCTCAACTAAACTATCCAACTCTTTTAATATTTTAGTTTGTCAACACTCAGAAATCAAAGTCACTTCAAAGGCACAAAGCTTGACTATTCAGTCTTCAGTTCCACAACCAGATGTCTACTACATTTTCTCTGAGGCACCTCTGTCACTCACTGGGCAGGCTGCGTGGAGCTCCTCTTTTGGAGCAATAATAGAACACCTTCATCAGCTTTTTAATTTTTGGTTTGCATGCCTATATTTCAGTTTTGTATGAAATTCTAACACCTGTCCTTTGTTAAGGATTGCATATGATGAAAAATTTAGGTACCTTATAAACAATTCCTTTATGGGTGCAGAATGTTTTTTCTGTTGGGCAAAGCTCATTCTTACTGATAGCATGTGCTAGGTGGACTCAGCTCTGTGCTGTTATGGATGGGTACAATTTGGAGGCTTAGGTTAGGGTAGTTTCAAAGCCTAAATATCAAACCTGTTCTATGTGTTCAAGCTTGGCCCTATCATGAGTGCCTGGCTTTTAGGAAATAGCTTCACAGGTTTCAAACTGGATTTCAGACCAGAAAGGTGGTACAACACTGACTACTTTGAGTGACTTATTTCTGATCTGGGGTGACTGCAACATAATGTGAATGTACACAAGTTATTTTCCAGGGAGCCAGCCCACCTCTGGGTATCCATCTATTACAGCAGCAGGAAGTGCAGTTTGGCATTATCATGTCATTAGGACTGATTCCAAATCTTTGACCTCTGAAAAGCTGACAAAATACTAACAACCTGCATTGGAAAAGAGTGAGCCATATGTTTAATAAGTCTGTTTTCATGTAATTTACTAACTAAAAACAAGCTCACCAATGCTTGGATCTTCAGAGCAGTGATTTATCAGGGATGACACTTGGAATTGTTAAGATTACCTGGGGCTAGGATTAGGATAGATAATCTTTTTGAACTAATTTTCCTCCTATTCCCACTCCTATTGGTCAGTGGCAGGCTTTCCTTCTTCACTCAGTCTTGATTTGCTCTAATTCACTTATCTCACCTCAGCTCCATTGGAAACAATGTTGATCTTTACTGCAGAGTAGGAATTGATGATTTCTGGGTAGTTTTACCCTTTTCCTCCTTACCCTAGTCTTATTTTCCAAAGAAGAAACCCTGTGCAAGAGGTGTATTCTGTTTTAGGAAGACTTGAAACCATGCCTTTTAACAAATTTTGTGCTTTTTCCAGCCAGTTCAAAAACTAATCTTTTTTCATAAAAGTCTTTTCATCTTTTCAAAAAATCATAATGTACTTTTTCTTCAGGAGATTTCTGTGAAAATGCTGGCAAAATTAAACTGACTGAAGTCAGAACCTTATAACATCAAGTTTGATGCAGCCTGAAGGGTGGCAGAGTGATCAGCCACACTTAGAGCTGCAGGATAAGCACAATTTTTGATTGGGTGGTGCTGAAAGCAGCTTAGCTGTCAGTCAGTTGCCTCACGTACAGGATCAGAGAGCTCAAATCAGGGTCAGCAGGCTGTTTATGAGAGCCTTAGCTGACTGACTGCTGGTGAGCAGAGCAAAGTCTGAGAAAGCTTCTGGGCTAACCACAGCCCCTGTCAGTAAGTGACAGGTCACAAGAATGATCAGCAGTTCTGTGTGTGCATCTGGGCAGCCTGGGGGACAGGGGGTTGATTTTATGCTTAAGGAAATCAGTTTATCACTTGTTAAGCTAATCCTTTGGTGTATACAGAAATATAATAAAAAGAATACCAAAACAATAGAAATTAAGCTGAAAAGACGAGGGTTTGATGCACAAAATTTTCTCCACTTAAGGAGAGTTTTAAAATGCTTGCATACTAATCTGGGTCTACTTGCAACTTTTAAAGACTTTCACCATTGCTCAAATGTAGAAGTCATTTATCTTAATAAAACGTACTAAGACTTTTCTTCATTTGTGCAATTGAATTTAGAAAAATGACCTAGTGTGATAAGAATTTTTACTGATACCAGATAAAAAAGCAAGCTATAAAAACAGTAGAAAAGAAAACATTGAAAATTATTTGTTTTCTGTTTATCTATTTGTTTTCTAAATAATTGGAGGAGTATTTTAAACAAAGAAAAAGAAATTCCTCAAGCTTTACCAACCCCTTAGAGAATGAAGGATTGGAACTCCTCCCAAACTTCCAAGTTTTATTCAAAATGACAACTGGGTTTTGGTTTTAGCACAGCTTATCCATCATATAATGATATTGTGTTCTGTTCCTCCTTACTGCCTTTCTCCTTCGTCTCCCTTCACTTTCTTGTCCTCAACTGCACTTCTCTGGTATTAGGGCCATTCACACAACCCTAGGTGAGCACAGCCTGTGCAGGGGAGAGGTAAGTCAGCAGGAGCAAGGAGGGGTTGTTGTTAATGCAGGACAGTGCATGTGTGTGTGCCTCTAGGTATGGACAGGCTTCAGGCTACAGCTACAAGAAGGACCAGAGACTTTGAAATGTTCATGTGTCCGCAGAGAATTTAGTCCAGTCCATGTGATACTTCAGGCAGACAATCTAAAATACTTCTTTTATATTGATAACGGAAATCTGCCATCTGAAAGTCAAGAATCCTTCTCCTTTTAATCTTCACACACTAGAAATGATTGTCTCTGTAAATCCTGGAATGATTTATTACTAAATTAAGTTGTCAAGGACTGGGTTCATATTCCTCTTGTAATTTAATTCCATTCTTTACCTATAGCACAGAGAAATAGTTTTTGTAGTGGGTTTAAATAATTCCTTTCCCTTATATTTTTCTATAATATAATTTCCAAGGTATCAGAATATTTATTAGTTTTAAGTAAGATTTATAATCTTTTTTTTGAGATAAGAACTGCACCATATAATATGTATTGTACTCTGTTTTAACAAATATGTGTATAAATAGTTATTAAAAAAAACCAAACCAAACCAAACCAAACCAAACCAAACCAAAACAAAACAAAACAAAACAAAACAAAACCACCCCTGTGTTAAATTATTGAAAAGGCCTTGTTTTCTGGAATGATTCTAGACCTGATCTTATGATGGACCTTAAGGAATCATGTTTTCCATCTTGCAGGAGAGCTTTAATCTCATTGTAGGGAGTTTCATTGTGCCTACAGGTTCATCCTTCAGGTCACGGTTTTGAACTTAGGCCTTTTGGAAAGCTTTCATATGTTGCCAAACAACCCAAGGACAAACACCTTGGACCAAAATCTCTCTAAGTTGTATAATCAGAAAGAGATACAGGTAAGTATTTTTGGAAAATTTGGTAGGGAAGTGATCAGATTATCTCCGTAACTCATTGAAATTGTGAAATAAACCTTGAATCAACTCTGGCACTTCTGAGAAAATCCTGCTGTGAACCTCTGCTTGCTATCCAATGACTTTGAAATAAATTTGAAAACCAGTCCTTTAAGTCTGGAGAACAACTCAAATATCTGGAGAAAAACAGCATAAAGAGTACAGACCTGGGATCCTTGTTGCTGAAGAAAGAGTAATAAGATGGACTTGATGAGCTAACACATTTATGCACACATTAGTACTCTAGCCCTTAGTGCTTTCAATATGGATAAAACATTTTTGTGTTTTGACTAACAATGATAGAAAAGGTAAGTGAAAATGCTATTCTGCTACTCTCTTCCAGACATGTTTGCCTTACACTTATTAATGACTTGCAACTTTGAACCATTTTGGGAGCATAACATTTACCTAAAATTTTATGCAGTCATAAAAGCTCAGGGATCTTATCTTTAAATTTAAAAAATCACTGATGGAATATAAGAAAAACAGTGGAGTTATAATACCTCTTTTGAGAAATTTGATAATCCATTGACATAAAAGGAAGATGGGATCATGGAAAATCTATTGACATAATAACAGAACAAATACTATGCTATTTTTTTTTCTTTTTGACATATCACCTGGCTTTTTGAATATCAGTCTTTTGATTACACAACCACACTCCCAGTGTTGTGGGGGGATTTTTAACTAGAAAGAGAGGAGTGGGAATCAGAAAGCATAGATCATCAAGGTATGACAGTACAACTGCACTTATTTGCTACTCATAAGGGAATGTTGTCTCAGCATTTTAGGATACTTCCAACTCCTCTTAACAAACTCAATATCTTTGGTAACATGAGACCCTATTAACTAAAGCAAAGTAGCGCAAATATTCTTTTATTTCAAGTAGCATTCCATTTACGTGGAATATTTCAAAATACCTTTGTCAGTAAGTTACTGGTATTAAAATCAGTTCATTATACCAATGCTATCAACCAAATCAAATATTGCCCTTAGGCCACAGAGCCAAGTGCTTTTAGCAATGTAGCTTTACTGCATTTAGCTACAATATCTGTCTTAGAAGAGCTAATTAGCAAGTGTCTGTGCACCGATCAAGACTGTATAGGAAGCTGTCTGGCATGAGAAAAGGGAGAAATCTGTACCCCGGAATGTCTAATGCTACTTCTCTGTGCTGTGTCCACAGACACAGGGCCTGCCAAGCTGTGAATCTGGAGGAATATGGTTAAATCAATGGAATTACTCTGGATTTTCTCCAACTCAAGGGCATGCAACTTTTGGCAGTGAGTACTCAGCAGCTCATAGAAACCTGACCCTCACCTTATGTATTGGCACAGATCTCTTAGCTCATTTCTGACAATTTTATTAAGTAAAGTCAGCTTTAAAAAACTGGTGCATGATTTAACTTCAGTTACTTCAGAAAAC
Organism: Picathartes gymnocephalus; assembly: GCA_013390045.1. Classification (NCBI taxonomy): domain Eukaryota; kingdom Metazoa; phylum Chordata; class Aves; order Passeriformes; family Picathartidae; genus Picathartes; species Picathartes gymnocephalus. Next base: position 31,660 of record WEKY01043545.1, read on the forward strand.
TCCATTGCTGGAGCTACTGTTTTGAAGGCCCACAAAAAATTAAAACCTTACACACAGACTGTATGTCTCCCTACATATAAACACCTAGTTAGCTAAGGCTTGTTAATACTCAAATGTACAGATGTGAGCAATGTTTTAAATTGAGATAACATGCAAACAAAAGAATCAATGAAGAGGAGAATTCAGTGCTTGAAATTAATCCTGTTGCATGTCAGGAATGCACACCGTGTCCACAGGACAAAAAATCTTCTTTTTTGAAAACGCTGATATATTTTTCCACCTGTCTACTCCTGCACGTTGTCTGAGCACTTTCCAAGTGTGTTTCAAATTACTAGCTGCAAACAGACTTGAACAGTTTAATTTGCTACATATGCACTAGTCAGTAAAGAGATGACAATGACTGATTTGCTTAATGACAACAATTTGTCATAAAATTTGCTCTCAATTTTTTCTTCTGCCTAGTTCCTCTTAATTTTTGTTTAAATTATCTTAGGAGACCTTTTTTTTCCAACAAGTGGTAAGACATTTAGTCTAAAATTCCTTAGCATCTATGGATGTAGAGAAACTGGAAATAAGAACTTGGGGCTGATTGGTGTCCTTCTTTCGGGCCATGAAACAGGTAAAACTTAAATGCATATCTGTATTTCCTCTGGATTCAGTCCTCAGAAAACAGTGAAAGATACTGATGATCAAGTCTGCTCACTGATCAGTGCAAAAGAGGAGGTCGCATCCTTTCATGTACATACTTAGGGGAATTCCTCAAACAGCTAGCACTTGATGGATAGTTTCTGCAGTGATATCCTTCTCTCTGCCTTGGGGACCCTGCAGACTCCCTGCTCAAAATGAAAGGGACTCAGCCAGGGCCTGTCCCTTGAACAAGCTTGTCCTTCTCTACCTAGGTCAGACAAGGCCTGCAGGTAAGGACGGGCACGTGATTCTGTGCTGGCTGAGCTTAGGTGCTGATGGCTGTGAAGGAATTAGACAGACAAGGTGGAGCAAAGAGGATTAGACAGACAGAGCAGTACCTTGAAAAGTTATTCTTTGGGTGTTTACCAGGAGTCAGTGCATTCAGCCATAAATGGACAGCAAGGGCAGTAGGAGACAAACTTGATGGAAAAATTAGTAGAAAGGACAACTGCTGTAAAAGAAACTGATCAAACTTTCCTCAGAAGTCAGACTGAACCTTGTTTACCTCATCAGTCTGAGCATATTATAATACCAGATATTACTGTGGGTATCTGATAAAGCCAGGCTACGATGTACAGATTAGGAGCTGTGAGACATTTCCCCTCAAATGTGCAGGAAAGGTCCTGTAACTCTCAACAATAAAGTCAAAAGTAACTGAAAGTAGAAATGAGGAAGAACCAATGATGTGTGTTAATAAGTGGGCTTTATTTTATTGAAACCTCTCAAGGAAGCCAGTTTATAGGAGGGAGAGGGAGTGCCTTTGATTTTCTATCATTGCTTTATTATGTCCTTTTTGGCTGAAAGTAATTCAAGTTTGCTACTACATTCAAAAGAAAAATATATTTTTAATATTTTTAATAGAGAACTATATATTGACAATATGTTGCATAGTAGTAGAAGTTGTCTGGAATGATCAACAATAGGTCAGCACTGATTTATCATGTTTTCTTTAAGAAAGATCAGAAAAGGTCAGATATGAGCCTTTCCTTCTTGGATTAGTCTCAGATATCTAGCCAAATAACTAGTGGTGTAGCTAAAAATTAGCTGGCTTTAAGGTGTTTATAAGGGGAAAATACTATTCACTCAGTTACTACCTAACTAAAATTTGGCCTTTAAAATCAACTGTAAAACTCGCATCAGCTTCAAAGGAAGTGGAACATCAGCCTTACCATTAGTTTCAGTAGAGGATCAGTTCTGAAGAATAAAAAGTCTTTGATGTTCCTTCATGGCAAAAGCCTGTTAGGACTCAAAACGTTTGGAAAATGGTAAAAATTCCTTTATATGGAAATGGTTGTGACTCTTTTGTATATTTTGCTTGATGAATATTTGCAGGAAAGGCTAGTCTAGTGTATTAAAGATGGTATACAAGGCCTCACTGAAGAAATTGTTATCTCTAGGGACATTTTATTTTGACAGCATTTGTTAGATGCTTATTATTTATAATATCTCTGTCAGTGTCATTCTATTTATGTCTTATCACAAGGTCATTACTTTAAACCTTAGGAACTGCACAGTGATTTATATTACCTGGAGTTGATATTCTACTTGATTGGCTTTGATTTTACATTTTAATGACTGGTTCTGTGCTCTTGTAAACATTTTAGCTATAGAATCATAGAATATCCTAAGTTGGAAGGAACTCACAAGGATCATCAAGACCAAGTCCTGACACTACACAGAACAACCCCCAAAATCACACCATGTTTTCTCCATAGTGATAGTGATATTGATAAACAGTGTGTTCTGCCTAAAGTGGTGAGAATTCTGCAGTAGAGGCAGTCCAGAATCTTTAATGGTCTACCTCAGCTGAAAGAGTCTCTCTTTGATTAATATTGTTCCAGTTTATATGCTGGAGTAATATGTGCTCCTCTCCACAATGAATTTATCTCATCAGATCCTGTGAGTCATTGTGATTCAGTGTCATTCTTACCCTTCAGTTTAGTTTATATATCTTATGAAATATTTTTAGAGATGTATCAATGTTCAGTACCCTCTTGTTAGGAAAAGCTTCCACATTGCCTATGAGAATCTACTGTTACTTCACGCTTTTGTTTAACTGGTGGCCTTTTTCAATTTACTTTTCCAAAGGATGCATTTATATATGAGATTTTTTGTTTTTCTTCAAGGTAACCTTTTCTTTCCAACACCTGATGACTTGAATGTGCAAGAGATGTATTTCATAACTTTTATCACCTATTTCAGAAAAAAAAGTATCCTAATGCAGCCAGTTTCTATGATATTCCCAATCCTCTAATCACATGTCAGCCTTATATTTGTGTTAAATATTTCACAAGACTTCTTCTAGTTATGTGTGTGGATTGTGCAGACTCAGTGCTTTCAACTGCAGAAATGTTTCACTGTAAAAAAAAAGAGATAAAGGATAAAATAAAAGAAAAAATCCCCAGCTATAATATTTCAAGCTCAGAGCTGTGTATATATCTTCCTTACTGACTCGCCTTTCTACCTCAGCCCTTCAGTTGGCCTTGAGGAATCCAAACAACCAACATAATAATAAATAGCCTCTGACTTATTAACGAAAAAAAACCCCATCAAATTCATCTGGTTTTCAAATGAAATCAAAGGAGTTTGAAGAAGAAAACATTAAGGCTTTAGAGCTGCCCCAGTTTGCTCATGTCACATTAATTGACGTCCTGCTATGTTGTGATTTCCTTTTGGAAACCTTTAGGTTTTCCTATATGGCGTTTCTTCACTTTTGCCTTCAAGAAAGTAAAAACTTGTGCATTTAGTTTTGACGCATTCTTCATTCTTATCAGAGGGTGTTTTTCAATGCCATTTCACCAGTATGTGTTTTTTCCTATGTGACTAAATCTGTCTATTTTTCAGTTTCTCTAGCCTCTAGTCCTCTACCTGCAATCCTAGCAATCCTACAGGCTCTGCATGTATGAAAATCTGGAACAAGTCAAGCAAACAAAACTTGATTAATTAAGTGCAGTTGTTAATTATTAGCAGTTGTGGAAGAAAAAAGGAAATAACTGGATCTATGGAAGATATATCTTCCTGTCTGAATCAGATGAGTATGTTCAGTGCAGAGACCACCTCTTGCTTATTTTTCAAAAACTGAGAAATGTAATCTATATTCAGAATCTCAGCATTGACTGCTGTTAACAATTTGTTCTTAATAGAAGCAATAATTGAACACCACTTCTTAAAAATGAAATCATAATTACATTCTCATTATTACACTAGCATCATTTTCTTGGATAACAAGTTTCCTGAAGCTGTAATTTTAACATCTAATTTTAATTTTAATAAAACATTTAATGCATTGAGACCAGCTGTTGTTTTGAAAGAAAAGAATAACAAGGAACATACAGAATTCATGTATTTTTGTCCTTTTTTGGAAATGATTATTGAAATTGTAGACTGCATAAAAATATGTTAGTGTAAGGCACCCAAATGACATAGTCTTCACACCTAGCATGTATTTACAGTTCCTCTCACAAGAATGCGTGTAAGGCTTCATGCTGACTGGAGTTTCCAGTAACTGGGACTTTTGCAGATATTAATTTATGGCTCAGACCTGATTTTCAAAAATGCTCTAAGACTACGTCAGGTAACTGGAGTCAAAGGAATATCCAGTGAGGTCGTGTCTGATGAGGTTAACTGGCTGGACAAATGAGGGGAAAGCAGTGGATGCTGTCTACCTGGACTTCAGCAAAGCTTCTGACTCTGTCTCCTGTGATACTTCCAATAGACAAGCTCAGAAACTGCAGACTGGATGAGTGGGCAGTGAGGTGGATTGAGAACTGGATGAATGGCTGATTCCAGAGGAGCATAATCAATGGCACAGGGTCTAGTTGGAGGTCTGTCACTAGAGGCACCCCCCAAGGTTCAATACTGGGTCCAGTACTGTTTAACTTATTCATCAGTGACTTGGAGGAAGGGGCAGAGGCCTCCTCAGAGAGTTCACTGATGGCACAGAGCTGGGAGGAGCGGCTGAAACCCCTGAGAGCTGTGCAGCCCTTCAGAAGGGCCTTGACAGGCTGGAGAGATGGGCAGAGGAACCTTCTGAAATCCAGCAAAGGCAAAGGCAGGGTCCTGCAGCTGGGGATGGACAACCCCAGGCACCAGCACGGGCTGGGGGCCGACCTGCTGGAGCAGCTCTGCAGAGAAGGGCCGGGGGGTCCTGGTGGACATGGAGCTCTCCGTGAGCCAGCAGTGCCCTGGGGCCAAGAAGGCCAAAGGGATCCTGGGTGCATTAGGAACAGCATTGCCAGCAGGTCAGGGAGGTGATCCTGCCCCTCCACTCAGCCCCAGTGAGGCATGTCTGGAGTGCTGTGCCCAGTTCTGGGCTCCTCAGGACAAGACAGAGATCCTGGAATGGGTCCAGTGGATGGCAACAGGGATGATGAAGGGACTGGAGCATCTCTCTTACAAGGAAAGCCTGAGGGAGTTGGGCCTGTTCAGTCTCAAGAGGAGAAAACTGAGGGGACCTAATCAATATCTGTCAGTATCTGAAGGGAAGGTGCCAAGAGGATGGAGCCAGGCTGTTCTCAGTGGTGCTGAGCAGTAGGACCAGAGGCAGACACTGGAAAACAGGAAGTCCTGCCTGAACATGAGGAAGAATTTCTTTGCTGTGCAGGTGACGGAGCACTGGAACAGATTGTCCAGAGAGGTTGCAGAGTCTCCCTCACTGGAGATCTTCAAGAAACATGTGGACACAATCCTGTGCCATGTGCTCTCGGATGGCCCTTCTAGAGCAGGGAGGTTGGGCCAGATGACCTTACTAACAGTCCCTTCCTGCTTTAATCATTCTGGGATGCTGTGAATGTATGAATATAAAGTGCATTTCTGAGGCCAGATTTTGCTCTCAGTGATGACATATTACTTTTCCACAGGTTTGATAAAATCAGACATATTACTTCCCACTTTAAAGCATAGCTTTGACAAGCACAGTCAATATAGGAAGACCATGACTGGTCAGCAATCCCTTCGATCTCTCTGGTACAAGTGCAAGCACTGGAATATATCTGTGTCTGCAGGAAAACAGGAGATCCTTACATGAATCAGAAATACACAAACTCATATGTCTCACCTCCCAAGAGACAAAGCACTTCAAATCCCGCATAATACTAACCAATATAATAATTTGTGATGCCACCAAAGAAGGATTATATTGTCATGCAGAAAGCTAATGTAGAGATAGACTGGGAAGCTTTCAGACTTCAAGCAGCCACATATGGAGCCATACAATACACAGGACAGCATCCAGCACCCACAGCTGTGTTCACAGCCTGTCAGTACACGACTCCATACTAGCAAACGTCTCACAAATGCTGTCAGAGTGTGACACACCAGAATGAGGGCTCTGGCTTTCACTGGAAGCATTTTTCTGGCTTCTGTAACTAAGCTCCTCTCTGCCAGTTTTTTCTCATAAAAAAGATCCCCTTTTCTCTGTTCCCTAGCCATGTTCAGGCTAGCACTTGTTGTTTTTTCCAGTTTGTCCTGGTACTGTCCCAGAGAGACTATTTGTTTTTTCAAGTGGAGATGAAGGAACCTTTCTTTCATTTCCAAATCCTATGATCTTTGCTACAACTCCAGGAAAGCTGCACTTGACAAATTCACAGGTGTCTGAGGGGGAAAAGAAAGAATTCAACCCAAGTAGACAAATACAGAGGCACAAAATAGATTTTATACTCTAAAAGAGACATTAGAGTGACTAATCAAAAGAAATGCTTTGTTTAGCTTCTTTGTTGCAAGACCATAAAGAATATTTTAATATTTTTTTATCTAAATATTCCCCAAATGTTTTTGATATAATATCCTCCAAATATAATAGCAATGTCCTCAAAATATAAAATTTCTATAATAGTCTGTTTCAAATCATACAGACAATAAAGACTCCTCCCCACTATATTCAGGGGAAAAAAAGAAGTATAAGAAAATAAATCAAAAGTGTACAGGGCTACATATGTGAATTTTTCAACATTTTCCAGACTCTCATATCAAACTTATTTAATTTGGAAAATGCTGGCAGAAATAGATTATATGAAGATTTGCTATGAGAAAACAGATTGTTTCCTGAAAGGTTGATTGCTCACATGAGAAGGAACACTCCTTTCTCAGTGTGGCGTTGGAAAATGCACTGGCTGAGATTTGAATCATGACAAAATCAAACAAAAAGTGGGTACAAGTGTCCAGAAAACTTTTAGTTACACATATATTAGTTCCTGAGACTTCGTTTCTGAAACCCTATAAGATTTATTACATCTGTAATAGATCCAAGTTGAATTTGCTGTGTTACGTAATTTTTTTTCAGCTGGAAAGCCAGCCTTTTCTTCAAATTGTGAATTAGCCTCCATTTTCTTAAATAGATGTGTAAGAAATCAAATGAAAGAAAGAAAGGAATAGTGGAGAAAAACACTCAGAAAGAAGTATTTCATAAAATAGTGATTTGATCCTCTAAGAAAGCAAATCTTAAGGTCTTGAGTTGTACTTTTAGGTGTGGAATATGAAACTGTGAAATAACTAAGGGATTTTTGCTGTGGATTTTTGTTTGTATAAGTTGCTTTATGCTTCAAGAAATAAGAACCTTATGTTGAATTTTACTAGAATGCCATTAGGTTTATGACCTGCAGACATTTGCCCATCTGTTGGGTAAATTAGCTTTCAGTGAATGAAACAATAGCAATGCAGGCATAAATTAGTGTATTTTAATTAACCCACTTTTTGTACCCTGAAATTCCTGTAGCACTTGTGTAATGTTATGCTTTTTACATGCTAGTGAAAAAATGAAACTTTTCTAAAGTAAAAGTCTCTTGACGAAAGAGGTGATAATTTTTAAAAATTATTATTAATATTATTATCTAATAGTTGAAGAGTTAATAAGTGCCGTGGAATGTGAATTTCAATACAAGTTTACCTACAAAATGCTGGACATACAGGAAGTAAAGAGGATCATGATCAGCAATGAAAAGGTCTCAATTTACCATCTTTGCCTTTAGCAGATTATGCTAAGAAGTCATAGATTAAGAGCTGAGGACTGATACCTAAATCATGGTAAATATACTGTATTTGTGTGAATATAGGTCCCTATAGAAGTAGAATTGGAGCTATCTGAATTTCCTTATCTCCCTCAGAGTTGCAAAACTTGGTCTCTCGGGTTAGTGCAATTTTCCATCCTATTGCCAGAGACTTTCGATTCTTAATGCTTTTAAGATTAGTGGGTGATAAGCTGAATGTGAATTATGCTGAAATCATGAGCAAACTGCCTATTTCTTTATCCAGTGTGAACACTGGCATACCCAAAGTATATGAGATTCTTCTTTCACCATTACTGTAAAGATTTCTCATTTTCCTCTTTCATAATAAAGGTCATTCTTAATTCCACATCGATCCCAGAGTGGCTCTTCAACAATTCACACAAAAGTTGGGGTAGCTAATTTCAAATAACCAAGTGTTATACTTATGACCCAAATAAAAAAAATACACCTCCCCTCCTCCCAAATAATTTTATAGAATAGTGACCTTCACGCATTGACTGGTGTCTTGAGTTTCAGGCATGCCTCATGCGTATGGATTCTAACCAGGAGTTAAGGTCTATGATGGCACAAACAAGGTGAAGCTCCCAGGCAAGCTCCACTGAAAACAGCATCTTCCACGTACTTGGGCCTCTTTTCTTGTTGAAAGGGTTTAAGAGTGACTTAGGAAGATTCAGCTTTTGTCAGAGTGAGACACAGTGCAGATGATTCTACATGGACTCTTCAAACACTGAATTTTCATACACTGGAGTAAAGAAAAATCTTGGATTGGACATCAAAGTAGCCACACTTAAAAAACCTTGAAATTGTCAATGAGCATCCATTTCATAGTTTTCCTAGAGCACTGACCACCCACCATCCAATCAGTCCCTGAGGCTGCCACATACTTTCTTTTAGCTTCTGTGTTTGGTTTCTATGTTAACCTATTATTTGTCAATGTGCTAAAAGTTGAGATTGATATTTTAAATTTTATTTTTAAAACCAAATATTTTGATAATGTCTGATTCAAAATGTCACATCTGGAAGAATAAAGAAAATCTCATTTTAAACGAAAAATTCTTGCAGTGCCAAGTTTCCTTGTTGCAAATTACACTTTATTAAGGTTTAGCCTCAGTGGGTAGCTAAGCCTCACACAGCCACTTGCTCACTTCCCCCTGGTGGGATGGGGGACAGAATTGGAACAGCAAAAGGAAAGAAAAATAGGAATTAATTCACTTTTCCCCATGGGCAGGCAAATGCTCTGCCACCCCCAGCAAAGTAAGACTCCATCGTGCATAACGGTGACTTGGGAAGACAAATGTCATCACTGAAATGCATCTTCTCCTTCCCCAGCTCTATATGCTGGTCATGAGGGCGTATGGTCTGGGATATCCCTTTGGTCTGTTGGGGTCAGCTGTCCCAGCTGTGCCCCTCCCCAAATTCTCTCTCTGGGCAGCATAAGCAACAGAAAAGGCTTTGATTTTGTGTAAGCACTGCTCAGCAACAGCTAAATTCCCCTCTATAACCAAGGCTGTTTTCATCACAGGTCCAAAACATATTAACATGCAAGCTGCTGTGAAGAAAGTTATCTCTATCACAGCCAAAAACAGTATAATAAACTAGAGTATTTTTTCATAATTATGTGTTAATAACAATGGAAAATTAATTATAATTTTGAGAGGAAAACATGCAGGTTATACTTATTCTCAATGATCCCAACTAAGCAATTTTACAGAAAATGTAAGAGTTTTTCTCTGGTACTTGAAGAAATAAATATTCTATGCTTTCTCCACTGACAATGTACTATACAAATTAAAAAGACAATCGTGGCGGTATTACCGTGTATTGTCAAAAATATCATCAATTTGGTACAGATGTGGCTATTTTTCAACTCCTCCTCCTATTTTTACTCTAAGATCACTTTTTTTGAACATTACTTTGTTTCAAATACTGTAAAGTGTCATTCAGCACCATTGTTATTTAGGTCAGAGACAGAGAAATAGTTCTGCTGCAGAACTGGTAAGAAATTAGAACTAGACTCATTGCCTCCAAATACTAAGAGGAAAAGTCTCTTTCACTGGACCATTGATAATACACAATTAGAGCTGAAATGAATTCCTAGAAGCTGAAAAAAATTACCTGTCGTTTGGAGTGACCTTTGTTTGCTTTCATTCACAGTGTTTGGGACATCATTCAAGACTTAGAATACATTTTTCACTTTCTCTCTTCAAAGACATTTATTAATGCTCCAATTTTACTTTTATAATGCAACTCTCTATCCCTAACCCACCCCAAAATGTGTCCTTTTCTCCTCCTCTATTTATTTGACCTTTATAGTTAGTGGCTTGTGCAATTAGGATTCATGATCAAATTAGAAGGTATCCCAGTGGGTGACTTAAGTTAGATATTCGTACTAAACCAGTAATGTCTTGTTATATCTAATAGATCTGGAAAGCTCAATTAAATCTTTACTTGAAGAAGACTATGGAAGTTTTCCCCAGATTCTTTATTAGACTGACTTAAATCAGAGGAATTCTACTTTAAGTGAACTCTTTTTTCTCACATAATTCCCACCTGCCCTGATGAAGCTTATTAGGTGTTTGGGCACCTAATTATTCTTAAATTAATATTCCACTAACCTTAGTTAAAAAATTAGTATTACCAAGTTTGGGAACAGTAAGGTTTTTAAAATATTGATAAAAAGTCACTCGTTTATTACTCAGGAACCCTTCAAAGGTGGGGAATATTATGTAAATACTTACAAATTTCTTTTGTTTGAATGTCAGTCAGCACCCTGAGATCTGAACTAAGCTCTTATGACAACTTTTGGTATTATCACATAGGATGATGCTTGCAGAAAGCTAAAGTAATCTAGCAAGTATCAGGTGTTCAATGAGTTTGGTAAATCTAAAGCATTTTTTGGTCCCTAAGAGTAAATTGCTGGGGAGAATTAGACTCATTAGATTAGTTCATTTTTACAAATATGAGTGGGTATGATTTCAGTTCTGTTAAAGGATTGTATATAAAAGTAAATTTTAAATGTATCTGATTTAAACATTGCAGGGAAAAAGAGTGACTCCATACACGTCCCTTAGGCAAGGTAGGATTGATTTTTTTTTAGATATGGTTTTATTCTAAAGACCAAGATTTATTGAAACAGGATTTTGTGATTTACCCTCTTTAAGGTTACATCAGCCACAGATACTTTCCCAAACATCAACTGCATATTATGAGTAAGATGAGAGACGCTGAAGATTTTACAAACTCATGCTAATTCGAAGAGCTTGTATGTCTAGTAATGGTGATTTTTTTATATCATAGATGAAGGAGAGGGAGAGAACTTGATAAATAATTGAGTTTGTTCCAAAAAATTCATTGGCACAAAGTAAGGAATATAAATGAAAGGGGGAGAAGAGAATGGATTTGGTAGAGCTAAGGAGTGTAGGAGGAGATGAAAGTAGAGATGTGGCTTTGAAAGAAAGCTTTGAAAGAAAGAAGCATTGATATGGGAGATTTGAGGAGATACACCGAGAGAGGAGCCATAGAGAGCTGAATTTCAAGTGCAGCTGAGCTGGAAGGATTGAGACCGAGACTGTATTATGGAAAATAGGAAATTAAGTTGAATATTAGCAGTGAGGATTACAACAGAGAGTACAACTGGAGATGTAGACAGTGGAGAAGCTTCAAGGTTTGAATATGAGGGTTCTGCAAGTAAAAACAATGGGGATACCAGCAATAAAAAGGCTGATGTAATCAAACAAGTAAGGAAAAGAAATGTGAAATTATTCATATTGAGTCATATACTCTGTGAATTAAATGGTCTTCACCAAACAGAGTTTACCTACCAGGTGCACTACTAAGAGATCTTGAGGAACAATGATATCAGAAAAATATAGACATTTTAGGTGTGATAGGATCTGTAGAAGATGGGGAGACAAACTTTCAGGGTATGGCAGAGAAAGTCACATTAGAGACTGAGAAAGGTAATTAGTATGGGGGATCTTATCTGAGAGAAAGTCAAATGAAAACCTTCAGAATGTAACCTGAGAAATGTCACTGTTTTTTATCAGTTCTGCCTTCCCTAAAGATTTATAAAACACATCTATTGCACCAAGGATTTGCTACTATACTAGTGGACTACAGGTATAGGAGTAGAAAGTTTGGTGCTTAAAACAAATGAAATTGCCTTTGGGAACAATGCAGGCCAGTCTTCATTTTAAATTTAGTTTTAAAATATTGATTAAATCTATTTGCATCTTCCATTAAAGTGGAAACAAGATGAGTCCTAATCTCACTTTTTCAATGATATAGGATTTTGGGGGAAAAAAAAACCAAAAGATTTTGCCTGAATTCTACTTTGAACAATTAACATGAATTTTGAGAAACCTCAAATCTAGACACACAGGGCTGCATCTTTGGGGTTTTTTATGAAGTGTGTCTGTGGTAAATATGTTCAATTAGTCTTTTAAAGTACCACACTTCAGGGAGTGATCCAGTATAAAGCCCATAGGTCCTATTCTCCTCTGAACTTTATAAATAGGAAACTAACTTTGATTTCTTGTGAAGAGAATGCATTGATTTCCTAAAAATGGCTAGAGAGTAAAGACACTTAAAAGACAGGTTGGTGTTTGGTACCTTTTGATATACTTGGGATGTCCTATGCAGGACCTGATGTTGGACTTGATGATCCTGATGGATCCTTTCCAACTCTACATATTCTATTATTCCGTGATATTGGATGGATTAGCAAACTGGGCCATTTGTTTGATTGTTTAAATAGAGAACATTCTTCTAGATAATTTTTCATGACCACTCCTTGAAAATCAAGATGCATCTCTACCTCGTGATTCTTAAAATTTCTTTGAGAGAAATAGCCCTTGACCAAGGATGCTGTGAGGGCAAATGGGTTAGCAGTGCTTCTCTTCACTCCTGGGAAGCAGAATCACTGTGGCAAAGAGGTGTTAGTGGTCAAGGGTGTAAGTGGATGTCACTGAGGTCAAATATATATCTGAATTCAGAGAAGGAAAAAATCAGACATAATATCTCTGAATAGGCCACCCTTATGAAAGGCAGAAGACCAAAAAAAGAGCAAAAGTTTCAACCACTGAAGTACAGGTGATCAGCTAGAAAACAAAGGACAGCGACTGAACATATTTGTAAAGGATTTATGTTAAAAACAATAAATTGGTCTAAACAAGATACTGGAATTTTGCCTTGGACAGAAAAGGAAAATGTTTTTTCTTCAACTGTAAGATAGCACTGAAGTATGTGATATGCTAATTTGATATATTAAGATGACTTGGGGAATGAAGATACCTTAATTTTTGAGATTTCTGAGGCTGAGATATTTTTACACTAAGAGTGTTAGTTTGGTATTTGAAAGTGGTTCACTTGCATTCTAATGGCAAGAAGAAAAAGGGCAAAAAGAATTACAGATTATACATAAATGGATAAATAAATACCCTGAATTTTAAGAACCTACCTGAGGAATGATTCCTCGTGGCTATTCTCCCTATCACGCCTTTTAAGATCTTTGTTCACCATGTTTTGCTAAGGTGAGCGTAGAGAAAGGCAATGATATAAATAAGAATATCAAAGTCATAACAGATACACAGGTTTTGTGTTTCAGTGTTTAGTTTTTTCAGGCAATAGGAAATATCTGTTAATAACTTTGTTGCTACAATATCTTAAATATTGTTGGCTGAAGTCAAACCTTAGAGAAATAGAAAGCATCAATTGGGCATTATACTGCCTGATTATAAACTGATGGAAAACAAAATATATTCCTTTGGTTTGATGACCATATTAGATTAAATCCTAGATGCGTGTTTTGGGATAAATGGTAGTGCAAAGGTTAATGGCAGAACGGAAAATTCATTATACTTTTTTCTTTTTGCTGTTTTTTCTTTATAAGTATTTGAGAAGACACCAAGTGTCATTTAAGGATGCTTTGGAAGCAATTTCAAAGCTACAACCAGATCTGAATGTGAAATAATATATAGTTCGTGCAAAGAAAATCTCATTTGTGAGAGTACCTTCTCTTTAATAATACTATGTCTAACTTCTCTGTCTTGGAGAAGGTTTGTTCTTGGCAAAATGCTTTCCAAATGCAGAAGGCACATGCAGAAATTAACCCACAAGGCATTCAATTTAAGGTACACCAAAACCCATGAGAATAAATTGAGGGCTTCTTTAAACACAAGCATTACCAATATTTATAGTTCATGGGACAGCAGCAGGATGAGTCTATGTTAGAGACTGTGTACTCTGCTTCTCAGTTTGTAACACTTCCATGGACCTCAGCTGGATATTTTGAGTGGAATGGGAGAAGTAATACAAGATAAATAGGCAAAATTATAACAGTAAAGCATTTAGCAAATCCCTCAGGATACAGAAAGGAGAATCTTTCAGGAAAAGACAAAGTTACATTAGCACTTCATTTGAAATATCCGTAGGTGCTTTTGATTACATAGTATTACAAACCATTCCTTTTTCACCAAAATTCAGATATCTTACTATTCCCTGCTTATACAGTGACAGAATACTCTGCAGATGAATAAAGAGCCAGCAAGTCTCTTTGAATTGTGAGGGGTAAAAAGAAACTTTTCTTTGAAAATATCAAAGTAAGTAATACTGTGCTAACAAGAAAATTACCAATCACTTCTGCTGAACATATGTAATCATAGAGCTTTTATTTGAAAATTAATAGTCAAATGGATGTATATATTAAAAACTGGAGAAAGGGACACTGATGCTGGGAGTACACATGTTCAGAAATACATTTCTTAAAAAGTACCATAAGTTTATAGATAGATAGAAAGATAGATAAAATAAGAACAGAACAAAAGCAGACTAGCTTCTCAGTCTATAGAAATAAATTTACATGAATTCCTTAGTCTAAATGCTGCTGTCTTGCTGTGAGTTTGTATTCTCATCTGTAGTGGAAAGCTTCTGCCACCAAAGATGGGGAAATCAATGTGGACTCAACTCTGATTTATTATTAGTTAATTCAAGCATCTTGCAAATCTCTGCAGCGTAAGCTATCTTTTTAACTGTAAAGACATGACATTCATTATAAAAAAACCTCAGTACTCAAGAATCAAAAACGTTCTTTCTATCCTTTCTTCGTTTATGGTATTATAGTATTACTTTGGTAACCTATTGACAAGCATTGATTTCCTTTAAAAACCGTGGAATGGATTCCAGCAACTCTGAAAGTCTTCTGTGCTTAGACATAAACCTTATTAAATCTTCATATGCTATATGGTATCCATAAGCTTCATTTTCAATGTAGTCCTTATGACATATTCTAAGAGATATGTTACTGTTTTCCATATTGTTTCCATATCAAGGGACATGTGAAGAGACAGTGAAAAGCAGTTAATTATAGTCCAGTCCTAAATTTCACTTACTAAAAATGTTACTTCCCGCAGGCTGACTGTAAACATTCAGTCAAGTGGTTTTTTTCCTCTCTGCTACATTTGGAGCTGTACAATTAAAATCCCCAGAACTGAGTGATAGTTTATCTCAGGTGAAATCTGAACAGAAAGAGTATTTGATGTAAAGTACATTTCTCTAGAGCTTTAGACAAGAGTAAAACCAGAAAGTTTTTATATTTAAGTAAATGTTAATCAAAACTCATATAAATTTGAGTCAATACAAATGCCAGTACATTCAAAGAGGATGGGGGAATTATTGGTTTTATAAAAATGAGATATTTATCCAAGCACATATTTAAGAGGAATTGCTCAAGAAGTGTTTTAAAAATATATTCTGAACTTGGGAGTGTTATTATCAATTTTATCCTTTAAAGAGATTCACTTATTTAAACAAACTGAGCCACAAAATTTTTGCCAGGAGCCACAGCACTCATTTTTTTCCCACATTTTCTTACTTCTGAACTCACCCAGAGTGCAGCATTTGCTGTTCAAAGTGCTGGAGTCACTCCCTAACACAGTGGAGTCCCTAAGATAATGCTGGGAGCACCACGGTTTAAGGACACAGCAATTCAACTGCCTTGGTAAAGCTGCCACTCTTAGGTCACAGACAAAGAAATTTCCTCATAGATGTTAATAATTTTGTACATGTAGATAGTGGCTGGAAAAGCAAAAGCAGATTATTTCATCATGAAGGATCTTGAAAGACAGGTGAAAACAGTGTTTGGGTTTTTGTGGAAAAGCACAGTTTTTTAGCTCAGATCTGTTTAGGGAGTGCTACCATGATGCTCTGAGCATGACAAACCAGGCACCCAGGAGAGTGATTATGAATGTGAGTTTGCATCATACCTCCTCTGAACAGAGAAAAAATGTCAAATCCATACCAAATCTGTATTAGTGTTTTTGTTTCCTTTGCCAAGCTGAAATAATTAAGATAGAAAGTACTTTGCACCTCATTAATTCCTAATCATTCCCTAGAGTTGCTGTTTTGCTTTGGGTTTGGATTTTTAAATTATTGTTATTTTATTGAGTTTTCATTTCATTATCCTAGATGCCATATTTTGGCAAGCTAGATCAAAGTTAAGGTCTAATCTAAACCAAATCGGTTTTCCTTCACTGCATTGTTCAAAATACCGACATAAATAGCAGAAATTACTCAAATATTTTCAGCCTTGAAACAGCAGCATATGTCCTGTGCACTGTGTATGTGCCTGTGACTGTCCCTCAAGAACATTGAATTGGTGCCTGTTGCCACAAAAAAAACCCCCACAACCCCCAAAAAACCCCAAAAAACAAACAAAAAACCCACCAACAAATAACTCCTCTAGTCTGAACTAGTTTAATAAATTATTTATGAAAAATGCTATACCGGTGCTTATTGGAATAATTTTCATATCTAAAGTTTGTCCCTGAAATCCACCTTGAGGATTCTTATACCTACTTCTGTGCGGACTTATAGTAGGTCCTTTGTCTGCAGTATCAAAAGTAATTTTTGATACACGGGAGACAGTGTCTTTCAACATATTTTAACAATAATTTATTTAAGTGTGTCATCCCTGATCCATTCTGAATTTGTGAAGGGAATGCTTAATGGAACAGAAAACAAAATATTTTGAAAATCCAACTGGTTTGAAATTGTTTTAGAACAGGGAATATGTTGCTCTTGGGTTTTCCTAGGTCAGAAGGTCAGAGATGATTATAGTTTTTCCATGCAGAAAGGACAGGGCAAAATTCCAAAATTCAAAAATTTCAATGCCCAAAATTCCTAACCTGCCTAAATTATTTATTTGTAGAACCGCACGTATGTTGGAAAGATGTGCCTTAAGAGCTGATTGCCAACTGACTGCCTTGTTTTGGCAGATGCATACTCAGACCCATTTCAGAGTTTTCCTTAATTTGCCCAGGGTATTTGTATGAAATCATCACATCACTGCATTCCCTCGCAGGTCTTGGAGCCAGCTCAACTATTTGATGGTTCTGTGTAACAGCCTGAGCAGGCTCTTTAGAAGAGCAGAGCAACCCATATGTAATCATTGCTGCGTGAGGAAATCACACCACATAAAAAAGCAGAGATTAAAAAGCTGAGGTGAACAAATCTGAATAAACTAATAAGAAATCAGGTATTTTGCTCACCTATGTTTATCCTTATGCTCTGTAAAATATTTAGGAAAAGAGTTACAAAGCCAGATAAAGTATATGTTGCTCATACAGTTTATCTTGCAACTGTATAATACTTTCACTTTGCCTACCAATGGCACACTCAGGTGAGCTGATTTTGACATTCCAGCTGTGCCTTTGCTCATGTGAAACTTCCCAGCCGTGGTACACAGTGTGTGACCACAGGTCTAACGCAATAAACATTGCCCTGTTTCCATGTGTATATGATGTTTGGAGGACCTAGATATAAAACAACTTTTAATTCCTCTTAAAAAAATTCCAGGGGCGGAATGAAAACCTTGAAATATCGCATATCCTCTATGTTTGGTAGGATATCTGTGGCAAATAACATTGAGGCAATTATAAAGTTGAAGAATGTTAGCATTTTATCATAATAATATCAAGCATATTTTTTAAGGAAAATGTAATCATTGTGAATTGCAAGTCCCCCTCTCTACTATGTCATCTAAATTGTTATTGTCTAAGCCAGTCTAGATCAATGCATGCTCATGTCTGGAAAATAAATTCAGAATAATTGTACTTGATACTCATCACCATTTTTTTTTAAAATCATATATTTGTGATGGCAGCTTTGCAAATTTTGGAATGCTTTCTTCATAGAAAAAAAGAGAAACCTATTTGAAGATTCCTAGACCCCAGAGAGTTCTTTCCAAGTTTATTTAAATTGCTGTATTTTCTCTTGCTGAGGGGAGGGGAGGGGA
>WEKY01043545.1:50024-88794 GCA_013390045.1 Picathartes gymnocephalus
GGAAGGGAAGGGAAGGGAAGGGAAGGGAAGGGAAGGGAAGCATGCTGTAGATAGCTAGGCTATCTACTAGGTGTGAATCTCTGCCTATTTTCTGAAAGCAGAATTCAGAGGTTCCCCTGGAGACAAGAGAATGAATATTCTGCATTTCTTGTTACATTGTGTACTTTACCTGTCATTCCAATGGCAAACACCACCAGATTCCACAATGCAGCACTTTTTCCAACTGATTTAAACAGCCCAATAGTAGATTTTCTTCCCAGCTGACATCAGATAAAATCCAGTTATTAGTGTCTTCAAGAGAATTAATTGAGGGTGTACATTTTGATAAATTAAGTTGAAGCAGTAAAATGAATAAGAACTTAACTTGGCTATGAAGTGGAAGCCCAAATTCCATTTCCACAAACAGACTTTTATTTATTTATTTATTTTTAATGATATAGCTAGATAAATTATGTGGGAGTGAGAGAATCAAGGAAACAGAGGGAAGTAATGACAGAGGAGCGAGTAGGGTAAGGAAAAGTACATACATCAAAGAGAGACCAGGCTAAGAAATCAAGTGGTACTTTTTTTGCAGATGGGAGAAGTGCATCAGCTATGCACTTTCATAAAAGAGACGAGACTGGCATTTGTTCCAGTATGTTCCTCCTCAAAGCAGTTACCTTGGATCTGGTAACTAAACACTGCTGGCTCACAGAAGAAAAACCCAAACTCCAAACTACCGAGGACTCCTCTTAAAGGACATTTTTCTACCATAGAGATATAGTTCAGAGACACAAAAAATACTGGGGAGGGAATCACATTTATCTTTGGGATTTTTAGCACGAAAAATTCCTGTATACTTCAAATACTCTTAAACAGGGCTTCCTTCTGCCATTTAATACACACTTCCTTAGACAAACAATACAGTTGTCCTCTCAGGTGAAAAATCTTTATTTTTGGACTGCATGATCTGAGTTTTTTGCTATTGTTTAATTAAAGAGCAATGACTTGTAATGCCATAGTGTCAGCTACAAAACTATAATTCAGCTATGATCAGCAATCTTCAGAATCCTTTGTGTGAAAGTAGATAGGAAATGGTTACCTCAGCTTTACTTCCTTTTGCCTTTTCTTGGCTTTTAAAGTTGCCAGTACTTTTGTAAGGGAGTAAATTTTAAAAAATGTAAATTACTTTTACCTAAACAAGTAAAAAATTAAATTATTTCTTAAATTTTTCCCTTGACAGAATATTCAGAGCTCAGTCACCCAGTTTGGCAGTGCCTAGAACGATCTAGTTAATATAACACCAGTAGGCAGTGTATTTCAGCTTTGTTTGCAAACCTGCACACTGGAAGTCAGTGCTTAAAAACTGTGCAGCATTATGTACTCACACACTTCTCATTTTGCACTCACCAACCTTTTTTTTGCCTTGTTCTATACAGCAGAGCCTACTGTTTGTTTTAGGTGCACTTCCAAATGTGTGAGGTTTACACTTCTCCTTGAATTATGTGGTTATGGTTCCAGTTTATTTTCCTTGATTCTACAAAGGGATTTTTCTTCCTTTCTGCTCTGGAACTGGAAAAGAAATACTCTTAGCTGTTTTTTCTGTTTGTTGGTTTGGGTTTTTTTAAGAATGAACCTACACAGTGCTTAGTCAATTGAATTATATTACTCATTGTTTAAGTATAATTTTGAATGTTTTTTTTCCTATCCCTTTGCAGAAAGTTTTAGAAAAAATCTATTAAAAATAAGATTAATATAACAAGTTTACATTTTTCCGATAGAAATGGTAGTTTTCTATACTTTAAAAAAATGGATTTTGAAATGGAATTATTATCACATCCATATCTTCGTGTTTGTGCATATGTATGGGTATATTTGTGCGTGTGGCTCCTGTCAAATAAGGTCAATTGATTGAACACACAAATTAATGGCACTGGATGTTAATACATCTTTGTAATTCATGTTGTAGAAGGCAGCAGATGAAACTTGACTCTGTTCCTTTATGTATTGTTAACCACTCCATCAAAACAGAGTCAATGGTCAACAGTCTCCTCCTCTTATTCCCAGCTGAAGGAATCACAACCCTACCTAGCAACAGAGCTCAGAGTGCAGACTGCCATGCCAGCTACTCACCAGTTTTAGGTAATCAAGCCCTTGGGCACAAGCTAATATTGATTAACCTATGATGGCTGCTTGTCTTCTGAGAAAAGATGTGTTATGCCTTATAAAGCTCTGGAACTTGATCTGTTCAAATATGCCTGCATCGATCTCTATTTTTAAAGGAAACAAAGCCTACCTGTTCCAATTTCCCGATTGCTAATATTTTAAAAATATAAATACTTACAGCCTATAACATATTTTACAAAAATAATTGGAATTGGCCTAGTATTTCTTTCAATCCTTCTGTTTTATGGCTGGAGATATCTCCTCAGCTTCTCTGTACTGTTTCAAAATGTCATCACATTTGATAGGTTAGGCTCAGTCTTCATCAGGACTGTGTTATCACATCAGTCATATATTCATCAGGATAGATCTAAGATAGGGAATATTTATTTAATAGTGTAGACGGGTGGAAGGACTTGTTCTACACCACTAATAAATATGCATGTTCATTGGAAGATAGTTGATAGTTCTATGGAGACTTGTTCTTTGGAGAAATGTCCTGCTGTGATAAACACAGGCACACAGAGGTCATTGCTTGTGGACAGGACAGAAGAGCAATCCCGTTCTCCTGATGAAAAAGCAGTGGCAAACGAGCAAATGGAAGTGCTGAACCAGCATGTCTGCCTGCCAGGAACAGCTATTTTGGTGCATTGCCAGGTGGACAAATGCTGAATTGCTCCTGGCCTGTGAAGGTGGAGGGAAGTAATCCAAGTGTAGGTTAGCAGAGCTGGCATGACTCAGAAATAAGGGGCTCATATCCAGGTGAGGGAATAGCAGGGTGGACCAAGGTGGTGAAGAAATGCACTTTTTAAGTCCATACATGAAGAATTTCCCTTGGAACCAATGGTGAAGCCACATCACAGTATGAGCTCTAGAGAAGAAATAATGACAAAGGCTGGTTTTGAGAGATACTGTAAGAATCCTTATTTATGATCATGTAGTTAAAGTCTCCATGATACATCCTTAGAATGAAGGGGTTTAATCCCTCTCTTTCCTTCTTGCAGTGATATTAAAGTGTATTAAATTTGACTCTGCCTCCCCACACAACGTTTCTGCTGTTTTACAGCTGTCTTTTTCTTGGCAGCACTAAACAGCTGTGCATTGCTGGTGCAGGCTGTGTGTAGATGCTGCCAGGCTCTGCACACGTGACCAACAATGCAATTCCCATGATGTGAACTCTTGCCAGCTCACATATGTATTTTGAGCCTTAGCTACAGAACTGCCTCAAAAGCAGTCTAGAAGTCTTCAGATGAACGCAAATCTAGATTAATGAAATTATGATTTCCAAGACAAAGTGATGAGAATACAGGTTGTTTAACAGGAACAAGAGGAAACAATCTCAAGTTGCACCAAGAGAGGTTCAGACTGGATCTTGGAGAACTTCTTCACCAAAAGGATTGCCAGGCACTGGAAAGTGCCCCCCAGGGAGTGGTGAGGTCACCATCCCTGGAGGTATTTAAAAGATGTCTAGTTGTGGCATTTAGGGACATGGTTTACTGGTGGACTTGGCAGTCCTGGGTTAGCAGCTGGATTTGATGATCTTCGAAGTCTTTTACAACCTAAACATTCTTTGATTCTGTGATTTTGATCATGTAATAACACGTTGTAGCTTTCATATTATTTTACTTACTGAAGATTGCAAGACCCACATTTTTTTTTCTGTTTGGAAATTATCTGTTTCCTGAGGTGAGCACAGAATTTAAACTGAAAAAGTATAAACATATTGTTGTGCTGTAGTCACACAATAACATGCAAGAAGTAACACCTGTGGAAGTTCCTCCATTTCACTAAGTGAAAACACTCATGGCTTGGGAGACCCAAATTCAGTTTTATCCTGCCCATGGCAGGGTGAGTTGGGACTAGATGATCTTTAAGCTCCATTCCATACCTTTAATATTCCATGGTTCTGTGAATTCGCTTTCTCTGCTTGATGGATTTTCAATCTGTATTTCAAGTTTCTGAATAGGGCTCGAATCACTGTAATGCAGTAGTCCACATAGGGTCCTCCTAGTCTCTTTAATGTTATTTTCTCTTATGAAAGAGTATTCAGTGGTAAAGAGACTGAATCTCTGTCATAGCCTGAGTTTTACAGTTAGTGCAGAGTAGCATTTTTATGTTTTGGGTGCTTGGGTTCTTTTGTTTGAGGGTAAGGGGTGAAAAGCAGGGAATATTAATTTAGCAGTTATTAATTTGAAATTATGTATTTTTGTATATTCTTCATGAGCTGTTCTACTTTCTATAAAAAATGTGTTGATAGTGATTTCCTGGGAAATGTGGCACCTGAGTATAACATCTGTTCTGGAATATATTTAGTTTTTTGTAGAAGTGGAAAAGCATCAAGAGAATACACTGAATTAGTTTATCATTAAGTGATTATAGCTCAGTGAGTCCCTAGAAATCAGGAGGTGGTAGGTTCAAATTAACTGAGGGAGAGTAAAAAAATTGAATGGTCCCCCTCCCATCGTGATTGGATGCCCAACCTCCCGGTTACTTGACCATAAACACTGCTGCTTGTGTCAGTTTTGTGATATCAGCCCTTCATTTTCTTCACTTTTCACATCTTCTCTGAAATGCAATATTTTATTTTGGCTCACAGAAAAACAATTTCATCTAAGTTCAGTTTTGGGAAGAAAAAAGCCCAAACAATTCAGGTTTATTCAAATCGGTTTTTCTGAGTGGCCTTCATCAGTCAATGAAGTGGGCATGGGGGAGGGAGAGTGGGGGCATCACTGATCTGTGTGTCCCAGTCTAATTCTCCAAAAAAGGGATTTTTTCCCCTCATAGGCAAAGAAAACAAAATATACGTTTATTTATTCAGAACATGAACAAGGATGAAAATCAACACACAGGAAAAATTGCTGTTTGGATAAAGAGAGTTCTGTTTACTTCCCCACAAGTAGTACTCTCTAAATCCTTTTACCCAGTATGCCTGAAAGCTTTACAGTGCTTTGCAGGGCTCTGACTCTAACTTGTAAATACACAGAAAAGAAGAAAAGCAGCAGTAACTGACTAAGACAGTAGTAATGAACTGTGGAGTCAAACTGCTGATAAAAACAGGAGTTTAATATTAGCCACTAACCTCTACAACATCCCTGAATTCAACTTGGAACCAACTCTCAGAAAATATTACCTTCCCGATTGATATGCAACAGAGATAAATATTCACTTCTGAAGTACTCGCAATTACAAAATCTACTGTTGATTAAGAATGTTGAGAACAAAAGAGCTGAAGTAACAGTGAAACTTAAAATGTAGGGAGGCTCAAAATTTTGCAAGCAATTTTTTTTTTTTTGTGGAAGAATTTGTCACTTCTGTGCAGATAAATGATTTCTCCTGCAGAAAGTGCAGGTTATCTTCAATAGCTAAAGATGGATTTCTGAACTGCAGGAGGCAGGGAAGCGCATGGTTAGCTGAAACTTCAAGCAAATTCTCAGAGTTAACTAAGTAACTGAAAGATTTTATGTGCAAGTACAAACACACTACAGGAAAAACACACTTCTTAGTGTGGTAGAGGGAAGAAAGGGAGGGTGACTGAGCATTTCCTTCAGTATCATGTTTTAAGCAGCTCTCCTCTTTGAAATGACTGCAGCTAGCTCATATATGGCTTGAGTTTCCATGATGAGAAGTGGCCAAGTTTGTCGGGAAGAGATGATGTATTTTATTGACTAGAGTTCACCTTCTTCCAGCTTTATCAGAACTTCTGGGAACAGTCTGAAGTACATGCCAGTGGCTCTAGTACAAAAAGGGTAACAAAAATAGTATTTCTTCCTGCCAAACACTACCTTCCATTTATCTTTCGTTTGTTGTGGATACATATAACATTATCATTATAAAAATAATACCAAAGGTGGGGTATTTTTTCACTTTTGGAAATTCTCACAGATCTAATTTATCACTCTGGACACATTTAAATCTTTGGACCATTATTATACTAATTGCTCAGTAAACCCTGATTCCCTAATCTCAGTTCTTCTGGAAATTATAAATGGAATTATCTGTTAAAATATACGCAATATTCAAATTTCCTTTAAGTTCCTTTTGTTCCTAAATTTTATGTTCAGTACATAGAACCAGAGTAATTTATTTATAATTAATTGGTAATGTAAGCACTACTCTTAGCCTGCCATGTTATGAAGTTCTTTTCAAAATGGATCAAAATTTTGCAAGCAATTTTTGCAAAAAAAGCAAGCAATGTGAAAGGAAATCTAATGACGACCTTTCAGCATGACTAAGCTTGTCTACATCATATTTGTTCTTCTCCAGCTAATTTCTCTCTGCCAGGGGGAAGGTGAGGACAATTATTTGAAATGTTGAAAAAGTGGGAAAAATCTTCAGGATGTTTTCTTGGAAGCAGAGAGAAACTGAACATACAAAAATTAAGTAATCAGCCCCCAAAACCCCAAGAAAACAAACATGTACGTGCTTAACAACATATCTATATTTTTCCATCTTATAGATTTAATTAAATTGTGTGCTTTGGGTTTAGATACAGAAAAGAACAACAAAACCCAGGCCAAACAACTCCTGTAAGTTTTAGCACCAAAGGAAAAGAAAAAATTCTTTTAAAATTCTGAATTATTAAGGTGCTTTACCATATTAAATAGCAGTTCTTCATCACTGTCTCATCTCAGCATCAACTTTTTTCTACTTTTCTGTCCTATCAAGAGAAAAAAAGGCTTATTTCAAAAGCTAGTTCTTGGCAATTTTTACACTCCATCTTCTAAATCGCACTGATTTATCTCTATCTTTTTTTTGGCTAATTCAAATCCCTTCCTAAGTTAAGTTTTGCCTATCTAATGGATTTTATTGATAAACATAAACATTCTATTCTAAGTATCACTTTTAATCTTCCATCTTGCCTAATCATAAAACGGTTATTTTCAACTGATCCAAATTAAAATTTTGCTATGAATTTTGGCTATTCTAAAAAAATGAAAACAAGATTTAAACCAATAAAAATGTTGGGAAGCTTCTTACATGACTTCACCTTCTTCATCCTTAAAAATTCTCAAATTCTGTAGTTTTTCATGCCGAGTCAATAGGGCACTAATCCCAAAATTAAAAAGTAGCATACTGGGACTTTCAGAATCACAGGAGTCAATGAGCTGAAGCTTTAAAAATATGTCCAATTTTTAAAATATTGAGATTAACTAAAAGAGTTTTCACTATTATAAATATGATGTATACCATATTTTCAGTACAATTTTGCTATCATATGTAATGCTTGATGCATTAATGCAAATTATTCAGTTTCCTAAAAAAACATAGTAAAAAAAAGGACTACCATTCTCTTGGGCAAAAACTAAACCAACACAAGACACTATTCAGGATAATGTAAATCTGTTAGTTAACGTGTTTATGGTATGCTGAAAGCACAATAGCAAATATAAAAAAAACCTCTTCAACTTCTACATGATAAATTTATTCACTCTTGCCAAAATAGTGTGTATATTTTTAGATCTCCAGGAAATGTCATCACTAAGCTAATGACAAAGTCCACCTTAATGTCTTAATCAAAATTCCTCTTGCTTTTAAAGAATTAAAATGTTACAAGTTACCTCTTGGGATTTAAAGGGAGCCTAAACACCTTTAAACCACCATGTGGTGATGCAGAATTTCGGGGGCAACCCCTAATGCACACCTGGATAATATGACCAAGGGCCAAGGAAATGTATGACTAGGTTTCTTTCACATGCCCATCTCCCATTGAAAAATGAAAAGAGTATAACTTATCCCTTTCCTATAAATATTTCAGAAAACAAGGCTAATATAACAGGCAGAGTTTTTAGCAACATACACACCACCTTTTGCTGCTTCTTTCACCCAATACTGTCTCTCCCCTGCCAGGATATTTTTTTCATTAGCTATCCTTTCCAGAAGCTAATAGCAATAAAAATATCTTCTGTCAGAAGCCAAGAAACTGCTTGGAATATATAACAATTTTTTTTTTTTTTTTACGCGCCACAACCATATCCTAATTATTTGGTGCTGTTATAATTTGATTAAAAGACTTTAACATGCAACTTTTTGGCAAGATTGAAGCTGAAGATTATTGACATGAGCAGACTAGTTCCATTGGGATGATGAACTATATAGGAATTTGAAAATAGAGGGCACTGCAATGAATATAATGTATCATGGTTTTTTAAGCTTCAAATCAATACTGTTAAAAAGAGACAGATTTTTTTCTCTCAGCCTACTTCTTTTCCCTTTTGCTTTTAGATAATTTTTGTCTTTGTTTTTATCCTCCTTTTAATGAATATCCTTGCTGTACATCTACATCTTTGCCTCCTCACATTGCTTTTATTTTCTCTTTCCTTTTATCACCATTTTCCTTGTTCTCTCTTTATATTTAGTAAAGTACAATGACTGTAAACTTTTCCTGAAAGTCACTGCTACCTTTCAGTAGATGGCACTGTTATTTAGT
The DNA here is from genome assembly GCA_013390045.1 of Picathartes gymnocephalus. Taxonomy (NCBI): domain Eukaryota; kingdom Metazoa; phylum Chordata; class Aves; order Passeriformes; family Picathartidae; genus Picathartes; species Picathartes gymnocephalus. The sequence goes on from WEKY01043545.1 coordinate 58,594, forward strand.
CTAACTAGCAGGGCAAGATAATTAACTTAAACTCCTTTCTTAAACAATGGAATAGAGACACCTTTTTGATTGCATTTCCACCTTATAAACAAAACCAGTGGCAAAATTACTGATAAAATGCTGTAACATTATTTTAACTATGGATGTGATAAAAATATGTTGCTAGATGCTAGACTTCCTTTAAAGGGACTCTGGAACCATTTAGGAAAAACTGCTTCCCTTCTTAGCAAACAAGTTTGGGGGTGAATTTAGTGTGCACACAACCTCATTACCCACAGCCCCGCTGTGGTTGGTATGGTTACCTTTGTGTGCCAGCGAGGGAGAGCTCCAGGCGGGAGTGTGGATCCCCTGCCTGTGTGTGGTACCAGCTCAGCCTGGCACCGAGCCCGCCAGGCTCCGCTCTGCAGCTCCCCACTGATGCCCAGGGAGTGGGGTGGGGAACAAGCAAGTGCTCTGCCAGTGCTGTCAGAAAAACATGCAACTTCTGTCAGATCCAATTACAAGGAGAAGATGAATCACATCTCTTAACTCTGTCCCTGGTGGCACTCTGGCTGCTGGAAGGCAGCTGTAAGCAGTCTGCTGCCAGCCCCACTATTTTCCCAGCAGCTCCATTTTGAGGTTCCCTGAGGTGGAAAACCATGTTCTATCAGTTTGCTCAGACTGCTACCTGCAGTTTGCTCCCATGATGTTTCTCTTACAGTTAGCACTGGCTATTTTACCTCCAACACATCCTGTGGCCTTTCAGGTCCAGCTGCCTTTCATTTTCTTGCCAGAGAAAACTCCAAATTGTAGAGTTGCAACTATTACCCCCTGTTGTGCTTCCACCATTTGGGAAAGAGCAGGAAAAGTAGATTGGATGGGAAAAAAGTGATGTGAACTGGGGACTCCTTGTGATCAGCAATACTGGGCTGAAGGGGCCCACCTTGAGTGTAGGCACATAAATAGGAGGCAGCCTACAGGACATGGTCGTGGGCAAAGCTCTCATGACTTTTCTGGGTACTCCTCTGAAACACCTGAACAAGAGGATGAACTGGAGGTCTGTGTGAAGTTACAGGACTGCTTCCTCACTCAGATGACATGGGCAGGGTGGGACAGCTCACACAGCTGCAGCACTGTGATGGACAGATAGAGATTTTAGGAAGCATGGCTGGGAAGGTAGGGAGAGTGAGTTGCCTTTTATGTGAGCTACAGGAATGCATGAAGCTCTGCCTAGACACAGACAATGAACCAGTCATGAACTGGGCCAAGAGGAGGCTGACAAATACGGGTGATTTTGTGGTGAGTGTCTGCTACACACCACCTGATCAGGATGTAATATTAGATGAAGCCTTTAGGCAACTGGGAGCATCCTTATTTTTGCCAGCTCTGGTCCTCCTGAGTGACCTAAACTGCCCTAGTATCTGCTGGAGGGGCAATACAGGTTTGAGGGCAGTAGTGACAACAACTTCCTGACACAGACAATCAAGAAGTCAACAAGGAGAGGGCACTCTGATAGGTCTGATTCATCCAAGAACTGATTAGGGACATGAGGGTCTGCAGGGACAATGCAATGGTGAAGTTCAGGATGTTCAGATGAGAAAACAAGGCTAGAATCACAGTCACATCCCTGGTCTTCATGAGAGCAGAGTTTAGCCATTTTAGGAGCCTGCTTTAAAGAATTTGATGTAATACTACCTAAAAAAACAAAAAGCAAAAACAACAACAACAACAACAACAACAACAACAACAACAACAACAACAACAACAACAACAACAACAACAACAACAACAACAACAACAACAACAACAACAACAACAACAACAACAACAACAACAACAACAACAACAACAACAACAACAACAACAACAACAACAACAACAACAACAACAACAACAACAACAACAACAACAAAACCCCCAAACAAACAAAAAACAAAACAAAAAACAAGAAAAAAGAAACCCAAAATACCAAACAACAACAACAACAAAACCAACCAACCAAAAAAACCCCAAAAAACCAAACCAAAACAAAAAAAACTCCTAACAAACAAAAAACCCAACGAACCAAACAACAACAACAACAACAACAACAACAAAAACAAAACCCCCCAAAAACCCCACCAAAACAAAAAAAGAGCAGGTTTCAGGAAAGCTGGTTGACTTTCAAGAGTCACCTGCAGTGGTTCACTCCAACACACAGGAAATAAATAAAAAAAAAGAGCAGGAGCCCTTCTTGGATGAACCAGGATCTCCTGTCTAGGCTCAAATGTTAAAAGGAAATAGATAAAAGATGGAGGCAACACTGGACAATCCAGAAGGAACACAGAGATACTGGCTCAGTATGTGGGGATAGTATTATGAAAGCCAAAATCCACTTGGATTTACATCCAACAAGGGATGTAAAGAAAGAAAATCTTCTACAGGCACAGTGCCAGCAAAGGTAAGAGCCTTTTCTACCTTTTCTCTTCACTCTCACCTGTCTCAACCCTCCTAAACATTATTGTTGCTCTCAACAGCAGGCTCCTCTTCTAATTTACTTTACTCCAACCACCATCTTGCAAGATGCACAATTCCTTAAACATCATGTCTTTTCCTATTTGCCATCTTAGTTGTATTTTCTTCTATACTTCTCATCTCTGCTTCTAATTCCTTTCATGGTCCTGTCTTTTTCCCTTGACTATCAAGCCACTTTTTAGAGGAAGTTGTGGTCCACCACCTCCCAGACATATACATAATTAAGGTCAATTAAGTTGTCAGGTTTTGTGCAGTATTTGTCTATGATTCATAAGCTGGGAATGGACGTACAGAAGCAAAGCCTTTTTAGATGCTTTACTTTTATTCCTGAAAGACTTCCTGCTCTGTGTTTCATGCTTCCTGGTGCATGTCCATGTCCCATCCTGTAAGTGTATTTCCATTCTCCATCTGCCATTCAATGAACAGTACCCAGCCTTTCATCCTTCATTCATGTTTCTGTAAGCTTCCCTGAAAACCTTTTAGATTTCTTCACATTTTTGTCTGTCTGTTTAATAATTAGAAAATCTTGCAAATTCTTTAACTTCATATGTGACTTTTCTACTCATGCATTCATCTTAGCTACGATTCTGCAAATCTTTTCAGAACAAGAAGCTCATCACAGGTTCCTTTCATCAAGCCTTAATCCTTACTCCAAATGTTATGTTGCAATTGCTTTCCAGTCTTGCTAAAGGGAGAAAGTTAATGTTGGAAAGCTTCCAAGTGCATCAAAGTGAGGAAAGGGTGCTAAACAGTAATGAATCTGGGAACAGATGGTGTGGCTGTGTGATTGCTATGGAAAATATTTATATTTTAATAAACATACAAATATGAGGCAAGCAAGAAATTGTTTCAATTCTGCTAATATTTTTATTTAAACATGTTTTTCTTGGTAACATGGTAATATGAAAACAGTGTTTTCACAAGATTGTCATTTAATGCCATTAACAAATAAGAGTATCATTGCAGAAGAAGCTGTTTTTCAAATCACATCATTATATGCTTATTAGAATAATGTTATGGCATGTAAACATCATTTACATATGAATTGTGGTAGTACCCTATTATCTCTCCTGCTCAAACAACTCATCTCACCAGAATTTTAGGTTTCTGGATTAAAAGGAATGAAAATAATTTGGACACTGAGAGATGAACGAGTTTACTACAAATTTAATATAATCTAACTTGATGGTTGCAAAAATCCCTTTATCTGTTGGACTACAGATGAACAGCAACTGCCTTCTTACTGGGCCAGCCAGGTAGTGGACCCAGAAAATGTGACTGCTGTTTTTGAAGAAGCCAGAATATAACACAACAGCCTCATTTTTTAATAACGGTTATTGTCCTTTTTTTGACAGGAAATGTGTAATATTATAAAATATTTATTATTTCAAAAATTAACTTCAACAATAATGTGGAGAAATATGATCTGTGTTCTTTGTTTAAATAAATCATCTAGAATTGAATCAGGATGAGAGTTGTTAAGCTTTTAACCAAGAAAATTAATTTATACTCTATGAATTTGCCATTCTTATGTTGTCTTGTTTTTTCAGTAAAAATACTGTCTTACAGCCAAAATATTTGCTGTCAGAAAACAAAATAGGTTTTAGCAGAAATCCCCTAAAAGCTCAATATCTTTGAAACATCTTGCTGTAAATCTCAAAAGGACATATTCAAAATATTTTGTCTACCCCTTTAGAAAAATGATTGTTACCCCTCCTGTTTCCCTTCCATCACCCAAAGCTGACAAAAATTGCTTAATTACAGCTAAGAGTTTCAATGTTTAGCATTCTTTGATTCAGAAACATCCCAACATCCTTCTCTGGCTCAGACCAGAATTAAACTTGCTCCAAGAGGAGGGGTCATATACAAAGGAAGACTTTATTCATGTACTGCAAAAGCACAAAATGTAAGAGAAACAGATGTACTTTTCAAGTATTTAGTAACAAACTGATTTAAGAAATAAAAAATACTATTTAGACTACTTAAGTACTTCATGAGCATTGATATATCAGGAATATTACATGTCTCCACCATAGATTTTATTTGATTTAATTCTGAAATACTGTTGAAGCTCTTATTTTTATCCATGTTCTTATCCTTTGACTTAGTCTTGCCATTGGTGAGAAGAAAAATCCTCTCTAACTTAGTGGAAAAGCAAAATTTATTAGAAGCAACATTCTTTAAAATTTTTGAAGTCCTCTGAAGTATCTGAGTCATTTTTATAATACCTTGAAAATTCTTCTATATATTTCTTCCTTATGCCTTTTCTTTGCAATAATATTGCTGAAACTTTGTTGCAATTTTCAGACAAGATATTATTTTAACAATTTTTGATGGTTTTAAATAACAATTTTTTAAAAGATCAATTTTGTCCTTTTACACAATCAGGGAGAATTATTGTTGTTACCCATCCTTGGCTGCTACTGCTTTGCAAGAAGTAAAACTTTAAATTAGTTCTTGGTGGGGTTTTTTTGTGGTTTTGGGGTTTTTTTTTTAAATATTACAGACTATTTTCTTTAATTACTTTCTTATCATTTTTGATGGAGCAAAATATCCTTACCTACTGTAGAAAATCTGACATGAAATGAATTATTACATAATGGTAAACTACCTACCTTAGCAAGTTGTGCCTCTTGTGCTTTTCAAAGTTGCACTCTTCACGCATCTAGAATAAATGTTTTCTATTTTTTTTTTTTTTAATTTATCTAGGGGGAAAAAATGTTTTAAGGGCAGGGGTCTAGGTTAAATAAGACACTGGGTTTTGCATACATCTAGGAAAAAATGTATATGCTTGAAAATCCCCAAACTTTATTTTTCCTTATCACAATGTATTTACTTATTAGAGTTTCTTTTGAAAAAATGTATGGCTAAAGCCTAGGTAAGAGAATAACAGATTTCAGAAGCACTGAAGACTATCAGCACTTTTATTTTCATTCTAAAAACTAATTACAATATGAAAGTTAATTTTTAATTAGATGCAACTCATTTACTGATGATATAAAATTACTTCCCAGCTATAATAATGTAGTTAAGATATATTTTAATTAGTTCAGATATCTTAAATTGGGAGTAAGGGAAGACATCGATTTGGACAAATGCACAGTTAAGTGCATCTCAAGTAGGAGGACAGCAATTTATTCACATGACCAAACACAGAAGTAAAAGCCTTTTCAGGGCTATTAATAACCAACTGAGGAACCTGGTTCTAAAAATCCTGAAGGAAGCATACGGTAAGGAATCTATTACAGTAATTACAGTGGCATCAATTAAATCCTTACTGCAATAGAATAATAGCTACACAGTATGTTTTGAACCAGAGCAAAGTATATGCTTATATCTGTATAAACAGTATTTTATAATGAGCTTTCTCAATGGCAATGTGGGAATTTCAAAGTTTGCTCCCACTTTCTTTTTCGGTTTAACTTTCTGCACGGAGACTGTTGCAATTTCAGATCAAGAAGTAAAATGCCAGAAGAGTTGACCAGAGTCTTCAGTGAGATTTGGAAGATTTTACAGGAATTTTATTGTTAGATACATTTCCAAAGCCAGTAGGATTCTTTGTGATGCTGATGAATTGCTTCAATGTGACAGGACTAGTAAACCTGTAACATGTTCATGCAATTTGCAGGGAAGAAACACAAGAGCTTTTATTAAGCTGATGCAAAAGTTCTTGGTGACCAAACGCAGGCAAGGATTTCACATCTCAGGACAAGCTGATAATCGAAATTCCTGGGTAGTGCACATCAATAAATTTCACTCTGTAATTCAAATGGGCAATGGACAGTTTACTGAGATACATTTTCTGTGGTTAAATCTGGTAGTCATGCTGGGCAGTACTTTTAATCTGCTCCATGATCTTTCTTGGTACAGAGGTCAGGCTGACAGACTTGTAATTCCTTGGATTTTCCTTCCAATAGTTGTTGTATCTGGGTGTTACATTTGCTAATTACCAGTCAACTGGGACTTCCTCAGTGAACCAGAAGTGCTTGTAAATAAATGACTGAAAGCAGTTTGGCAAGCTCTTTTGCCAGCCCATAGACTTGTGGGTGTCTGTTTGGCACAGCAGGTCACTAACCATTCCTCCTGGATTATTCACTCAGCTCCCCATCACTAACTTCCAGCTCTGAATAAAACTTGTTTGGTTACTAAAGACTGAAGCAAAGAAGGTATAGAGTACTTCATGTTTTTCCTCATCCCTGACAGTATGTTACCCTCTGCATCCAGCCAAGGATGGCGTCTCTCCTTAGCCCTCCTTGTGCTGCTAATTTATCTATAGAAACTGGTCAATGATTTGGACATGTCCATGTATTTTCCTCTTCCCTACATCCCTAGTTTGCAGGGTTCTCCTTACCAAGTACCCTGCTCCCTGAGTGTGGTTTCTGCAGCTGAAGGACAATGCAGGGCTGTGGACGCTAGCAAAAGCCTGAGTAAAGAACTCAGGCATGTTTGCAGCAAGAGAGAATGTTTTCTCATGGTTCTGCTGGCATTGTTTGTGAAACTGCTTTTACAAGTGTGAAAACATATTCTTGCAGCTGGCGTGATAAAGCTATTATTAGTTAACCAATTGTTGTATAGTGTGTTTGTCTTTCTAATCAATAGCATGATACTTGTACACAGGGATTATAAAAGACGTATGATTTTGAAATAAAGCTAGTTGGAGCCTGATCTGCGTTCTGCGCGTTTTGTCTTGTTACCCGTGCTTGCTAGCAGGGCAACAGCGACACAGGGCTGCTCTCTTTCCTGGCATTCCTAAAGCCCCTTCCTGCAGCAGCCCCAAGACCCCTCTTATCTGGAAGAGGTGAGGGGACCAGGGCAGCGGGGAGAACCCCAAGGCAGTGCTTCCCTGCAAAGATGTGCCCGTGTGAGGACCAGGGTGTGCTTCAGATAGACATCATTTAGCAGCTTTTCTGTCTGCTTCTTCCCTTTCTTTCTCAATTTTTTATTTAAGATCATTTGGTGTGAAGATTAACAACCCTCCCTCATTTGCACACATGACAAGTTTTCCTAACTGATGGCAGGTAAGGTAGAAAAAGATGAAAAGGGAAATAAGTTCTGCATCCAGCTTAGGTGTGTAACATAACAATGATAATTACAGAGTCTTTATCTAGATTAGTGTTTCTTCTCCGTTCAGAAGATCTTGGATTGTACTACATATCCTCATGGGAGTTTCTCCTAATTTTTCACCCCAATCATTGGTTATCATTGTAGCTTACTTTGTATAGCTTTAATTCACTGTGGGAAAGTGTATCTGTTCCTTTCTGGGAAAGGGAAGGAGCTGTGTGCTATCTCAGAAAGACTATGGGGCTAAGTACCAATCCAAAGCTCAAAATTTCCTCCCTTCTTTTGTAAATAACTGCAGTGAAACTAATGTAGAGGAGGAAAGAGCAGTCCTTCAGCAGAAAAAAGAAGAGACTTCTCTAAAGTAGAGTTTCAGAAAAGTCAGGACATAGCAATTAAGAAATTGTCATCCTCTGTCCTTTCAAATAAATAATGAAGTTCCGCAGAAATTAAGTTTAAGGCTTAGGTAGAGGCCATTCTTTTGTTTATGTGTTTCCCTTTGCCATAAAAGTGCAAAAGGATGTCTCTGGTTATGTCTCAGTTTAAAGTTGAGTCATTTGCACTGAAGCATCTTGATACGTCAAAGCAAAAATTCATCTGGTCTAGTGGACAATCATCTGTTTCTGAGCAATCATGGGACTTCACAGGAGATAGGGACTTCTTGCCTCATGCCTGCCATGGGTGCAGCCCTTTGGCTGTTTGGCATCAGGACAGCTCTGCATTGATGCCCAGCTGACCCAAATTCAGTGTTCCATGGCAATCCAGAGTTCACTGATGGAGAACACACTAATCCCACCCTGTGCAAAGATGTGTAGGGTTATCCTTACAACTGGAAGGAGATGCAGCCTAAATGACTAAACCTGTATTGAGGTGGCAAACAGCACACAAAAAGCTTCTCTGTCCACTAAAAAGTCATGGCAGTAGGTCTATTCCAACAACCTAACACTGATTTTTGTGAAAGTGTGTGGGACAAATATTTTTATTCTCTGCAGTTATATGTGTAGTTTTATGCTGTATCCTGCTCTGTGTCTTTCCAGCCAGCCCTCCTCTGCACACATCAGTCAGGCACAATTACACAAACTTAAGTGATAGATCACGTCAAAGAGCAAACATGAACATGAATCTTCACAGCTCTCTCTGGCAACACGAGACACATCAAAATACAACTTTTTACAGTTAACAATTTCTGAAATCAACAGTCTTGGTCATTTTACGAGTAAAATATTTAAACATTTTTTAAAGTAACATGTCTTTAATCTAGAGACTGTATAATTTTTCAAATATGATACTTTTTCCATGTATAAACACACACATTTGTGTGGACATATGTGTACATACACACACAAGAAGTGCTCTCTTTCCAGAAATGTTCTGGTCTCCAAGTCAATTTTAAAGACACGGCAGAGCAAAGACATGGGATGAAAGTAGAGATTTTGAGATTTTTGCATCTAAGGACTGACAAATGCAGTATAATGAATAAATTAATTTTATATTATTCCTGAAATCTGAAAATGAATGCATTAACAAATTAAACGGCAAGAGAGACATAATTTGCTGTCTCAGTTCACAGTCAGATTAATTAAAGAATCATGCAAAGAGTGATAGGACTAAACAGTTTCAAATTACTTCATTTATATCAGTGGCAGATGCAAAAGTTTGCATCCAGAGGTTTAATAGCTGTTGTTAGGGGTTAGTATTATAGAAATAAAAATAAGTTTTCACTAAAATATAGATATGCATTTATGGTGGCAAAGTATCTAAACGGATTTGTGACTTGAATCGAAAGGGATTTGAAACTCCCATTAGGAGGGCTGATTTTGTGGTTTGTGGGTTGTTTTTTTTTCTTTCTAATTTATTTTTAGGGGAGAGAGAAACGATTGGACTCTCATTTATCATAGCAGAACCTCTCTCTCCAGCCTCAAAAGTTGAAATCTTGCTTTCAAAGTCTGCAAAATTCTCTTGCAGTTAGCATTTTCCAATTCCGTAACTTGTCTGCCCTTCTTACATTATTTTCTATAACATCAAATACCAGCTACTTATTATTACATCAGTGTCTTGCAGCCTGTCCTTCCTTTGGCTATATCTCATTATAAACAGATAAACTCACATGACTTACCATGGTTTGAACATAATGTTCTTGGGTATCTTTTCATATTTTTTGACTTTCCTTATCTTTACTGTTTTCTCTTGACAATATTTTTTCTGTCAAAATCCATGCAGTAATTGCATTCTTCTTTTTCAAGTCCATGAGATTCTATTAATAATTTGCTTTTTTCTAAAAAGCTTAGTCTTTCTATTCTTCATAAACATGGGTTTAGCAATCTGATCTATTGAATGTAGACCCTGCCCGTGGTGGGGGGGTTGGAACTAATGATCTTTAAGGTCCCTTCTAACCCTATTCTTTTTATGATTCTATGACTTTTAGTGAAATTATCATGGGTTTTTCTTCATTTCCCATGCTATTGTCAGCTACAATCTCTGCTTTGCTGTATTGTATCTGACAAAAAATATCTTCCTCATCTACATTTTCTCATTCAATATCTGTTTGTCATTCCCTCCTTCAAGTCCATTAAGTTACCAATCCAATATTATCTGTGGATTCGGAGAATTCGCATTGTAACACTATTCCCATTTCAATTTACATGACTGGCTTTCCTAATAAATCAAGGCGAAATTTCTTCTGATTCCACAAAAAAACCCACTGAGCGCTTTTCTTTTTTTTTCCAGTTAAGAGCATGCAGTTAGTATTTCTAAAGGACTGTAAGCAGAATTCACGTGTACATTTCTCAAATTTGTTTTTCTATCAGTGTATTTATTATAAGGAAGCCATAAACTTCACTGTTGCACAAAATGTACTTTACAGCTAAGACTTCACACATCATTATTCATTTGCACAAGACAGAAAGATTTTTTGGGTGTTACAACTCCAATTAAAAGCAGTAGGGGGTAAACAGCAAGCCTTACTGCCTGCCAAACACCCATCTATGCCTTTCTTCATGCACATCTTTGCAAAGTCGCTCACACAGTTCAAACTGACTGGAAAGTTGTTCAACTCAAAGTCCAAAATACCTGGTAGAAGAAAAAAATCGTCACTTGGCTTAGAATAAGTGCTGTCAGTCAATCTGCAAGAACGCAAACCTGCTGTCTTCTTTTACTTTCTCCTTCTCTTCTTAATCTCTGACAGGGTGAGAGGAAAAATATGCTGGTAGTGAGGAACTAAAGCAAAGTTTTTTTAGTATTATTCAGTTTACAGAAGACCAGTTCTGTTGACTTTAGGTGACTCCTCTAGGTTTGCTTCTTCTCATAGGCTTTTCCTGAGGGAAAACACAAACTCTTAAAACAAGTTTGGTACAGCTGGTAGCTACGTCAAGAAGAGTTCAGCCTTCAGAAAAAGCCAGCTTGTTGGCTGCCAAGTCTAATTATTATTGCTTTATTGGATGTGCATATGTCTGGAACAAGGAATACACACATTTTTATTAATATGTTTAAAAATTTGAAATGACAGCTAAATCATTAAATTATGTATTTCAACTTCCACTTTTTGTTTGGAAAGTACTCTTTTATATTAATATCTGTTATTCATTATCACTTGGAAAAAATAATAAATATGCACTGTTGTTTGTTTTATAACACTAATTGAAAATTCTTAACATAGACATATAAACAACCTGGTATATGTTAAAGCACTTACACCAAAACCTGCTGATTCTCCTGAATCTTACTTTGCAATAAAGTAGCAGGGGGCTTTTTCAAAAAACAAACAAAAAAAGCCTCAAAAAGGCAACCAAACCTTTTTAAAAGCCTTTGAGTGTTTTGTTGTAGTTTTAGAGTATGTATTTTTTTTCTGAAAGCACTGAAAATTTCTAAATTTCTAAAAACTTGTGTATTCTTAATATACACATGATTATAATATACTTCTTAGATAGCTTTTTCAACTTATGAATAATACTATTATATTCTCAATTTACTACTGGAATCTTTGTCATTAGAATTTTAGGTTTAATTTTTGTACCAATTTTTGAGATCACAACAAATACTAAGTTGCCTTTTGGGCTCTGTTTTTTTTTTTTTTTTTTGTTTTGTTGGTGTTTTTTCTTTGTTTGTTTGTTTTGTTGTTGTTTTGGGTTGGCTTTTTACATATTGACCATCCATGTGAACTTGATCCACAAGCAAGCATTCATTATAGTACCCCATTTTAAGACTACTTTTAATGTTTTTAGTTGCAAGGATCTCACTGAAAGAGCAAAATCCCAAGCAGAACATATAAATCTATGTATATATATATGTGAAATGTTCATAGAAACTTGATGAAAAGTGGATTGAAACCCATGTGCATTTTAGCTTCATCAGAGTTCTTATGTAAACCTCATACATTGCTATGCTGCTGGATCAGCATATCTGAGTGCCACACATTCCACTAGAAGTTATTCTTCATCAGTAGTGTTGCAGATTTGTGCTCTGAGACTGTGAAAAGCATTTTTTTGGATGAGGTGGTGGCCCCAAAGAGTACAGGGCATTTTATATGTGGGACAGTATTTATAATGAGGTAAAAAAATCTCGGGATGGTTGGGATAGAGACGCCTTCGCTTTGGTACGCTTTCAAGTGAGATTTATTGGTACAATCTCTCAGGAGTTTTGGGAACTCCTTCACAGAGCTTTGCAGAAGTCAGCCATGACATGAAGAATAGTCACAAGGTTACAGGTTACAAGATCTCTTAAAGGTTAACTGGCCAATAGATAATTGCTACGTACATATATTTTCATTTTCACACCAATAGTTAGTCACGTCTGCATTACATGTCTGTTGCATTGTGCTATTTTTCACCCAATCATGTACTGTTCCATAGTTCTCTATTATTTCACTCTATACTACCACACCCTTAACTTTTTACTTTACTTTATAACTGCTTCTATATCAAAATTCACACTGCAAAACTCTCTACTTTCTAACCTAACACATTTTTTTTAAACTACAGACCAAGATCTTTCTTATAAGTCACTATATTTGGAAGTTTTTCCCATGGTTTCAAATCGAATGCAGTAAATATTTCAAACTCAAGGCAAGCAGGCCCAAGGCTTTGAAAGTTTTTTTTGCCTTGGATTCCAACAGAAAAGAGCTCACAAGATTTTCCATTTGACTTTTTATTTTGAATAGATATAACTATGCTGAATTTAGAGCAGCAAGAAACTCCTGGGTTTGGTAATGAAAATAGAAGTATAGATTTAATCTACTAATAGGTCAAAGCTTTGAGTCCACAAAAATGATTTATATTTTGGCCATAATAATTGTCTCTTTCCAGCAGGCATGTAATATCCTCTGTCTAGAATGGAAACCCTAAGACATATCATTCTACTCCAGTGCTTGTACCCTTTCTAATAATGGTTCAGGAACAGGCTTAAATTCATGGGTTAGACTGCTTGAGGGTTTCTAATCATCACTATCCATAGCTGTTTTTTGCCTCAGTAAGGATGTTTTCCACTTTGTAAAACTGTACTTTCTGGTTTGTTTCAGTGGTACTGCAAGGCCATAGAGCAGTAAAGGATGGCTGAACTATTTTGTTGGAACTTGGAAAACCCTAACAGCTCAGCCCAGAAAGTAAAAATTTTTACAGGTTTAAACAGATACTTCTGTTGCACTGCCTTCCAGACAGCAGAGGAGTATAAAGACTAACTACACTGAGGATTTTTTCTCAGGGAAGAAAACCAGAAATACAACAAAAGAATCAGGTGAGGTGAAATTAAAGTAAATTTTATATGACAAATCTCTTAACTTGCAGAAATCAAATGAAAATAAAGATCACAATGAATTCTTCTACTGTGCAATGTGAGCTACATCTTTTTAAAAATGAGATGATAGTTTTCTTATAGGAGCAATCTGAATTGCTTTGTATTATAACTATGACAAATTTTCATTTAAAAATATATCAGACTAAGACATTTGTGAAAGAAAAACACTGTCATAGCCCTGAAAGCTTAACCCAGTAATATTAGTAGCTTTGGGAGAATTTGAAACACACCTTTCTCAAATAATTTGGCATCTTATTATTTCTAAATGTGGAAGGCCTCCATTGCTTTGGGGAAAATTCAGAAATGGAAAAAAATTCTCGACTAAAATTTTACAATTTCCAAATCCCCTTACACAGCTCTTGAAAATACTGAAAAGCTATGATCTTCATCTCTATGCATGCAGCTTTTCAGGCCTCCCAAGTTTAAAATTACACTGTATTATGATCATGGAAGACCCCAGGAAACACGTGGAGAACAAGAAGCAGCACATCTCGCGAAAGAGATAAATTATACCATAAAACATATTTGGCTTTCATAACATTCACTTACATTTGTGCCTGGGGGAGGAGGGGCAGTGGGGGGATGGCTTAGATCCACTTTCCAACAACAATACCCAGCACAATCATTAGATTCACCCCACACCAGTACCTGTTTGCTGGCCCACAGGCTGTTTCCAGGCAGCTCACGCATGGTTACCTCTTTCCCACTACTCACACTCTGCAAACTTTCCAGTGCATTAACCTGCAATCTTTCATCTCTCTGTAAAATCTGCCTCACAGTCCTTGCATGCTTGCCACAATCTTGTGTGCTTTCCCTAGCACACACGTGTCAAAAAATCATCCTTTTAGGACTTCAGCTAGGTTGTCTAGCTCATACTTCTTTTAATTAGTTTTTCACTTGCTATATCCAAGCGTACTTTCCTGCTGTATAGCTACTAGTCACAAGGCTATCTTAATTATGTTAATCAGACTTTCCCAGCTAATACAATTAACTATAATTAGCTGATCCCTTTCCTCCTATACTTTGTTCCTCCGGGGGGATTAGGAGTTATTAAAGCAGACGAATCCTCCTGCATGACTGTCCCCCAGAAGAGCCCCCGGGCCAAAAGGCAGGATCTGCACTGCCCATACTCTTGCCTGACCCACCCTGAAGGAGCAGTAGAAAACCCTTGAAGAGGCACTGACTGAAAATGTGCCTTCCATTATAATCACTTTACACGGAGGATGGAAGTCATGGCAAGGCATTCTGCTTAATCATTAAAATGTATTTTAAATCTGCCGTGGATTTTCCTGCAGTACTAAGCTGATGATTGTCATCAGCCCTGCTGCAGAGGCACGCACTGCAGTTACTGCTGCACGGTTCTTTCTTTTCTTATTCATACTGCAGATGAAGCTCCCCTTACAGGTATGTAGCTGATTATCTGCTGCCTGGCATGCAGAGAAGTTCTGTACAGTTAGATGAGTCACAAAACTGCAGTCGTTTAGAGTAAATGAATTGCAAAGGAATCATGTCCCATCTGGCATTATCGTGCTGTCACTGTTTTGCCACAAGTGACCACCACATTGCTAAAGCAGTCTTCGGAGATCTCATATGATATTTCTCTATAAATACCGTCACCACCTTTTGCACAGGCACATTTCTCACCAGCTAGAGGTTCCAAATGCTTTGTACAGGCTTATGATGGAGAAGGTATATGTAAGATCTACAAAGGATGCAAATATATTTTTTAAAAAGTATTGAAGAGGTAATTTGGCTACTCTGGATGACTTGAAAATAAATGATCCAACAACACAATAAAGCTTTTGAAAGCCTCGTATAATGGAATAGAGAAAAGAGGTAAGCATTTCTCAAAAGCTTGCTTATCACCACCAAACAGAAATACCTGCAACTTACTGACAAATAGAAAAATCAGGGAAAGTACTATTAAAAAGGGAAATATAAAAGAGTAAAAGTAAAAAAATTATGTATGCCAGGAGCAGCCCTCAGTTAGCAGGGATAATTGTAGATGACAGAATAACCCATTCAAGCCTAAGCTCCTCAGCCTTCTACTGACACCATTCCTCACCTCCAGCTTTTCATATGCTCAGTGCACATACTAATGATCACAGTAGGTATGGTGACACAATGCAAGATTTGAAAATGTATATCTGCTTACATCATCCTGAGCCATATTGTTCTCACGCTTTATAATTCCAATAATTTTTACCATTGTGACTGTAAGTTCAGGCTGCTGACAGTGAAATTGTAAATGACCATGCTCCAGGGACAGAGAGCCTACTCACACATCTCAGCCTCAGGGAGGAATTTCAAATTGAAATCACAAACTGATTTGAAAACCTACTGCCATCATTCGTTTGTGTGTTTAATGACAATAAAGTGATGCCTGTGACCTCTGTGAATGTGACAGTTTCAGGTTCAGAGTCTCCATGTTACAAGGCATGTGTATTGCAAATTTAAATGCTTCTTTTCATGGACAGCTTTAGGGGAGGGTTGAAGGAAAGTGTGTCAAATGAGACTGCAGCAAGGAACAGAAAAGATCAGCAGATCTTGCAGTGGTAGTGGTGAGTTAAGCACAGTTATACCTTGAGATTGTCTAGAGATTAATAAAGAGCCTAGAATATGTGCTGAATATATGTCTCTCTGCATCCAAGAATCATTAATAGTCCAGACATATTTATTATGTAAAAAGAAAGAACATTCTATGTGGAAAAGTCTCAATAATGCAGTTAAAATTGTTATACACACTCTTAGTTTCTATCCCTTTCTTGGTGTAGTGCTTACCCTTGCCCTGTTGGTGGTTTCACACTTGTGGTGGTGGCACCTGGAGTCCTCTGCTAGTAGGAATTCGATCATCATCTTCATGGTTTCTTCATCCTCACGTTAGAGATCCATGTGTGGTCATATTTATGTGTTTGCTAACATGCTTTTACATCTTCCTCTTTCTTATTTGCCTCTGCATCCACATTATATTCAGCTTCATTATATGGTACATTTTACATATGGATTTAAAGATGTTAATTGTTGCTTTTATGGTATAGATATACATAAGACTTTATGATTATACATCTCTCTCTCTTTCTGCACTCATATATGGAAATCAACACTGTTTTCTACATTGCATTTTTGCAGACTTGAAAGTGAATACTTTTGGAAGACTGAGACACAAAGTTTTATATTCACACTTTTTACATGGTTTCTGTGTGGCAAGCATACCCCAGAAAATAATTCCTTCCACTTTTTTTCTGGGAAATTACCCTGTTTTCCAATTTTTTCACATGTAAGGTATAACTGCTGGGGTTTCATTAGATATTGGTTGAATTGCCACATGCAGATTTAATGGAATCCAAATTAACATTAATGGATTTTAGCTCATCACATGTGATACTTCTGAATTAGGCTAAAAGGATTTTTATCTAATCTGTAAACTTAATTTATCCTGAAGAGCAGTTTACATTAATTTTAACTTACTGGGAAAACATACATACACAGATGAACTTTAGAAATAAATCTCTAATTCACATTTTACCTGTTTAATATCTGTGTTAGAAATGAAGGTACTTTAAGGGACAGTGTAGTTTCAATACAACTTACTGCTTCCATTCACAGTCATAAACACTGGGACACAATGAAAACAGAATTTGGCATTAAAGCACAGCCTTGTTACAAGGGAGGCTACAGTGGAAGTGTCAAAGCCTTTGAGTGCCACCATGATTAGTGATAAAGAGCAGAACAGTAACAAGATGTGTCATAAATGGGACACCTGTGAGATGGTGGAAGTTACAGATTAGGAGCACAGCAGACACAGCAGGAATAAAGAAATACTACTGGGAAAGAAAAGTGGAAACAGTTTAATTTAAAGAAGTAAATCTGGAAGCAGGGGGAGTCAATACCTAACAGAACTGTGAGAGGAGCCTGGGAGAAATTACAATAGATGTGTCAGAACAGAAAGAGTGTGTGGGGGAGGCACCTCTCCTCTAAGACAAGGTTACAGATATATATCTTTTACCTTTCCATTTGCCCCCTATAAGGAAATAACTTTGCTCTCAGGTTTGTTTGCAGTGATATGAAAACTCCTAAGTCTTATTTCAGATGAAAGGAGCCAGTTTAGCAAAGCATACTCATTAAAGTGTCTAAAGCTAATCTGGCTTCTTTGAACTGAAATACATTATAACACTATATTAATAAAAATATATTCTCTATTCATTTATAGAAGTAGTGGAGGCAGGTGATTGAAGGAGGCAATGGCAACCAGCAATAGGCTGAGGAGCTGCCTCACAGCCAGCATCAGAAGAGAATGCATTTGTCTATTACTCTTTTGCAGAAAGATGCCCTGGTACCCAGGGAAGAACAGACTTCTAGAGCGCAGTGCATCCTCCTGGTATCTAACTGCAGGTCCATCCCTGGACAACAAGAACTGTACAAAAATCAATGTTGAATAAAAGTAAGTGATAGAAACAAGAAAGACAAACAAACAAAAAATAATACCACACCCTACCAATAAAAGCCCAAACTGAAACAAATCAAAACAAAACTAGCAGAAAAATACAAAGTTTGTTGTATGATAGGTTTGCTTAACCTTGCAGCTGGGAATATGGAGGCTTGGAGAATAACTTTGGGAAACCATCTATTTTGCCTACTGCTCTTTATCCTGTATCTGTTTTGAGAAGCAGAATTTTGGTGCAGAGATAACCTAGGTGTTTACAGAGACTTGGCAGCACTGTGACTCAAGATGTGCTTGAGCTCCCTCCCTGTCTTGGGAGAGAGATCATAGCAGAGATCGTAAAAGCAGAGAGGAAATTCACAACCATGGAAAAGATTGCACACGTGCCAGGCCTTTTTGATATGTGAGGCTGGGAATGGCCTGGGCACTTTTTGCCCCTCGCTACAATGGAATAAACTTAGCAGAGTGTGTGTCTCTGTTTTATCCAGCGTGGTGATGGAATAAATCTGCTCTTTACACTTCAGCTGTGGGTTTTGGCCGTCTTCATTGCCTGCTGATATTCAGTTCACACTGTGTACCACCAATTCTGCTCTGTACACAGATCAGACCACTAGCAGGAGGTTTGGAAAATCCTGCTCGGTACATTAGGCATGTACATCACTTTACTAGTGGAAATGGAATGTTTTATTAACAATGAAAATGGGGATGTCTACAATGGACTGTAATGTGGATTTCCTGTCCTACAGAAAATTTTAAGTATAGGCTGCAGCTTTTCCATCAATACATGTGTTTTCAGGACTCCACCTCTTGTCAATTTTATTTGGAACTGGAGAGACAAAGGGGAAAAACTCACTAAAGAACACATCATTGTAATTCTCTGTAAATGCTTGCATTCACTGGAAAAATTAGATGATGACAGTAGTATGAATATTTATGGGTATCGAGCATGAGTATAGCAAATATATGTTTATAGTTACAGATGTAGATATATGTATATGTACATATATGAATATCCGAAAATAATAATATATAAATGCATTTTTATTAATCATTCTTACTCTTTCCCTCTTCTTTGAGGTTTTAGAGACATATTTCTGTTTAGCTTGCTTTGTGCTATGTAGTTTGTAAATAAAATTTGTAAGAATCTATAACTTGTAACATTTTTTAAGGCAGATGTATTACTTGTATCTAATACTAGACTATTATAACTAATATGGATGTATTATTCTCCTGTATTTTGTTTCTTGATGACTGAGTTATCATAATTTTATTTCAATTTATTAGACCAGTTTTATATTTCCCTTCAGCTTAACAAAATTCAGTGTGGTGGTCTCAACTCATATAAGTGCATTTTTTTAATTTACCTTCTGGTAATCTAAGAAATTCTCTTCTCTTACTCATTATTAGGACAGAGGGCAAGATTTTGTATTTTGAAATAGCTTTCAGGTGGGAGTATTTGCAGCTGGACATGAAATAGGGACTGCTGGACTATTTCACCCTTAAAATTCTCTCTCCATTCACAGAAGACAGTGACAGTGTCTCTCATTCTCCAGGACACAGTTCAAGCTTTTTTGAGTTGTGTCTCTAGTTTTGGTTTGAGCAGAGAATGATTTTAACTGGTCTCATTTTTATTTGCATTACCTAGCTACATTCTTTATCCTAGCCACTAATAACATTATCCCTTCTATTTTATTGTGGCAGCTGACTAGAGGCAAACAAATTAATGTCAAATTGAGCATGAATATATTACATATAGTCATTACTTTAATACATACTTCCATAATTAATAATAATAATTACAAACAGTAATTTAAAATCCTAAATAATGTATGGCAACTTCTTTGCAGTTTGAACTACTAATGCAGTGTTTCTTCATCATTTCTGTTTTTAAATTCATCATCAAGCTGAAATTTTAGCATGCATTTTGCTGAATAACAGGTTTTGAACATGCTCAGCTCTCTCTTTTCTCTTTACTCTTTCTCATTCATATGCATGGAGTAGGATCTCATCAAAGAAATATAAGAAGACAATGTGAAAAAAAACTGGCACATTGTTAAACTTACTAGAAGACACGAAGTTACTTCATGGTAAAGTGCAAGCCTTGCTATCACTTTAAAAACAAGTGCCTAGTTGCTGCCACCTAATAATTCCCCATTTTGTCTAATTTGGGGATTTTGGTTTCAAGTGTCAGAAATTTGGTATTATTACTAAAAGTAATTTAAAAAAATAAAAAGGTGGTAATGGTCTTGACAGCAGAGACAGGTAGTATATTCTTGTATTACTTACAGTGGTCTGGAATTCTGATGCAACATACATGTTCTGGAAATTAGAAATATTACTGTATTTAAGGTTAGCTGAAGAGTCATATATGTTAATCCCTTCATTATTCTTTTGATGAAGAAACAGCAACACAAATTAATTTGCAGAAGTAAAGTTACTTGCAGATTAGAAGCTGACTGGAGAAGAGTTTATAAGCATCAATATATTTAATTAAATTCCATCTAGAAGTGAACTTCTCTACTTACATATTTGTATGTTTGAGTTATTTATCCAGTAAAATATTACTTGAAAAGTAAAAATGCTCTGGCACTGGCTATCTGAGCTATATACATTTAGCTGAACAGAATCAAACCAGGTCTCAGAATCCGCATAGAACACATGCCCAAATGACCTGACCCAGGCTCTTTAGCTCACAGTGCTAGACTGGAGGAAGAAATTTATGCATTAAAACAACACAAGTAGCTTTGTCCCAGGCAGTGGTTTTGGTAATCAAAATTGGTTATACCCTGCAGAAACCAAAAAACGGCTCCAGCGAGCTGTTCTGGGAGAACAGCTGAAGGAGATTGCACCAGAACGACTTCTCAGAAATGTCTGAAATTCACACCTTCAAAATAAATATTTTGAAATACTTAAAATATTGAAGTAACCATACTATTAAAATTCACATTCTAGGAAATGTCCTGTTTTCAGGCCTGTCCTATTTATTAATCAATGTCAGAATCTGTATATGGCAAAATTTTCTTTGATCCCGGGTATGTAAAAACCCCTGCAAAATAATGAGTATCTGACTTGTCTGTGTTCTGCTGTTCCAGTTGCTAATATTAAAACATATTACCTATTCAATCTTATGTTTACTATTTCTTCAGTTACAGAAGGGATACTGTACAATTAATTCCATAGAATTTCCTAAAATTTAGCATTTGGAGTCTCTTAGACTTTCCACACAAGTTTGATCCTAAATGCAGATGGACATTGACAAGGTCTGTAAAACCTTAGTACCCTTGGTGGCTCTGCACAGGGAGGGAACCCAGGAGCAGAGGGTGGCAACATCACACCAGCAAGGACTGCCATCTTTCAGGACCTGAGTAAGATACAGTCCAGGGAGGGCAACCAGTGCCAGTGAGGAATTCAGTGATAGATAAGCAAGCCCATACTGAGCACAAGCCAGAAAGTCACATCAGCAGATTAAGATCCTGATCACCAAGAACAAGAAAAGTTGTAAAATAACTCAGGCAAAGAACAAAGACAACGGGATTGTTAAATCATGCAAATACTTATGACTAACTTTCTCTGTATGTTTTTAATTCTGGAAAATGTTGAAGCAGAAAATGATAGAACTAATAATATAAAATAATTATTATTTACTTTATTTCTAATATATTCTTAGAAATAAAGCAATAGAGAAATAAGGTTCATTAAAATGGGAATGATTTTCAAAGTAACTTGCTATATTCAAATTCATTGTCATTTAGGAAAACTGATCTCAAATTTTGCTTCCAGTATTATTACTACTCACAGGTAGATATTTGTAGTGACTTTAATTACTCATAACCATGAACCACCGCTTATGCAAACAAGTTTTTAAGCTTGTGGTTCCTTTTGACACTTCTTGTAGTTTTCTCCAAGAATTCGTAACTTCTGAGAATTCATAACTCAAAGCCTTATGACCGGCATATTTTTGTTTCTGCAGCCACACTGTAGTCTGATGACCTAATTAGATAAATTTAGCATACCAATGTGCAAACAGTTATGCAAAGCATGCAATTTTTGTATTTTGATGATGATATTCTCCTTTCAAAGTTTATGTAAAAAAATTGTCTTAGAGATTACAATAGAAAACAAAAAAACCCAAAGATTTTTGAAGAAAATGTGTGCTATATGAGTTGATGTTTTTAGTCCTTTTGCTTGGCCTTCCTTTTCTCCTCCATGTGTAGGCAAAATGGTTTGATTGTGTTATTCATATTAGCACATATTGATGTAATTTCAGTTCTCATTATACTCTGGTGTGTACCTGATTTCTGTGGCCCAAGGTCTTTAGTGGTGCAGCTGAACTACTTTTGTCGCCTGAAGTGTTGATGTTTCTACTACTAATTGGTTTTCATGTTTACTTCCCCTGAAGTACTTAAGAAAGGATTTGCATCATCCATCTCTATGTGGAGAGGAAATGTTCCAGCATTAAGCTTTATTACATTTCTAGCTCCTTCCTTAGCATTTCCTCTTTACCACCTGCTTGGCTTCATACTGTTTGTTCTCTTTGCCTCTTAATTTAAGCTTGCTAATCATTTGTTAATGCAGTTTCAATGAAACATCCCTTGCATGAAACCTCATCAGCCACCTCATTACCAGATCTTATTGAAGTCTCTCCACCTATTATCACCTGGCCAAATTTCCATTATGTTTTGTCATTGAGAATGTGGGCAAGGAGAGATTCAGTAACATGAGCACTAATAGGAAATAAAAAAAAAAAAAAAATTAACTTAACCTTGGTACAATGAATAAATGTTTCACCACTTGAAAAAACAGACTCCAGCTTAAATTACACTTATAGACATCTTATTGTTTGGCAGTTTAGCTGGATATGACATTCAGGTATATGCAACACCCAAATCAAGTACATGTAATGAAGTATTCAGGAAGACTAATCATTCCAAATTATTTCTGGCATTAGAGCATACAAGGCAAACATGCAATTTAGTAATATTACCACTTATTTGCATTTTAGTTCTTGGGTTAATGGTTAGTTGATCTTCTCCTCTTACACTGAAACAAGAAATAAACAAAATGTTAAACGAGTCACAGGTTATGATGTGTCAGTTTTACAGAATTCTGTAATTTTCTTTGTACAAGACTCTGCCTTTTCCTTTTAGTATAGATAAGTAAAGTCCTCAGAACAGCTGTGAGACTACTGTTTAAACTTTGCACTGTGGATGTTAAAAAGTAGTCCAATGAAAGCTTCATAGCCTTTTTAATATTTTAAAGAGATTAATTTTTGCCTTCTCAGAGTTAATAATTAGAAGATTTAAGTTACTGTGTCGTACTCAAATGGAAATGCCACAGCAACACTAAGCAAATAGGATCGTTATGTGAGTACAAGAATTTAGTCTTTACAATTAACCCATGTCTTGCAGGAGAGAACTATATTTATCATAAGATAACTGAGTAAACATTCTGCACTGCACCTTGCCAGTGTATTTTTCGCACTACAGAAATGGGAACAATTCAATTTCCATGGTGGCAGCAGTTTAGACCCTTTCTTTGAAGGATACTGACAAGGGTAAAATCTCTGTGAGTTTGTAATATCAGAATTGAAACTCAGCAAATTTCTCAAAATGCCAGTAAGACAAATAAATATTTCTTTAGATATTTGATGAAATGATAAAGTTTTCCTTAGAGAAGGACCAGTGTGGAAAATTTCCACAAATGAACAGTAATGAAATATCTCATATTCCTACCTAAATTTAAAAGTGTTTGTTTATCTTATGTACCAGCATTGAACTTCGAATCATTCTCATCTGATATCATATATAATTCAGAGTGGAATGTTTTTATTATTCTTATATGAAGTCCAGCATCCTCTAAGTGCAAAGCCTGTAACTCTACATGTTTGATTTCATATAAAATATGAATTTCTTTGAGCTCTACGTAAGACTACATTTACTTTGTAAACTTGTTATCATGAGGTCTATATAGTTGTTATTCATATCTTTACTCTAATGGGGACCTAAAATATCATCTGCCATCAAGACAAATAGTCTTGACTTGCAGGTCAGAGAATTTTTCTCTTCATTCTAGTTAGTTCTGATGGCTAATCACATTCTCAATTAAATTTTTTTTTCCTAAATTGGATATGCCTTTCAGCCAGTAATTTTTTTATGGTTCCCTCTACTAGATCAACAAATTATTTGGAAAAAAAAACCAAACTCATATGGTGAACAAGACGTGGTCCATTATATGCAAGACCTTCCAGCCAAATGAATAGAGTTTCTAAAATATATCTTAAAATAAGACTTTATTACTAGCCCTTCAATTTGTGGTTCTCTTGTTATTGTCCATCAATTTTTAAATATGATTCTCATAACTGAATTTCATTCTTCATTTATGTACCATCTTTTTTTGGGTTTGTTTTTTTATTAAAAAAAAATTCCCCTGTTATTATGGTTCTGTTTATACTTCAGAATACCACATATCCTTGACAGGTCTGTGTTCTTGCTGTGCAATGTCCACTTTGCAGATCAGTATTATGTCCTCCTTTATGAATTACATCTGAGGGAATTTTTAACACTTACTTTTGCATCAGTAGTTCAGAATTTAAAATCATGTAAATATTAATGTTGACACTTAATGTAGCTGTTTAGATAGATTCAGTGTGTTGATTCCTACATAACCCTACTTTATGCTTCCTTTCAGTACGTCAGTTCTTAATGCCTTTTTTCAAGGGATTGTGAAAACTATGTGCTAATTATTTAAGTCTGCACAACTTTAAATCATGTTTTTATAACATGTAAGTGTATTACATCTGTAGTTGCCTCTGTCAGTCCAACTTGTAATCTCATAAAAAACTTGAAATCATTTTTATTTGCTAAGACTTGTCCTCCATCATGTGCTATTGATTACATTTTTATTCCTTTAATTTAATTATGTATTGATTGAATCACGTCGGCTTTCCATTCTTCTGCTCAAGGATGAGAACATGGTAATCATATATATATATACATATATATATATATACACACACTTTAGCTGGGTCAACCTACTGTCTCCATTGACACATTATTAAGCTCTTATCTTGAGAAATTACACTTCTATTCTACTATGGATGCAATTTTCTGTTCATAACTATTGATCAACAATAAATTGCAGGAATCTGGACAGAACCCCTGCCAAATATTTACGAGCCTTGGGGTCATTTGTTTAATCCAGACCTGCTAATTTAAGACAGTCTTAATGAAGAAAAGAAACAAATATGAAGAGTGACATTCGTATGATTGGTTTTATTTGCTTAAACATCATGTCTGGGACTTTGGTCAGGATCCTCTCTCTAAAAGAAAACATCTGATTTATGAACGAAGCATGATCACAAGATCTTTGTTGCCTTGAGCACAGCAAAACAATTGTTCAGAAATTGTAGGCATGTTTTTCTAGCTGGTCTCAGATCTCCCTCCTACTTTCCTGTGAGTGACAGGAAATGCCTCTCTACAGTAAGTATTTTGTATTTCTGTTGCATAGAAATGCACTTGAACTCCACACAGTATTCTGAACTCTCTTATTGACAACATGAATTATTGTCACTAGATCTTGCTCATATCGCCCTGTAACCAGTGCTTGGAATGGGGCCTCCAGTGCTCTGGCCAGTGGCCTCCATGATGCAGCAAAACTTCCTTGTCCAATTTGTCTGTGTGAAATGTTACAGATCTACCCAGCTGCTCCTGATCTGTCATCACTGACACACAGACAGGCAGAAAGAGAAATGCAGACTGAGAGTTGAGTGGGTGTAGTTGATTCAGCCTCAAAGAGTTTAGATCTGCTTTCTGTTGCGGCATGGGCGCAGGTTGCCCAGCACCTCAACCTTCCTGAAAGCGTCTCCAGTGGGGAAGATGCTCTGGTTGGGCGGAGGGAGCTCACCACACTTGCACACACAGCCGGTGGAAATGAGGCTATGGAGGCAGGAGGGGTCTTCGTATGGGTTCCCAGTGGCGTTTATTAGTGGCAGAGGTCAACACCTACACAGAGGCGAACCTCAACACCCCTCTACACACTGGAAGGGGCAGGGACGAAGAACACAGAAGGTGGAGGGTCCCAGAGTTTTATACCAGGGAGGCAAGGGGTGGAGGGAGCATCAGTGTCCAACGATCTGAGGGCCTGGGGTGGTACATAGGAGGGGCCAGGGGTATGAGGGCCAACGGGATGACAGGGAAGGAGTGGCTGGGGGACAAACAGGGGGATGGCCAGCCAACGGGCCATAAACCAATGGGGTTACAGAACTTGGAACTTGGCCATATAAGGCAAACAAGGGGAGTGGAACTGGGGTAACTGGTATCTGGGTCCTTGGTCTTTCCATGGGAGAAACCAGAACTTAGGGGGCGCCCTTCCAGGGCACCCACAGCTTTCTTTCTTTCTTTCTATACAGACTCTGCCCCCTCTTTGATCCTACCCACTTAGTGCTCTTAATGTTCCCAGTTCATTCATTCTGTCACTACAATCAGCTTCACAGTAAAAAGCTTTACTGGTCATAGAAGAACTTTTATGTCCTAAGGAAGCTCAGTGTATCTGAGGGACAAAGGCTCAAATATCAACAGAAGCAACGCAGCTATCTGTATGTATCTTACCTGACACTTCAAAAAAATAGGTGTTTATGTATAAACCAGTATGCACCTAAGTTTGCAATTATCTAAATCCATTAGAAATGCATGTATTAATCACTTATTTTTAATTTTATCTATTAATCACTATTCCTTCACTATAAGGAATTCTACCTCTATTATGGGAATGATAGTATATCACTTTTCCTTCTGAAGTGTTTAGCAGATCACTTCTCAGCCAGACTGAGAAAAAAGTATTTAAAGTTACTAGTAAAATAGCTCATAGTTTATATACTGTGAGCAGACAAAAGGAGTGCTCTGAAACAGGGGTAATGGATGATCAAAAGTTTTGATTGCATAGTGTTGATAGTGTTGAACTACCTGAACCATTTCAACTTATCATGAAAAATATTCTGGAATTTTTCTTGTGAAATTAATAGAAACAAACAAGCAAAACTTTGCACCTGAAATTAATTGCAGAAAATTAGTTGTTTGAAGATTTGCTAGAAATAGATACATCAGTAGTATTCTAATTATGTTTCTACTGATTTGTCACAATACTGTGGTGGTTTGGATTTTCAAATCAGTAAGGCTAATATTATATTTTCTGCTTAGTGATTGTACCCATCAGAGCACAACTTCGTAGTGCTCATCCATTTATCAATTTTATTGCTAGCACTAAGAGAAAAAGGAACATTGAAACTTGCAGTTCTTCTCACAACAGATGTATTTTATTCTTAAGAGTGCCCATACTTTTTGTTTCATCATTGCATTAATCCTTCATTTCTACAACACATTAAAAAATATTCAGTTCATATTTGTTTTTTGTAACCAGTTGATGTAAAAGCTAAAGTTTAAATACATGCCCCATGAATCATTGGTTACCCTCCAAATATTGTTATTTTAGAAAGATGTGCATGTATCACCTGAGAAGAATACTAAAAATGGAAAGTACTCCAGTTATGCTGCTTAGTTTTCTATATTAATAAGAAAGTGTGAGACACAGAAATTAGTTCTTCCATAGGAATTATTGTGTGCTCCACAGCTTTGAATACAAATAGATGTGAGATCATTAAGGTTTTACCATTTATGGCCCTTAAAATCTATATCCTAATCTCAGAACCCAGAGTGTAATACCACAGAATAAAACTACTCAATGAGAAATATGCTGAGCTGGGGCCAGTCTTCAGAGAGCAGAGAAAGGAAGTCAGCCCATATTTCTGACAATATAAGACTACTAAATATAAGAGTTCTCTAGCTGTGATTGGAAAGAATGACACTGGCTCCCTTTCAGAGGCGTTCCTGATGAGTAACGTGACTTTTGTCAATATTTTTCTTGCATTTTTTATGTTTACGTGCATAGAGTGGTCTAGATTGGCAAGATGTGACCCTGCTCTGTCTTGTCCCAGAAGCAACTGCCCCTGGCTCCCAGCTTCCACTAAATTCATAATGCAGAGGAAATCCCCTCTTATAGAATTTTGTCATGAGAGGAGCTCAAATCTCCTCTTGCATCGGAACTCTGTGGGAACTGGGAGCAGACTATGAAGGTGCCCTTGGCCACAGTCCTTGTATTTTGGAACCACAGCTTACAGGTCCCTTGTGAGCAATGCAAACTGTTAATTTACACACTGGGTGATAGTAAAATAAAGCTGATACAACTTAAATTAGAATAATACAAATAGGAATATCTCCAAAAGTAAACTCATGAGAAGATAGTTTTCTTCACACCTTCAACAGCCAATTGATTTCTGAATGAAATACATTTTTGTCACATTAGCAGCATCTCTTTAAAGTTGATTTTCAATTTTGGAGTATCCCTTTCATTTTAATTACATGTTGCATATTGGATTACAAGGGCCTACCTAAGGATTACATCCTTATTAATCATTATGCAAATTATTTGTCAGATGTTTAGATTAATATGTATTTTCTCTAAAGGTGAATAAGAGCTAAATATATTTATTAACTGGTAAGCTGCATTCAATAATGAGTTAGTTCGATCTGCTTCAGGCTTGGATAGCTTTATGATTGTTATCTGTGACAACTCAATTCTGTGTACTGATTGCTTTAGAAATTTGGAGCTCTGTAGCTTCATCCTTCTATTTTCTTTAACAAGGTTGAGAGAACTAGTAATTACTGATGGGGTCCACCTTCTTTATTATGTGCTGGGCTTATATAAAGTCTAAAAATAAAGAGAGACGTGAAATCATGTTTATAAACATTATTCCTGTATAGTAATTAATATATTTGCTTGATTTAAATTCTTTTAACTCTTTAATTCTGCAAGTATTCTGCCTCTTCTATGAATTAATATATTGAAATGGATGACCTGTGGATATGTGAGGAACAGCCTTTAACCCAACAGGAATAAAGCTGCTGTAATTGGACTGACAGGGGAAAAGAAAGGAAATTTGACTGAAACTCTCTCATTTTCTAATAGACATGGTTCAGACAGGTTGTATCCTGTGGATCCCCACTGTCTGTGATTTGACAAGCTGTGGCCCTTGTTGAAGAGACCTGTTCAAAGGAAGAAGAAAATTTCTCATCTTCAGGTACAGAAGGAACATAAAACCAATTCTAGAACAAGAAGAAAAAATGTAAGATACAGAAATGAGGTCACTGAGCTGGTTCCAGCATTGCTTTACATCTCAGCAATGTGGCCACAGAAGATTAAGCACTAAATCATACTGCATAATTCTTTACCAGTGTCACCTTATCATTCTATTAATTCATAGTCTGAGAGATAATTTTAAACGAATTTCCGTTTCAGCTTTTGTGCAAATGCCAAAGAAAAATAAAAGATGACCTTGAAACTCATAGAAAGTCATGGTTAGAGACTCAGGCCAAATCAGAAAAAGTGCTTTCTCAGTACTTTTTCCATGAGAACTTATACACTGGGAATTACATCTTATTTGCTGAAAAAAAAAATTGTTAGAGGTTTATGTTATGCTTAGGTTTGGTACACACATTTTCACGGGACAGAATATATTTAATATTAAACTTCAAAATAACCACGATTTAATTAAGGAATACCACAGGAAATTTAAATAAATTATAGATTATTTTGTATATTTGGCTTCATTACAGTTTTCCCCCCAAATATCAGCAATCCTTTATTGTTTTTTCTGGAAGGTAATCAATAGGCAGACTTTCCAGAATACTTAGAGCTTTTTCTCTATAAAATCCAATGCATTTTACCCATGTGAAGTTTTCCAGTTTAGTTGTATTTTCTTATTCCTTTAAGTGTATGGGCAAAGACACAATGTATCATGTAAAATTATCCTGGATAAGAAAATATAATCTGTCTGACAGGATTAACTTCATGAAATGCCCAAAATTGTTATCAATACAAACTTTCAAACTTGATCACCACATTTATCCCTAACCTCACTAGGATTTCAGGAAAATTTCTTACCACACTGTAGAATTTTCGCATGTGGTCTACCTGTTCTTCATATATGTATGCTTCCATTTATTCTAGTAGTGTTAACACTCCTCATAATTTCTAATATACATATTGTGCTACATATCCCCAGTAGTCTGTAGAGCACTTCTCTGACTTCACAGGGATAGGAGCTGGTCTTCATAGCAGCAATATCTGCTGGCAGGACCAAAAAATAAAATTTCTTCTGTTCATGATGTCCTTTTCTTAAAAGGCCTATTTGTAACTTTTATTCCAAAGATGAGCTTAATTCTTACTCATCACCAGAAAGGCAACATGGCAACTATGTTTAATCATCAGCTCTGACAAATACTTAAAATAGAAATGTCAGAATCCAAGGCACAGAAAATCCTCAAGGCCTTGGGCCTGCTTATTGTTATTATGAAATGTGTACTGGATTT
>WEKY01043546.1:0-53198 GCA_013390045.1 Picathartes gymnocephalus
CCATGTTTATTAGTCTGTTGCTGCTTTAACTCCTATGAGAGTGTTTTAACTTTAACCCTAGTAAACAGCAATTAAATCAAAGTTTGTCAGAGGTTTTTTTTTTAAACTGTTGAAAATCTCTAACAATTCAGATCCTTCTTTCAAGTCCCTGAAGTCTTGACATTTTCAGGTGTTCAACTACTCCTCTTCCAGAATTTCCCAACAACGCTGAGGAGTTTTGCTCTGCTCCTGGGGACAGCACCTTCCTCCCGAGGCCCTGCTCTGCTATGAGAGGTGACACAGCAGAAAAAACAGAATTAATACTCAGTTTTTCTTCTAGCCATGCTACCATGGGACCTGTGTTCAGAGGGCGGGGCTAAGGCTCCTGAGAGCAGCAGCATCTCAGCCCTGCCAGATGCAGGGATGCTCCTCACCCCTGCTCCCATTGATTGCTGTCAGGTGTGAAGAGAGTGGTGGAACTTGATCCAATGCTGTGGAGAGCACAAGGATATGCTCAGTTCATGTTCTGCATCAGGAGGCCTATTTCTTACAAAAATTTTTTCTGTTATTAGAGTTCATGCTTTTGTGTAATTGACAACATACTGAGTGTTGAAGTATTGGCTGGGATGAGTTTTCCATTTTTTGAAAAAACCTAAAGGAGATTTAATCCTTTACATAAAGATGCAAAGATGCTAAAGCAATTTGAAATATATATTTAATATATGAGTATTTAAGCACCTTGTATGAGTCCCAAAACACTGAATATGAGAAATGAAGGATGCAAATTTGCTGTCTCTCGGGTCTAGGCTTTTAAAGCTCAAAAATCCCAGTTCTCCTGTGCCTACAGATCAGTGATGGAATGTGCTGTCCCCTTGGTAGAGTGTGCACCATATACTGGTTGGAGAAATTTCCACAGAAGTCATTCCTGTGCCATCTGTAGTCTGGAAAACACATCCCTGCCTTTCTCCGTATGGCTTGGTTAAAAACTGCCCTTTTCAACACAGCATGGCTGGGTCAGCTGTGGTGATGCTTTGTGCACACACTCAGTTTTCTACCTCCACACAGGTCTTAAACTCAACCCACAGTATAAGGAGGAGGAATCCTGACACTGAAAACATCAGTGGGGTTCCTGCATCCCTGGGGCAAGCAGGTGTGAATTTATGTATCTGTGCATCCTCTGGGAGAATGAAGTTAAAGCATGTGGCCCTCTATATTCTCCTGAACTGCACCAGGTGATCTGATAATATTTGCAGCTGGCAGAGGTGTGGGTCAGAAGAGGAGAGAAAGATCTTTGTTTTGCTCTTTGAAACAAAGTTTTTTGAAAAACTGCAGCTTTCCAAGCCTTACTGTGGATTGCAGAAATAAGGTGACATCTAGATCCTGAAATGTTTGATTAAAAATATTCCAGACTCTTTCCCCACCCATTAGATGAGGACACCTAACACACTGGTTTACCGTGTCAATTTTAGAAACACTGCCATTAGGATTCAGCTGCAGTGCAGACAGTGCATTAACTTTAGCTGACCCTCGGTCATTAAGCACATATTTCTATTTTCCATAGCTGTGTCTCACATAAAAAATTAGTTATTTTGCCCCTGTGTGTTGGAAGCAGCAGGAATTAGTGTAGAGTATAGACAGCATACCTGGCAAAGCAAAATAAGGAAAAGTTAAGGGCTAAAATTACTACAACAAGAATTTGAGGTGTTCAATGTTGGGAAGAAACCCTAACTATTATGGATCAAATAATCTCATGGCTTCCAGAGATCTCTTTCCAACAGAGGACATGAATACTTAGAGACTGTGTTATCTAAGAGAAAATGAGAGGATTTTTTTATTATTCCCATGTTACCAAGGGGAAAAAACAAGAGAGAAAGTGCATCATGTTGCCAAGGCGTGGCATGTGTCTGTGGTGGGGACAGGGACAGCAGCCATCCGAGGCTCACTCCTGTTTTGCTCTGCAGGTTTAATGTCCAGGAAAACACATTTCAGGCCTGAAGTCCTGCGAAAGAGACAGAAAACAGGGGAAATTGTAATGGCTGATCATCGTTTTAGAGGCTACTGCTGGGATAATGTTAACTCCTTTCCCTTCATTGTTTTAATTGACCTAAGCAATTTATTATAAAACTATCCTCAACACCCTTATCTATTTTGAAAATTCAAGTATTTTCTTAAATTCACTTTGAGAAGACTGCAGAGAAGGATACTTCATTACTTTTGTAATGTCTGATTAAATAAAAGCTACAAGCAAAGGAAATTAATTTGCTTTCAGTTTTACTCTTCGTATAGAATCTTAAGATATAACTGACTTAGAAAATTGAATTTCTTTTAATGATAGTTGTAGTAAGCTGAAACTTCCTAAGCACAAGCTACTGAACTGAAACCTTGACAGCCAGGTAGTTTAAGTGCAAATCTGAGCATGGAAACTTCAGAGGTTTTTTCATTTTATTAGAGGCACGTAAGTATCATTAGACACATCGGTAAATAGATGATACCTAGGTTTCAAATTTGTTAAAAAGATAGTAATAAAACCACAGGAACTTAGACTGAGATTGTACACGAGGAATTTGTTATGAAAGGTAAATGGTCCCAGGCAAATGCACTGAAAGTAGTATTGATTAGGCTTAAAGGAAAATCTGCTTTTCCTTCTGTTGACAACTACGCATCAAGACTGAAACCAATGCTTCAACTGTTCAGTTACCTTTTGCCAATCAATGCTTTTCTAGATCAATACTTTCTGAAAATTATATATTCATTGAAAGGGTTAATTACTAACCCTAAAACAAAATTTTAAAGGAAAATAGCCAGAGCTGGTGGTGTTGAGCCAAACTAACTTTGGGTTAAACCTATTAAAAAATCAGCTGTCATTTCAATGCAGGTTACTTAAGATCAAACCTGCTTGACCATAAAGAGTTTCTTTAAATGCTCTTTTCAATGAGAATACCTGGCATAACACGTCACCTAGGAATACAGCTATTTAAAAAGACATTTCTGCTTACTGTCATTGCATCCACCAAGTAGCTACAAGTCTAGCAATAAGGAGAAACAGAAAACATCAGTCTAAAA
The DNA here is from genome assembly GCA_013390045.1 of Picathartes gymnocephalus. Classification (NCBI taxonomy): domain Eukaryota; kingdom Metazoa; phylum Chordata; class Aves; order Passeriformes; family Picathartidae; genus Picathartes; species Picathartes gymnocephalus. The sequence continues at coordinate 3,043 of WEKY01043546.1, forward strand.
CTTATGGCTGCCCTGTAAGAAAATCACGTTATGGGTATTAGTCTCAGGATTATCTTTGAGTAATTTTGACAACTCAAGTAGTTTTCATTAAAAAAAAAAAAAAAAATCAAAAGATAGCTTTATCAGAATAATAGTAACATTCTAACTTTTTTTTTGTTACGATCAAGCCACAAAAAAATTAGGGGGTACAATGAAGCTAACTAGGAATGCCCCTGGTTTATTACTATCGCTGCCTAAGCATGGCAATACTATGACCCTGAAATATGGCTGAGGGAATAGATAAATAACACAATGAAGACAAAAATGAAAAACCAAAAATAAGGATACATGTACACACAGATGACTAACTTTTAACACACAGAGGACCTTCGGCTTGGTCATCTGTTTCCTGTTACAAGGTTACTTTTTTGAGCATTACAGTCTACAAGGAAAACATATAAGACGACTGTCAAGATAACGGAAAATCATGACGATGCTAGGAGAGCATTTTGTTCACCCTATAGTTGGTCCCAAAGGGCCAGACAAATGAAAAACACAAATAGTATTTAGATATGCACCTTGGTCATCAAGGTATCTCTTTGCATAATAAGCTGCTAGAACAACAGTTGTTCGTGCACCAGGACCACACTGGCTAGTCACCTTGTTTAGGCAATTTTAGCCTCTATAATTCCATACCACTTACATATACAAAAACATAGGGCAAAGTAACATACCTAAAAATTAATATAATTGATTTCACATTTCTGGAGAAAAGTACATGCCACAGTTGAGCAATTTAATCTGTGGTGAATTAGGTATTATATAATGCTGCAAATCTTGATTTTTATGCTTTTTTTCATCTGCTTCTCTTCAGTTTTCAATAAGCATCAGTTCATCTGAAGTATAGTTCAGGTTTTACTATTCATAGCAACATAACTCCATCCTTGGACATGAGAAATACTCTGTTCTCCTGAGAAGACACCAGAACCCATTGATGCCAATAGCAACAAGGTCACAAACTAGTATCACAAATGGAATGCAGTCTCACTAATCTTGTAAGCCATCAAGATGATGGATATTGTGAGATGCCATTAAAATATTCCCAATTTTGGGGAGGAAAAAAATTTGTCATAAACTTACTTTGTATAGTTCGGCTCATCCAAGAAAAAATAGAATGTCATGATGCATATAAACACAGAACTACTTTTTCAGGTTTTCCCCCTTGCTTCTATAAACCTTTTCTTCCTATGAAGAAAAGGTTTATATATATATTTCTTTGCGGGGCAGCAGATACAAAATAATTTACTTAAGTCACAAAGAAGCATCTGTGGGAAACTGTCACTAACAAGAAAACAGGTACTTCAATAAAATGGAAAAAAAAAAAAAAATCCAACAAATGAAACAGAGATTGGTATTCGGATTCTTGTGTGACTTTACCTGTTTTTCAGACCATCCGAAGCACCTATTAACCTCTTGGACATTTGTCCAAATAAGGCTCCTCCCCCACCTCTCGTTTTAAGAAATACTGTTTTTTCCCGTTAAAAAACCCTATTTTTATCTTTTATTCAGTAGCACACATGTTCCCTGTTGCACATCCCAAATGTATTCCTTCTTTTCAGGTAGATTCAAAAACTATTACAGACTACTGATACAGATATTGTAGAAAATGTGAAGCATGTATGAGCACAGCATTATGCTCTACTGAAAGCTCTGTATTGTTGCATTGTATCAGACCATGCCGAATGTTCAACATCACCATAATTAAAACATTCATATTGCTACCCACTGCCTGGAGCAGACCAGTGTGAAAACCCTTACTGTAAACAGCACCACAGTTTCCAACAGCTGCCTCACCTTGACGAGTTCTTCCTTCAGCACAAAAAGGTCATAGAGACCTTTGCTCACTATAGAAAAGTAATTTAACATGAATAATTGTTCAGATTGACATACTATTAACTTAGAAACTGCATTTTCACTAGGCAAGTATTGGAGAAAACCCTGGAAACAATTGGTATCGCCATGTATTTTATATTTGCCATACAGTCTTCAAAACTCCAGTTACTCCTGTAACCACAAATAGTTGCTGAAAAAGTATTCCATCATTATCTACTGAAGAACTCAAGCTAAAGGTAGAAATTTACTCCTACTTGTTCACTTTTGTGGTTTTTAAATAAGTGGGTAGCATTCCATGTGTTCACATTAAAAAAGCCCAAGTATTTAGATCTTTTAGATATCTAAGTTTCATGAAGAATAAAATATTTTGGATCCATTTTTTTCTCCAATACCTATTGTTTGTAATTCAGTTTGCCATGTTCTGAAGCTGTGTTCACAGTTTTCAAACTTCAGACTATTTAAATTAAAACATGGCAGAATGCACAATATTTAAAATCCCTAAACATGCAGTAAAAATCTCATTAGGAGCTATCTTCCATTGTGTTTATGTCAACAGGTGACATAAAATTTAAAATTAGCAGGGAAACAGAGCACAGGAGAACATTTATTTTCATTTTAGAGCAGCATAACTGCGATTGATCTTTTCAAATGGCTCCATACTGCAGCTCTGGTCAAATTTTAAACTGAATATAAAATCAAAGATGATGATGTATGTAGACACATGAATTGTTCTTAAATATTTCTCCTGACAGCAAGTTTCTTACGAGTGGGAATCAACACACTTCTATTAGCAGTATGACAGTGAAGTATCCATTCACTATCATGTCTAGCTCCCACTTTCTGGTCAATGGATAATGAGGAGTTTGTTTTCTTTAAACCCAATGTCAAATGCCTGGTTACAGAATCCTTGCATAATATTTAAAGGTAATTTTGAAGTCTTTTTAATAAAGGATTGGCAAGTTAGAACACATTTTTAATAAGCAGATCGAGGTCCAAAGTATTCTGATGAACTTTTATTAAAAATAATCTTCCTACAGTAGTATGGAATTCTTTAGCAAAGTCAGGCCACCACCTGTTGCACAACCATCTTCAGTAACACAATATATTTCATCTTCTCTGTTCCTCTGGTGATCAGCACTGCTGGCTGATAACTGCTCTGCATAAGAACACAAATGCTGTTTTGACCATGAATGCAATTTCCAAGCAGCCAAGACACAGTTTTACTGAAAAGGAAATCACCTTTTCTTCAACAAAGCCAGTTTTTCTAAACTTTTACAGATGGATATAATTCCATGCACAGTCATTAGATCCAGAAACTTCTCAGTACGAGAACCAAAAGTAGCTTAATGACACGTTACAAGTTGATTTGTGATGCTCTGCATGCAGTTTGCTTTTTTGGACTTTGGGGGCTGCTTCCCTTTCCGAGGCAATGTGTTCAAGATGCAGGATGTCTGCTTCCCAGAACAGCCTCTATCTGCTGCATGTCATTATGCACGGAAGATTTATGTTCAGCTTCAAATTCAATGCAAGTTTCACACTCTAAGAAGGGATGCCCACAAACATATTGTTCTTTGGAGAACAACTCTCTGGCTCCATAGATATAACTTGGACAGAGTAGTTATGTTCTTCTGCAGCCCATGCCCGATCCAGATCCACAAGTCCCATACACTGCTTTCCTAAAACGAGAGCAAGGGAGAGCACAGAAACTCAAAATGTAGAAACATTATCAGAAATGTGCACGTAAATATTCAGTGTTAGGAAAACACATCAGTAAGCCATCTAAAAATTAAGTTCCAAATCTGCTTTAAAAAACATCTTAATCTGGTTTACGTTCCAAATCACATCTGTGACCTGTAACCTTCATTTATCAAAGACCTCGAGGAGATTATTAACTCTTTATATATGGAGAAAGGCACAACTATTTAAAAGTATTATCGAAACTTACAGAAAAAATCATGCTTTAACTTAAATGGGAAGAATAAAAATGCCTGGTTTACCCCTTAGCTCTCTGAATTGCCAAACTTCTACTCCCTTTATAACCGTAACTGTTTTCCTTCTGTACTTTCACCTAAAATCTCAAAATCCCTGGTTACTGAACATAAACAATAGAATAAAATTCCAAAAAGTGATTCAGCATAATTGGTTTGAGATATATTAATGTAACTATTTATAAACAAACATACTAAATTGGTAATGCAAATTAAGCTTATTTCAGATTTACCTGCAGAAAAAAACAGGGAAGGATAAAGAGTTTTTTTTCTGCTTATAAGTTTTTTATTATCATAGAGCCATGACAAGATGATGGGACCATTTGTCTTTACTTATTTACTCATTATAATTGATTATTATGTTCTGAAATACAGAATTGACTTGTCAGATTGTATTTTCAGCAGCTTGAAACTCTATTGCAAGAAAAATTTAGTGCTACTTTGAAATGTTGTATCAATAATAGTTACAGTCTTATGTCACAAACAGGGCACAATCCTTCTTCAGTACCTCTTTCCTTGTTCCTGACAGAATTGTATAGTTAAATGTATTTGGGATCTGAGATGAAAAGCCAGGAGTACATCCTGTTTACCTTTGGAATAGGAGTCTGGCATTCCAAACTACCCTCTGGAACAGCTTACCTCTCTTCCCTGAATTATATAAAGAGATTTTTTTTGTGCCTGTATCATTACCAGCCCGGTTATGCACCCTGGTTAGGTGCCTGTAGAAGTTTTGGGCAGGTGGCACTAACACATCCTGTGGTATCCTTGTATTTCAGAGCAGCTGGCACACATCACACTTTAATGCAAGGCTCAGTCCAATCTACTCTGTCTATCCACACTGAGGCCATGGCCAGAATTATCCTCTCCTTCTCAGCTGGATTCCTTAGTTACAAAAGAATTTCAATACTTTGAATTCACCAACATGACATTTGGACTCTGTTCTGTTGGTGGCTTGGGATTTGAGAGGGGTAGTAAATGGGTAGGAGACAATTTAGAGATACAATAATAAGGGAGAGCCTGAAAAAGAACTTTCCAATTCAGTCCTGCATGGATTTTTATGTTGTGGGGAGAAATTACCGGTTTATATAATCAACCAGGACAGAACTCTGCAAATTACTTTTTGTAGCCCTATCCTCCCACATTTGTGGTTTCATAAAAAATCACCTTCTGTGGCTGGTTCAGCAAAATGGCCACTGACTCCTATTTCAATTTTCAGTCCACAGTGTGGGGTCCTACACTAGTAAGTGAATACTGACCTTTTAATTTTTTTTTTTCAAATATTGTGATGATGACAAAAGAAACTGACAAATTTATTGTCAGCTTTTATACAGGATCTCTATTACTTTCTTTTTGTGCAGTGAAATAAGAAATACTTTCAATTCTTCAAATGAACCTTTTTAAAAACATTATGCTTATTAGCTAGTACTGGTTTAATATACTTTGTAAATGTTTCTTCTAAGCCAAAAGAGCAGAGTTATGTCCTTAGACTTCCAAGCCCCTTCTGTCTTTTCTGACTTGAAAGCTAGTTTACAGCTTCCATCAGAACAGTAACACCAGACAGTAAAATGCAAACTCTCTCTCTCTCATATTGATGATTTTGGAAGAAGAAAAACACTTCTATAGCAAGAAGAGAACAGCAAGAGGTGAAATGTGATGAAACTTGAATTTTTCAAGCGTTATCTGAAGACATCTGCTTAGTGCCCCATTCACAAACATCCTACTTCTTCCTTTATGAATCAAGGTAAAACCATTACTGAGATGGCTTAGACAACAGCTGCAGAAATTCATACCAATTAGCCTGCGTTCAGGTGGAAGCTGAACAGCTGTCTGATCTGCAAATCTGCAAAGGATCATGTGTTCCTATAAAAAAGACCAAAAAAAAAGATTAATCAAGAAAAATCTGATTAAATGCTTAAAAGTATCAGAAATGCTACCACGTTGAAGACAATATTTCTAAAAAAATCTGTGTGGAAATCCCAATTTTTATACTGCAAATCAGTGTGTAAGTCAAGTGTTTGTAATCACTACCTCATTTCTCCTAAAGAGTGTTTCTTGCTAAATTTCCTAATTCTTTGCAACAGTTCAATTGGATGCAATATATACAAGACAGCATTCTTCAGAGACATCCTGCAGACTAATTTTGCCTTCAATAACTGATTAGCAACACAGCCATCTTTTAACTAGCCATAATAAGGCAGCCTCCCTGCATCAACCTGCAGCCAAGACAAAATTCTTTAACAGTTGATTTGAACATTTCTCCCAAGCAGTGATTCTGAATCCCAGGATAGGCTGGTGGGTCAAATTTCCTCTGCCCCACCAAATCCATTCAGATCCTGAAGGCAAAAAATACCTGGCTGTGAATAGGAAAGTTTCCTCCATCAAAAGGAGCACAATTTACTTTCAAACTACCTCTGTTCCATTAAAGTTTTCTGCAGAGACTTCTACGGAAGAATTTCTCCCTGTCCAGCCAGGCAGAGGGACAGTGCAGGGGAGGGTGCACTTTGCTCCCTGCTCAGAGCCCCATCCTCATTTGCCTTCAACGCTCAGCACCCACGCCAGCACAATGGCTTCTCAAAGACCAGCCAAGGCAAGGAAGGCAAGTTAGCCCAGGTGGTGAGAGCAAGAGCCTTGCAGGTGTGGCAGTGGAATTACTGCTCTGATGACAGCAGTTCTTTGTGGGACAGCTGCAATACTCAGTACAGGGCAGAGTAAATCAGAACCATCTTAGAATCACACAACATTCCCATGTCTCCTCCAATGTCATGGGGAGAAAACAGAAATGGGAAACAACACAAAGTGCTCTCCTAAGCAAAGCTTCCAGAGCTATAGTTTTGAAACAAGGACATGTATCTTGCATCAAAAATATTTTTTTTTATTATTGCCTGATATAAAATTGTGATTTTAAAGATTTGTTTCTTGTAACAGGTGGAGAGAGCAACTTCACCTAAGGATACTTCAGGTTCTTTCAGTATTCTGAAGTAAGGATACTTAGTCCAGCTTTTTTTAGAGAGACATAAATATTCAAGTCTTCACCCCACAAAAAACCTTCATATTAAATCGAGATGGTAATTCCCCCAGTACACTCCATTCAATTCATAAATAAACACTGACCACAAAAAATTTTCCCATATATTATAAAATAAAATATTATCATCACTTGATACACAAATATTAGTCATTTAAATGCATTTATATCTCAGATATATTTCATATATATATTATATATATTATAGTATAATATACGCAAGGATATTTGTTCCCTAGAACAGCTTATTGACATGAAGATTTCCAGCTCACAGTTTCATAAAAAATATGGAAGCTAAAAATAAGAACATGTCATAACACATTTAGACCTTAAACATGCTACACCCAGTCAATTCAGTTCAAATGTGGCTATTTTTGTAGCACGTAAGAGTTGAAAATGTTAAACCAAGACATGACTACTGGCTAATAGAGAAGATATGGCCACTGTTAGGAGAGAAGTTGCAGTGACAGGCAGCTTAGGAGAAAAAGAGGGATTCAGAGGAGAGAGAGAAGATCCACATTAGCGCACAGCTCCTCAGCAGCCTTCAGGCACCCGATACAACTTGGCTCTTTGCAACAGCAAGTTCCCAGCTCTTTGGACCAGACCAGAGCCAAGATAAATCTTGCCACTTAACCTGAAAATCTGGACTGACTCCAATCCTTGGCTTCTTACAGAGTGATCCAAAAAGATAAACTACAGCCTGTTATGACTACATTGTTTCCCCCGACACAGTGATTAAGATGTCACATTCCCTGTTGGCAGAAATAAGAAGAAAAGCATTTCTAAAATAACAATTAGAAACTGCCTAAAGTGTGCATAAACAGTTAACTCGTTTACTAGAACACCTACACCTTCAATTCCTATTAAATTTCCAAAGCTGTATTTGCAAATTTATACAGTTCTGCTTTCCTATTCTCCTTGTGTCTTGATGGAGTCTCAAAATGTATCATAGTAGAAATCTACAGCTATCATAACCTTATTCTTTGCAACTATAAACTAATGAATTATAGCATAACGTTCTCATCAAAAAAGTTTTGGAAATGCCAGACTTCTGGATGTCTTTTTAGATCTCACTAAAATGGAAGATAAGAGAAATTAATTTAAAATGGGAACTGGAAGGGGTGACACAGACAATGTCTGGCTAACACCTGGCAACTTTGGCTGCTAGCCAATAACCTGTAAGAATTTATTAATACAAAATATAAAAACACATACAGCTAGTTGCATAACAAAAATTATTTATAACTAGGATTATTTGAGGCACCAACCAGCCTCAACCAATTGTATAGACTCTTACATTACTAGGAGCAGCAATATTTTTTAGCCTTATCTTTGACTCCTGTTCCCTTCTGCAACACAACTAATAAAATTCTGGAGCTTCTACAGTATTGACAAACCCCATGATTTAAATCTCCATGGCTTAACAGATTAAGAAAAAATTCACTGAGTTGCAAGATTATACACACTACCCTAATCTTGGCATCCTCAACTTTATAATTATCACCATCTCTCTCTGTACTGTCAGCAGGTTTAATAGTGCTAGTAAATAATTTTTTTCTGAACTGAAATCAGAGTTCTTTGTGATTATGTCTTAGAGATGTTGAAAGGAACTTTAATAGTGGGGAAAAAATAATGATGGCTCCAAATCCATCACGTAGCTCTTGGCATCTCAATCTTTGGGCATTAATTACCTGATAACTGAACTTCCCTTGTAAGATGGCTGGAGATTTTCTCAATTTTTAAAACTCCCTCTAATTTAGGGATTAAAAAGGATAATCTCTATTTTCCTGCCACATACATTGTCTTTTGCAGTGCCCCGAAAAGCATTTGAGTATTAGAAATACCCTCCTTCACTTCCATGTTTCTGTTACAAAGAACTATTCTGCACCTCCAAAATTAATTTCTATATTGTAAAAACCAAGAGCCCTGTCTGGGATTTGACCCGTAAATTTAGTAAAGTTTCTATAGAACCTTGCTTCTCTCAAAAGGAAACATGTTCTTTCCATGCCACATTAAGTGCCTCTAACCTTCAAATTTTGGGTTGCTCATCACTAACTAGTTTAAACTCACAAGACAAAAGATCAGTATCAGTTTTCTGCTGTCCACCTCTCTGCTCTTGTCCTTTTCCACTCCCCTGTTACCTTCACTCTGTCAGATCTGTATGCTTCAGTGATAATTTCTCCCACATTTCTCTCAGATTATTGCCGCAGACCCAAGCTGCACAGGGTCAAAACACACTTTAATATTTTAAAAATAATTTTGAACATTTCTATAACTGTGTGAAATAGATACTGTATAAAATTCTGGCTGATCTGTATAAGCTCTTACTATGTCAAATGATTTAGACATAAATTAGAGGTAGGAATCTAATGTTTATTAGAACAGTTGTATTTAACACCTAAACAAATTGGTATCCTGTAATTTTTAATTTATACATGTTGAAGTACCCTAGGAATGGCTCACTTATACATTATGACAAAAAAATGGGTTTTTCTGTAGAGAAACTATTTAATTTTATTGAAGAGAAAAGCCTTTAAAATGGATGGTGGTACGAAAACACAGTAACACCTGCACTAATAATGAACGTTTCACATAACACATGCCCCTCCTCACAATTTGAAGATAAACACCTATATTTCATTTGATAAGAAGACTCAGTGAAATGCAGGAAACTGCACATAAACATATTCCCCTCTTCCTTTTACATACCTTGTAGGACAAAATTTCGTTGAACTGATGACTGAAAAAAAAATAGATCAATTCAATTAACATATAAAAACAGCAAAGGTGAAAATAGAAGCGATCATTACATACTTGAACGCATTTTAAAGAAAACAGCAATACCCGTATCATACAGAAAGGCATTAAAAAATACTAAAACCCATTACAGTTCCAGTTCACTAGAAAAGTGTATTTAGTGGTGGCTTTTTTCCTAGTATTCATAAAAATTCTCTCTTTAAATCATTATAAATGCTAACGCATACTTACTGTTGTCTTCTCATCATCACACAAACACTTTATATATATTTAATAATACACACATATTTTGTTTGTATCACAAAAGCAAAGGGTCTTTACAACGGAATTGAGTACAGAACACAGCCATTGTGGAGATACTGCAAGGCTATCATGTTTTATGATCATATAACTTAAGGGAAAAAAGAAAAAGCAAACCCTAAAATGTAGCTCAAGGTCAGGTTGATACCTTTTTCGTTAGACTTATGAGGTTAGAGTCAAAATTTTAGCAAACACATTCTTGCAGCATCTACAGCAACCAAAGTTTTCTAAGTGATCGTTTCTAGTCTTTGTGGTCTAAAAACATAACTAGTCAAAAGTTAAACATCATCCAACTAATTTTAAAACAAATCAACTGAGAAAAGTTATATGCCTGCTAATTTTAGAGGGCTTAAAATTTTATTGCTTCTTCCTTAGAAGACTTATTTATTGAGTCATAAGAGAAAACAAAAGGGACACACAAAGAGATGGAAGTATCAAATTGACTAAGAAAACATTGTTAAATGCAAAGGTTATCAAACTGACAAGTCATAAATAATTACTTTCTACACACTTCTGTGCCCGAACATTTTGATACTATAGGAAAATACTTCACATGAATGCATATCTTTTTAGGTTTGTTGATTCCTTTTAAGACTGCATATTTCAGTTACTTATTTTAGCAAATATATACTTAAGTCATCAATGTAATTCCTAGTAGAATTAAATCTAATTCATCTTGGACATCCAAAATGCAAAGCTCAGTTTTATGAAAAAAAAAAAAGCCAACCAAAACACAATCCTTTTCCTCCACCTAGTTCTGACTCAGAAGCTTGTTTAACTCTTACCTTCTGCCACTTTATGCTTATCATTTTCATTTTATTTATATCAAAGGCATTAAAACTCTTAAGCATACGATATATTAGTATCTCCCACAAGGCAGATTTGAAGGCAAAATATGTACACAATCCACTGAAAAAGTATTAAAAATATGAACTGAAATACAGGAGAGCTTATCTACTTGGGAATAAATCAAAGGAGTTCCACAAGCAGTAAACTGTGGTATAAAGCAGACCCATTTCTTTAAACTGACTGCTTACATCTTCCTCCAACATTAAAATGTCAATTCCCCTTCTCAGAGTAATTTTCATGAGTTTTCTATTAACTTTGTGATTTTAAGGTAGAAGGTCTACATATTAGATATTGTATCTACTACGTTGATTGCATGAAGTCTTCTGAACCATAAATAGATAAATCCAGAAAAAATAATCCAGGAATTACCAATCTGTCTCCCTGTCAGGATCTGTTGACAAACAGGAGGAAACAGTTTCATTTAAGTGTGAATCACCTTGGCCTAATGACCCTCAAATAATTAATTCTATGCTCTTTTAGGATTTTATTCCCTCACTTAAATTGATATGTTAAGGCTTATCTTGCAAGCTTTAGTTTACCTTCGGGGATATTTGAACTTGACTGTATTTTGAATGAAGCCATAGCAGCAGGGGGAGATGACAAAGGCTGCCCGTGCCCTGAGGCAGTGTTCAATCACCATGTCTGTGGCCACCCCGCAGGCGTGCAGGGCCACCTACAGCAGGAAAAACAACCAAGGAAACAAGAAAATTCATCACTGGAACATGCTAAATACAGTCCAGCATTTTCTTCCTTGACCCAGTTACTTAAACACATGAGGAAGTTTTTGCAACTAAAGCTGTTACACCAAAGGCCTGGTTCTTAATTCTTCAGTTTTCCATTCCTCCCCTTCATAGCTACGTTGAGGAAAATTTAGGGCTTATTCCATTAACAAGGGAAGTATCAACACTGAAGAAGGGTCACTCACCAAAAGCACTCAAAAGGCAGGTGCACTTAATTATGATGTCAAATAAACTAAAAACCAATCTCCATAAAAATAGTAGTTGCGGAATACATAATAACAAAAAAACTATGTGGTGATTTGTCAAAAGTCTTTGTCAAGCAAAAAGGACTTAGAAATACAAAGAACTTTGTCAAAACTGGATTTCAACTAAGCAGGAAGAGAAGAAACAGATATACCTGAAGGTCACATTTCAAGGAAAAAATTATGCATAAATTCATATAATTGGATTTTAAAGTACTAAGTAAAACCTATAGGAAACAAACACTGGAACTGGGGGAGGCATCAAATCCTTTAATTTTTTTTTCCTCTCCTTATTCTTTTCTTCCTTTTTCTTAGTATAGGCTCTTCAACTAAAACTAAAATAACATTTGATCACAACTGCCTGTGAGCACTGACATGTTTGGGCAAAACACAGGTTGCACCCAAATTCTTCCTGCTCTCCTACAGAAAAGCAAGTTACTGCAATACTCAATATATTGCAAGGAAAGGCAGGCAGCTCTCCTATCTGTACCTGGGATGCCAAATGCACCACTGAAATGGGGCATTCCATGTGCTCAGTGCCTCAAAGAGCAGGCCTGGTGCACACTTAAACTAAGGACGTTTTTGAGGCACATTTTTGATTTTATCCTACAGTGTAGATTTATAAAACTATATTGTTTGCTTTGCTTTTTGTTCACTGTAAATTTAGAGAAGAGGTTTAAGACTGCACAGCTCAGATTTCAGGGTTCAAAGCTGTTTTTCAAGGTAAAGCAACTGGAAGATAAAAACTTTGCTCTCAGATACAGATTAAAACAAAGTCTTTTTTGTTTCCAGTCTGCTTGCTGTAAGCTCAGCTGAGGAGACCATTAATCATAACTGGACTGTAATTGCATACAGATGGAAAGAAATATTCTTGTCTCAAGTAGAACATTGAAAAATTAACGAGAAAATAATTTCACAATGAAATTTTCTGCTTACATGAATTTAACAACAAAAATAAAACTAGTTTAACATCAGAAATAGATTCTTAATATCACAGCTATCAGATTATCATGGAATGTAATTATAGTTACTTCCTCATCTATCCAAGTAGAAAACAAAGTGCTCTGCTTTGCTTGCAGAAAGAGAGACATTAAAACAGCAGCAAATAAAACCAGTAGCTTTGCTGAGCCTGTATGACTTGTTACACCAAATGATTTCTCTTTGGCTTTCTGAGAACTTTAGGTAAGAAAAGTTAGGCTTTAGTTAAGAAAAAATCCACCAAAAAATTAAAGACAAAGCTTTCTCAGGATATCGTATATATTGAACTCACTATTGGAAACAAAATAAAATGTGAAGACTAATGGAGATATTTGGAAATAAAGACCTGGAAAAGAAGAACTTCCACATGAACTCTTCTGACACATACTTCACTATCTTCCTTGTCACAAAAGTTGAAAGAGAGAATATAATATTTTTTCTATTAAATAAAAACTCCACAGGGTTAACACAGTATTAACCTTTAAAATAGGGCCCCAGAAATTAAGACAGGAATTCCAATGACCACAAAATTGGAGACTCATTTCATAAAACAACTATTAAATATTTCACACACACAATTCAGTGTATTATTCATGAGATCCTGATATTTTGAAATAGCTCTCTAGTTTACCCACTGAGATTTATATGACAATGTAGCACAGAAAATAAAGCTACAGAATTGGAAATTTACACTTGGAAGGACTGGGCAAAAACCATTTATTCTCTCCTCTTTTTCCTGCACTAAATTTCTTTTCCTTTCTTAATAAACCAACCAAACAGTTAAACAGCAGTGTTCATGTACCACAAGCCTTCAGCCTTAACCATCCTCAGCTACAGTCAAAACAGCCTTTTAGATGGATGATTTAAAGGACAGTCAGTCTTGCATGGAAAGCTTGCACCTTGCCACAGAGGTTCATATTCTATTAACAGCATAAAAAACTAGATGACAGGAATATTTACAGAGATACAAAATACTATTTATGACTTATTCTTCACTAGGGCTGCAAAATTCTAGACAGGACATTAATCTCATTTACTTTCATGGTCTGTAAGGACATACAGAATTTTATTCTCTCACGTATTTCAGTTGTTTTAAGAATTATTAATCAGACACTGAAGTTTTGAAGTGGAAAAGTTATAATCACTTACCCCAATGTTAAAAGTCCCATTAAAATAGTCCAAGTTTGCTTGAATGAACCAAATGTTGTTTAAACCTAGTTCATCACTTCTGTCTTTAGCACGGATCAGAGACAACTCCTTATTTTCTATGAGTACCACCTAGATTTCACACATAGGAGAAAGTAAGGCAAAATAATACTGAGAAATCGAAATACAACATTACCAAGCAGAAAACATTGTAGTTTGTTGAAGAAACCTCTGAATTACTTGTGCCAGAGTCTGAGATCTACAAAATTATTACCTGGAAACCCAATAAAAATTGAAGGCATTTAACACTTGCCAATATTGATCAGCTTGAAAATATTTTATATTTTCCAATAACTTTTGTCTTCTCTGGAAAGCATCCCACACATTTGGGGATTATCCTAAAAATGTGCATGTTTCAAACCTAAGTCCTCTGCTGAGACAACTGTGACGTCTATGTGTCCTCTCCTACACATCTTTTAAAGATGATTACCAGAGATCTTTTCATTGAGAATTTACCTGACATGATGGCATCATATAAGCAAGAACAATTCCAACATGGCCCTGTGAAAACAAAAACAAACAACAAAATCTGCATCACTTTTCAGTGTTCCCTGTTTTTCACTCATTACGTGATGTGCATCCCTATACCAATGAGAGAACCTTTGAAAGCAGCTAAAATTTCAGCATTTGCACTTCTGCTCTGCTTTGTGGCCGCAATCACCTAGAACTGCAAAGATGAAAGCTGAAAGAAATTGCATCACATAAACAAAAATATACATTACCCCTCCACTGCAAAAATCCACAATCACATCTCCAGGTTTTGCGAGCTTTGTCACTGCTGCTACCAAATTATTCAGCTGCTGCTGCTTCCTGAGAGCCCGGTCTCTAGACATCTTGCCTGGGGATGACAGAGAAAATGCCTAAATCGTGATCAGCAGTTCTCAACACTGACAATTTTACATTGATAACTGCAAAGCACTGCAAATGCAATTTACAGTTGAGACTAAAACAGACTGGAACACTTGGGCATCTTAATCCACTTCAAGCTAAATTCATGTTTAACATATTAAATATTTGGTAGAGCCTTCTCCAAAATTAACTTTCTAGTTTTTGCTGTTAATGTATCCTTAGGAACAAACTCATATAAACTTACGTAAAGCAATCAAACCAGTGTAAGCTCTGGCTTAATTCTCCTCCAATCCTGTGATTCATGCCCAGAGACTGAGCTCAAACAGATTCACAGTAAGGTTGCCAAAATAAATCCTCATTTATTGTATCTATATACATTATACTTAAGCATCTTGCTTTTAAAACTTGTACTCTTTCTACTGTCAATTTTTACTTTTCATACTAACCAGTCCTATTTATTTAAATGACTGCATGTGCAAGGAGGTACTTCTCAAAGTGATTATTTCTACATAGCAAACACTGGCTTTCCACCACATCTGTAACAACCAAGACTGGAAAAACTATTAATTTCTTTCAAATGTGCTTGGTAAAGTCCAACATAGAGTTGCTTCAGATATAATGAATTTGTTGAGTCAGCACTTACATATTTGTAAAGCTGTGTTTTGTCTCAGTGGGGCTGAGTGCTGACAAACCTATTAAAGACTACTTTTGCTTGTTCAGAAAGCAGAGTTTGACATAGATATTGACAGCTCATCTTCACAATAAGAAAAAAGTACTGAAACAACTCTTTAGTATTAAGTACAACTCCTGAAAACACCATCAAATTTTCATACTGTGCAAAATTAGCAAATAGATTCTAGGATTCCTAAAAATAAAAAAGTAAAACAGTAACAGGTTTCATCGGCAAAAACAGATCCACTACTTAGTACTCAGTCGACTTAATGAATATTAAATTAATAAGAAATAATTTTTTTTAAGAATTAGCCTACAGTCTTCAAAAACTCTAGCAATTAACTCTTCATGGTCACCAACCAACAAGGTTTATCCTCCTTTACTGTGCAGGCAATAAGTAGTAAAAACTCCCTTGAAAGATGGATAAAATCAAGCTTGAATCAATAGGTCTTTTGCCTGCTCTACCTCTGTATTTTGAGCTTGGTAGCCAGAATTACAGAAACATGGAAAGCTGTGATGTGGCCTGTAGAGAATATGTCAGCATGGCTAACTAGTCCTTCATTACAGCAAACGGCAACAAATGAAACTAAAACTTGTGCATCTAAAAATACTACAGCTCACTTTGCATTTTACAAGTGCAGAGATAATAAACAGTGTTAATTGCTGTCTTCAAGAACAGTAAGAAAAAAAGTAGTTTGAAATTTAGCCCTACAAGACAGAACCTTGAAGAACATGACATTGTCCTATACACTGAAAGGCCCCCATAAGACTATTTGCTCCATTCACAAGAACCCAACTAACAATCAGATTGCCATCCAGTCCCAGAAAAATTAATTTTCAATAAATGGTCACAACTAAGATATTTTATTTGGCTTCACAAATCCAACATTACTGTTAATTCATCACATGTCAACCAGAACTTTAGAGTTTCTGTGGCATTCAGAGGTCTTGCACTTTGGCACAAAAAAATATTAACTTTTGAGAAGGCAAAGCCTCCTTTATTTTTTTGTATTACCTTGGTCAGTGTTCAAGTTCATGTAATCCTTTAGCCCTCAAATAATCCTTTCATATTTCTCAAGTTAAACTTGAAAAGTCACTAAAGTACCCTTAAAAAAACCAAACACCATGTATCACCTCTAAGAATTTAACTCTATTCAACTTCCAAGACCTTTCACAGTACATCCGAACATGCAGCTACCAACACGTACATATAACACACAGTATGTGCATTCTCCTATTACATATACTAGGACTGCATACTTCTATTGTTTTAGCACAAGTATTTTTTTTTTTTTTTACATAAGCCTTAGTTAACTAATTCAAATGATAAAATGATTCTACTTTTCATGGAAATTCAGCAGAAGCGTAGCTACTGCTATACTGTTTAAGGACAGCAAAAAAGGCTCAGTAACTACAAAACAACAGATAGAGTTTTACTGATTTATGCTAAGCTGAACAAGTTTTTCTGAAACCAATGGGGTTTTTTTAATGGTAGTTCCTTATGATCATACAGGATATTCTAATTATTTCCAAACACGAGTAATATCTTCTGCTAAACTCTTTTTTGTATTTGTTGGCAGGAAGGGGGTTGGTATTTGCTTCTTTGCTTTGGGGGTTGTTGTACTTTTGTGTTATGTGCTGAGGTTTTGTTTACATAGAATATTAGTCAGATTAATACAGCTGTACAGTGGTTCCCATGCAACCAATAGACAAAGCAGAATTCAAAAAGATATAAGGATTCCAGCTCAGCTAACATTTATTGATAAAGAAATACTCTCAACAGTCAAAACCAGTACCACCTTCTTTTGAGGAACCCTGCTAAATCTTGCAATAAATAAAATTAGCAAAGCCAGTAACTTTGCTGTGGTCCATTAGTCACTGTGGCTACTTGAACAATGTCCTTCTTCAACTTCAGCTGCTTTTATTTAATCTGCATTGGCCAGTGCTGAAAGTTGAAGATCTGCCCTCCCCTTCTCCAGCCTGGGACCAACTTTCAGCTGCCCCCTCTCACTGCACTGCCCTGTCTCCCTTCCCCTCCCTCTCAAGCAGCAACCTGGTAGCTTTCAGCAACATCTGTTTCCTACTTGTTGCATGACCACACCAGGAGAGAGAGGGGAAGTATTAGGAGATGGGCCAGCCAGTCTCAGCATCATCTCCAAGTATGCCCTGGCAAACATCCAGTGGAATCAGAGTCTGAAATGCGCACTACATCAAAAGGCAAAGAGGAATGCAAGAGGCAAACGTGCCTCAATTCTCCTCTGTCTTTTATAATGGTGGAGGGAGGCAACTTTGATTGGGCAAAAAGGATGATATTTTTTGAGCACTACTTGAACTCAATACACCAAGTAGTGTGTCTGTGGCTTGTTCACTTGGGCGTAACTCAAACTAGGGGACTCAGCAAGCGTGGCTGTTGAGAGAGAAGGCGGACCACATCCTTTACCGGGACTTGAATACCTCCTCGTGGACATATATCTGTCCATTTAAAAGCAAAAAGTTACATTCTTATGGTTTCAGCTTTGGGAATAAAACAAACTTTCACTCTGGAGTAGCTATAAAACAATTAACACCACAAAATGTCTCTATTTCCTCAAAGCAATCTAGATTGTAGAATGACACTGACCTTGGCTCTCAACTTGTCAGGCTCAGTATAAATTGTTTTCCTTATGTTCAACTCCCTTATAGTTGTGAAATAATTCAGTCTGGCTGTTTGAGTGATACTGGACTAAAAAATATCTGTCACTGTAAGTCTGCCTCTTAGCTACAAAGAATGTACTTCTTTACTATGTCTGTTAAGTCTAAGGCTCAGACTTTGAGCTTTGACCTGAATGCAGAGTTCAAAGGCTGGCCCTCTAACAGAGCAGTTTTAAAAATGGATTTTGGATTTTGTATATTTGGTTTTCCTGCTTTACATAAAGGAAAGGAGAATATTCTTTTTCTTTTCACGGTTAAGTAATTTATTAAGGTATGCCTAAAAGTGAAAAATAAATTTGAGTCCATAGAAAAAAAGGAATTCTGATGCAGAGCAATGCTAAAATAAACCACTTGTCATGTTAAAATCACAGAATTTTACAATCATAGATTTGGGTTGGAAGGGACCTTAAAGATCCATGGGGTAGGGAGACAATCTATTACACCACACATAGCTCAAAGTTCCACCCAGCCTGGCCCTGAACACTGCTTGGGATGCGATACTCACAACTTTTCTGAGCAGTCTGTTTCTGTTTCAGTGTCACATCACCCTCACAGTAATGGATTTCTTTCTAATACCTAATCCAAACCAACCTTCTATCAGGTAAAAGCCATTCCCCCATGTCACATGCCCTACAAGTTCTTGTAAAAAGTCCTTCCCCAGCTCTCCTGTAGGCCCCCTTCAGGTACTGGAGGGTGCTGTAAGGTCTCCCCAGAGCCTTCTCCTCTCCTGGGCTGAACAGCTCCAACTCTCCCAGCCTGTCTGCAGAGGAGAGGTGCTCCAGCACTCTGAGCATCTGCATGCCCTCCTCTGGACTCACCCCAACAGGTTCATGTGCTTCTAATGTTGAAATTTCAGAAGTTTATGAAGATATAAAATAGAATGAGAAGCAAAGCTGAAAATACTCAAGAAACACAAAACCTGTTGAATTTGATCATTAAAGTATTTCTTATAATGTAGGATACTGAATCTGCTGGAATTCACAAATAAAACATTATCAAACTATCAAAAAAAGTTTCACTGCTTTTACATTTTCTGCTCCATCAAAACCTTTTAAAATCTAATACAATTAAATAATAGGTGAATTTTCAAAAATCACTCTCATTGAAAAGTAAATGGAAACATTTAACTCTAAACAGCTTCATGAAATTTTGAAGTAGGTATTTCATCAGCATTTTCATTATGTTGAGATACTTCTCTGTTATCCCACCTTCAGCAATGTAAAAGTCTAATTCACATTTTGAAAGGCCAGGGAAGAGAATCATCAGAAACAAAAAAAAAAAAACCTCCACTTTGAAGCATCACAAAGTATCAACTATTCTAGCAGCCAAAGCTCTAGGCTAGAAGGTTTTTTATTTAGAGAAAACTACAGCTAACCTTAATTTTTTTCTTTTTCCTTCTCTTGATCTTGTTGCTTTACCAAGACTTTAGTCCCAAGGTATACCCAAAAGGAACTTGTAGATGGGAAAGTATATCCTTTCTGGCTCTGCAGACAATCTCACAGAGTTACAGTGTGCTATAAAGACGGAGGGGCCAAAGACCTCTGAAGACCACCAGGAGAAATAAATGCTCACACTTTTTCAAGCAGCAGAAAGATGCATTTACACAAGATGATGTGGCAAGTGTGCTGGATTTCTGAGCAGTTTGAGCCCTGTTACTGCAGAGGTAAAGAAAAAACTCCTTTCTCTACCATTCCCTTGTCTGTACCACTACTTCTAGGGATGCCCAGGTTGTTCTACTGTAGGGTGCTACACCACTCCACATGGCGTGGGTCTCTCACTGGTTGTTCAAGCATGTCCCATGCTGCACTCCATATGTACACAGCATATGCACAATTCAGCTTCCTCATCAGCCTTCTCCAGGCACTGTGACACTAGCCCAAAAAGCCAAACAGCTTTTAGCACCAAACAGAATTACTTTGTGCTTAGAAAGGGTTCTTGTAATAATTCTTGTAGGTTTTTAAATGCTTACGGTCATGAGTGAAGCCCTCAGAGTGTAACTCAATTCTCTTTAACCAGGTATAAATTCCTATGCAAGGACTAAAGGATATGCTTTAGTATTTGTGTCACCAAGGGACAACATTTACCATTCTCTTCTTTATCCCCAGATTTGGATACAATATTAAAAGAATTGCAAGGTACAAAAGGAAGCTTGCTTGCTGAACAACTCTCAAAGAGAAAATGTAGCGTAAACCAGTGACTAGCATCTATGGTAATGGCCTGCTTCCTAACTCTGCTTACACAGATGACTCATGACAATCTATCATTATATTTTAGTTCTCAAAGAAGTATGAGTCTATTATATTACAATTAAATTGATGTGTTTGTTTACAGAGGCTAAAACCTTTGTTCAATGAGATACAAGATCAGATAGCTTAGGGTTATTATTGATTCATTTGCTCTTCCATTACATTTGGAAATTGCTATTCTGATCTCTCTTTTAACACAGTGGATATGAAAATATCATTTTCCTCTTAAAACATTTTTTCAGATTTAAGTTCAAAAGTAATGAAGTTGGGTCAAATTTTAAAAATCCAAACCATCTAGTTCTGATTATATAAATATTTCCTTACTTTTTCATCAGAGTTTTAATGCATTAGTCTTATCATGAAATATACCACTTATCACAGACACTGCAAAACAGAACAAGTTAGCAATAAAATCCAGCAAGATTAACTGAAGAGCTATGCTTTTATTACTGTCCTCCAGACCTCACCACTTCCCATTTTTAAATACTCTCTCCATTCACTCTTGGAGAATTAAAATATGAGCTTAAGATTCAGTGAAAATATTGTCTTATAAGATGAGGTTGCAATGCAGAAAACCTAATTTTCCTTTCGTTTTAATTCTAACTTTCTATGAAATAGATTGTTTTATAATATGCCTGTCTGAAGCAGAAAAAAACCATATCCTGATGGCCAGAATGCATTTTTATGAATCAAAGCAATCAGCAGCCACATATATCCACACAGTTCAGAGAAAGGTGGTTGGGCTTTTTTTGTAGGTTTTTCCCCCCTGGCAGGATGTTTATCAAAACATATTCTGGAACGATGAGGTCTGGAAGCACCGCACATGCGACCGTGAAACCATCACGCATTACTTGTTGGTAAAAGGGCATTTAAATGCTTATGTTATTAAGACGTAACAGGCACATATACCAACTCTGCAGCTTCATGTATTTCTAAAAGCAGCGATCTCTATTAAATGAACAAAATTGCTATTAAGTTGTCCTGGCATAGTTGGAATGTCTATTCACCACTTCCTATCAGAGCACAGCATTAATTTAGTTCATCACAACAATTATTAGATTTTCAGGGAAGTTGTGCTTTGTTTTTTAACTAACCTCTAAGAAGCTTGGGACTAACAAATGGGTTCATAAAGGCCAACATTTTTTGCCTGGAGCCTCCTTATAGCTGAGAACAAACACATGGCTGATCTGCACTTGGCAGTTCAGAAGGCATCAGTCTCCATTCTGCAAAGATCAGACTTTGAACACTTGAATGTTCCTGAGAAGCCTCAGAGAATGAGCAGTGTTCATAAAGTTACTCATGTGCACATACATAAAAATGGCCTTAGCATTCACTGAGCTGGGAAAAACAAACAAGACCTCCTAATCATTACAAATAAAGCCTATAAACTCCCCTTCTGGAGAATGTACAGCATGCACTTTGAATCAACAGGTAATGCCAGAAAAGAAAATCCCAGAGGCCACATTATTTTTTATTACACACAGGTTTTTATGATGAAATGTGATGATGTCCTAGCTACAGTCAAGGGAGTAAGAGAAGAGAATGCTACAATATATTATTTAAAATATATTGGGCAATAATCAAAAGGACAGGAAAGACAACTGTACTCCACAAGAGCATTTTATTGCTTTTTTTAGATAGGAGTCCCTCCTGATGTTACTAACCAATCTGCTCCTGATTAAGGCAAGCTGTGCAAAATTGTTTTATCACTTCAGGCACAAAACCCCCCTCGATCTCACATACACTATCTTGGTGTAGTCTAAAAAGGTCAGACAGCTATGGAAAATGACCCTTGACAACCTAAGCAGGAACTTGGCCTGCTTTCTTTTTTTGCATTAAAGTATTTTAGGCAAGAAAAGAGCAAGGCACCTTTGAAAACCATAAAGACATACAGATGCTAGTAAAAAGAAATCAAAATTAATGTCAGGGTCCCCCTGAATGTATTTTCTACTTTAAAAAGATTTGTTGTTCGATTTTTCCCAAATACTAATCTTTAAAACTTATCTTCTGAATATTCAACAAAAAGCAAGCCAGACAAACAGCTAACATAATGTTTACATATTAATCTATAATTTATATTATTTTAAACTATTTTGTACTAGATTATGAAGCCTCTATATGACCTTAAATTAATGAGTGCTATCCACACTAGTAAGTACTTGCTAGCCATGCTCTTCCAAGTTTTTCACATTATATTGCCAACAGCAATCTTCACAAAAATCATGTCAGCACCTTTCCCAAAACATTAGATTAGTTCCAAAGTTCTCAGCTCCTACACATTTAAGCTAATTGACAATGTGTGTTCACCCTTCTCATTCTGTAGCCTTTGAGATCCATCTTTCAAGCTGTTTTTCTAGAATCCCAAAGATTAGCAAATTATTTTGTTTTAAAATTTCACAACAGAATTATGAGCAGAAAAACAAAGACTGTGCAATCACCCTTCTTTCACTTCTTTGCGCATGTATTCATATACTGCCTCTCTTCCACTCCTCTTTCTTCACCTTTCTGCCTTACCTTCACTCCTTTTGGGTCAAGATTCCATCAAGTCAGCTTTTCCACCTGTATCTTATTCTCCTTAGGTGCCCAAACCCACCTATCACTTACGGTGAAGTGTTTAAGATGTGAGGAGGAAAGCGCAGAAACACAAAACTTAAAAAGTGAAAGATGATAAAACATTTGGGGAAGAATAAAGGAAAGGGAAAAGCAGCCTCTACTGTACTACATGTGGGAGAAGGTCTCTAACCCTAAAAGGAGTGCTGTTCTACCTATGCACAATATTTTACCAATGTCAGCAATATCCAGGCTTAGGAGGCAGAGGTTGCTCACTTTCTGCAAAGTTTCTTCAAATGAAGATGTCACTGCCTGACAACGAAACCAGAATCAAATGGTTTGTTTACCTCTCACAAGCCTAATATACTGATTAGCAGCTCCTCCTGTCATGGTGAGAAACGGGAATTGAAGTCAGTTCTCGCTGGGGACTAAGAGTGCTCATCTCTCACAAAAACAGGAGAGCTCCTTCCCCAGCAGGAACCAGAGGCAGCTGCTGCTGAGGTCAGAGCAAGGGCCAGAAGCCCCTGCCATTCACACTCACAGCTGGCCAGCAGCAGCTTGCCTGCAGGGGAGCAGCTCTCAGCAGTCAAGAAACAGCAGGAACAGATTTCCCTTTCTGAGCTCCTTATGCTGAATTGTTTATAACTGATTGCTAAGGAAAAGGTAAGGACCGATCTGCCTCTGTACTGGAAGTCATGAATTGCAAAGAATTAAAGGAAAGCCCAAAAGACACCTTTCTGATATATTATATATACACCAACTCATTAATTCCCATCACCACCTCTAATTAAGAAAAAAATTAAATATTAGCTGTATTAATAATTTGGATGATTCCTGTCTTTGATTTGCTTATCAGTAAGAGTGAGAGAGCCTGAACTAATAATCCAGAAACAAAAAAAAAGCTGCTTTGAAGACAAACATGCTTCATTTGGCCCTTGTCAAGCATTTGGCCATGTGTCAAGCAATTGGACAGCTGGCTGCAGGACAAACAGCAGGACTTTCAGCTTAATGTTACACATTATGCCTGTTTACTTTACAAAGATGAATGGCTAGCGCAATTCCTCCAAAACATAC
This sequence comes from Picathartes gymnocephalus, assembly GCA_013390045.1. NCBI lineage: Eukaryota > Metazoa > Chordata > Aves > Passeriformes > Picathartidae > Picathartes > Picathartes gymnocephalus. The sequence goes on from WEKY01043546.1 coordinate 27,082, forward strand.
TGATGAAAAAGAATTTCATCCTTGAAATTTCATCCTGCATTTCAGTCATTACGAAAATTAAATCCCACACTGCAAAGGTTGGATGACTGACATTTCAATATGCAAATAACATCATTTTACAATAGCTGTATATAACTTCCAAACAAAGGCATCCAAGTCGCATATGGAAAGGCCAAGGTTACACATTTCTCCATTCTCTGAATTCTGTCTGATCTACACATTGCAATTATCATAGCACCTACAGCTTGATCCTGTATAAATCTGGAGTTTATGAAAATTTTAGGAAATTCAATCAAATTTGCTGTATGAAAAGAGTGTCTTTGGTATTCATGTGGTTTATGTTAGCTACAAGGGCTGAAAAAACATTCAAGAGTTCAGAAGAAATATAGGAACTACAGAACTTCATCATAAGGTTTTAATTCAGTAATATTAACTGCTTGACCACTCAACTTTTTTCCTTTCATTTCTTTTTTTTTCTAATTAATTTTCAAAGCAAAGGTGGGGCAGAGGGGAATCAAAATGAACTGTAGTTTAGATAGTAAACACAATTATTTCCTTTTAATACCTAGCTAAGTAGGATATTTTCTATACAATTTAAGTGAGACACCAGGTTTGGGTAAGTGTTCTTTCAATCTCTGATGTTGAACATCAGTATCTGCTTGTGCCAGGTTACCAGTTCACCACTGTAAATGCTGATGATCAACACTAATGTTTGTTTAACCTCCAGAGTTGCACTCTGCAATAAATAAACTTTTGTCATAAGTAGTACAGATGACAGATTTTAAGAAAAACAAACAAACAAAACCGCAACTAACAAAACATTTCAGTTAGCCTCTTTCCATAGTCTTTTCCCTCCAGTGTTTTCTCAGACTATGAAGACACAATGAGTAAGCCATGAGGTGCTGAGATGGCACTGCCTCAGCCATAATTAAGTGCCTGTTACAGAATGCCTGCTGTACAACTTTGCAGGTAGCATGCCACAGCCAAGGACAGTTACTAAATTGTCCTTTAATATGTCCATGGTGCTCGTAGAAACCAGTTTGGGTCCAAACCAACATGTATGTCAGCATTCTCAGCTTGGAGAAGTTCTGTAACTATGTAGAAAGAACCAGACCACTTGCTAATCAAGACTGGCATTTACTACTACAGAAAAAACCCCAGGCTTTGTAACAAATGTATTTGTAAAGACAGCCAGTCCATTGGTACTCCCACCACCTTTAAAGTTGTAACCTATGTTTATCCACAGAATCAGGGCATTCTGCAGAATGCTTCTGTTCAAAGTGCTCCTTTTCATTGTTGTCTGTAATCCAAACCATTCGAATTCTGCCAAGTTAGGTAACGCACAAATCGACTATAATCAGCACAAATTATGATGCAGTGGAAGACAAACCAATGAAATAAACAGAATAAATATTCACTCATTTCCATTTAATATATAAAAATAATGGTGTGGTCATCTGGATCATATTACACAGCAATAATCACCCATTACCAATTAATGCCACTTTACTGCACACCTTATGTCAGAGGGATTGCAAAGATAAACAATCCTGCCATCAACAAAAATTCTTCAAGACAAGTCAAAAACATACAACATGAAGACAGTAACATTTTACATCAAGTTTAGAAGATGAAAATGAAATAAAATTTCAACGTGTTTTAATGCATTTCTGAAGGACTACACACTAAAAAGGGAAATGCCTCTCAACACAGAACTGTCAGCTTATGCTACACAACACATCACAAATACATTTCTAGAAGGTTTTCAGAGCATGTATGAAATGCCAGTTAAGAGACAGGTTGATTATATAAATTCAAAAGCTGCCTAACGATGGAAATTTTTTTAAATTCTGGCTAATCCAATGTAAGATCACCTCAGAAACACTGATGAAAAGCTAATTGTGCACACAGTTCTCCAGTACATACATACACGCTTGACAAAAGAGCAAAAGGGTGTTCTGTTATTATAAGGAATAAAAGTACCCAAGCTTGAAAATATTGTCACAGGTTAACTCATTTTCCTGAAATCCAAAGCAGAGGCAAAACTGAGTTTCCAAGACAACAAATATATAAAATATATAAAATTGGCACTTGTTACCCAATCAATGGTTCTAATAATGAAAAGCTCCTTTTTCTTGTGTCTTAAGCAGCTTTGTGCCAGGTGGCCTTTTGTGTTATTCTTACATAGTTTATGAAAGCAAATAATCAGGAAAATCCATAAATCCCATCAACCATCTTTGAAACAGAGACCTGGATTTAAATGGGGAAAAAAAAGTTAATGAAACTGTGGGCACCAGCCCAGTACTGCACTCCAGTTCCCCAGGCTTTACAAGTAAGAGCATTAGGAAACAAAGTCATGACTTCATTTGGCCCTTTCACAGCAAGCGACTGTGAGCAGCTGGCCGCAGAAAAAAAAGCAGTTGTTTCTGCTTTACACATCATTCCTGTTTACTCTACAAACTACCAGCATAATTAAGGCCACCCAACTAAGCAGAAAGGCCATCCATAAACTTATCTTCCACACAAAAACTCTGTACTAATTAGTGTAAGGGAGGAAATGTACAACAGTATCCTCTTTCTTTTCTTGTTCTTTTTTTGTTACTTTATAATACGTGAACAAAATTAGACAACCAGTTTTGAGGGGATGGAGAGAGACAGAAAAACTGTGCAGCATGAACCAAAGTCAATTCAAACAGTTTGCTGAACTTCTATAAGTTGAGGCCAACAGAAATTAAAAACTATGAACTCTTTTCCAACAGAAATTAATCAGCTCAGTCAACTAAACAGACTCCAGCTAAAGAAGTATCTGCCTTCAGAAGCCTAAAAAGAAAATATATCTCCCACTAGCTGCCAGAAGGCACGTTCATGAAACATCTGCCTTCATGAAAACATACACAACTAAGCATAGACTTATAAACCTAAGATATTCAAACAACAGAGAATTATTTGTAGCGTGTTGTGTAGAAAGTGGGCTTTAACACAAACTTTATGTGCCAGTATAATGTCAAAGGAGCCAAAAGATGGAAAAAAACCAAAAAAACCCAGTACAAAAAGTCATCATAGCAATGGTTTTTTGGATAAGACCTCTGGAGGCCATGTTGCCCTCCTAGTGCAAAAACCGTCTCAGAACTCTTTCCTTCACCATCACCAAATGTGGATAAAGAGTTGTGGGTACTGGAGATTATACAGACACATTTACTCTGTCACCATCATTTAATGCTGATGCAGAAATTGACCCAATAGGTCCACAACAGGGTGGCTACAGACCCCGTCATCACCTAATAAGTTGTCAGAGGGGATGTCTAGCATTGAAAAAAATGAATAGTTTGTAGACTTTATGGCAGTAGCTGTCAAAGAAATGCCTCATCTACTAAGCAGTGCCTCAGCTAGTAGTTCTTAAGCTTGAAATCTGTTCTAATATATATAAGCACACATTTCTGATAAATGACTGTAGGAATGCTTCTCATAATTTACAAATGAGGACACACTAAAATCACTACAAAAGGAGCAAAATAAAACCTCTGTACTGCAAGGCTTGTTTGGTATATCTGAACAAAGTTGGCCTGCCATGTGTACACACACAAACTGGGCTTAAGCAAAAGCATATGAAACTCAGAGATCAATGGAGTCACCTTCTTCAGAGTGGGGTTAAGAGTCTGCATGTTCTGTTACCCCATTGCCCTAAGTCTTCCTATTCACAAACCCCACACAGAAAAACCTGCAAGATTCCTACTGCATCCCGTTCTATGTACAAGGTACACAGTGACAGCCAGCACTCTTTCTCTGGACTTATAACTGTATGGGGAATTGAGAAGGAAAGATCCCAGTAACACCGGTCTCAAGGAAATCAAAGCTCCCCTAAGCAGGTGAAAGGAACTGAGAAGGCAGGGATCCTTCACCTTTGCACAGAGCCCACCTCTGAGAGCAGGGCACATGTACACGCCTGTTGGTAGCTCTGAGACAGATGTTCTGCAGATAGTTGACCCCTTAATTAACCCAGAGAGCAATGGAAACATTTGGAGAAGAGCAAGCTAATGGGGTATGGACATTGTGTACAAATTCTCCTCAAGCCAAAGGCACAAAACTGTTCTGACAGTAATTAATACAGCCTAGCACAAGGCCTAACCCACAGTGAAAAGGGTCATCAGTCAAATCAATGGCTTTACACTAATAAAATCCTTAAAACGGGTGTTTCTGCTTTAAGAGTGGGATTACTTTGAGGCAATTTGTTGGGATTATCATACTTAGATTAAACCACTTCTGGAGTCAAGCAAGATGAGAAGACCCAAAGCCAGAACAAGCATATCTATACTAAAAAATTATATTGCAATTACATGGAAAAATGTTTATTACAATAGAACAAAAAAGACTACATGGGACTACAGAAATATCCTTAACTGAGTATTCAGTGATTTTAAGAGGTATTTTTAATTCAAAAAGCCATGAAAACCTGAGCTGCCAAACAGTAATCACATCCACTGTGTACCTGCGTAACGGCAAATACTGGCAGAAGATACTCTACAGGCACTGAAATTTGAGGATGGAAGAGAATCAATGGTTTTGTTTTTTTTTAATTCCCCCCTTAAGTAAAAGGAATTCAAGATCCTTTGATAAATCAAAGTCTGTAAAGCCCATTTCTTCTCTTGTGCTGCAGCTTTATACAAAAATATAATAACAAAGTATGCTTCTAATTTTACTCATGTAGCAGCCACTACATGTCCTACAAATGGACAACAGACCAAATCTAACAGATTTGATTTCTCCATAAAGCTGTTTTGAGTTAATAACTAAAATATTACAGTGCCAGGGTTTTTCTTTTAATTAGCACTGAGCTGAAAATTCTTCAGAAAATTAACTTAAAAAAAATTAGTTGAGCACTGTGCTGTGTCCCTCTCTGACACAACAAAATTAAATGAAATATAAAATTCATGCAGTATGGAGCACTCACCTACGCACCATATTTGTGATACAAAACTGAAAGAAGTAAATAGTCTTAACACTTGTTTCTTTGACACTGTGCATACTACAGAGTAGCAAATCTGAGTCCACATAATGAACAACACAAAATTAAATAATTATGATTCTACTGAAGCTCTTGTTGCTCAGTTTTTACATGACCTTAGCAGGACTATTTCTACTCTGAAGCAAAGTACACATATGGTTGCGGTGAGGAAGAGTAAGCTCTACAAGCCACTGCAAAAATTAAATTTACTAAATAAAAACAAAATCAAAAAGGAAGTTTCGTTATATCTGTTTAGCTATCTTAAGAAACAGACATTTTTTAAGCAACTATTCCCATATTTATTAAAATTATCCACAACTTATTCAAAAAAAAGCTCTATATTCATAAAGAGTCTTGAACTAGATATGAGTTATTCGAGATTAATTTATCCTTGCAGGACTTTAAAGAAAAAATAGACCACAAAATCTGCTCATCTTTCCAATAGCAAAATCATGAACAAGCATGTTCACCTAAACCTGTGTGCTTCCAATATGACACAAACCCAGGCAAAGTGCAATCTACAAGCAACTCCCATGGTTTGCAGAAAGTTACTCCTGTGATTTTTCAGCCCCACTGTTTGTCATTGCAACAACATAAGAACCTTATCTTTACATAAAATTGCTGACCTTGTGGCTCAAATAGGAGTTCAACATTGATAATCTCTGCCATATGTTCTACTTGCTTCCTACAAGTGAGAATCAGCTGTGACTATGATCTTCATGCCACAGTTAAAAACATATAGAGGTGCAAAATGCATGTATTAACCACAAAAAAAAAAAACTGGGGAAATAGGGGACACAAACATAGAAAGACCAAACTAACCTTTGTTTACAAAACAGTTAAAATCCAAAATGTCAAGAAAGCTTGACTGAAGGTATGATTTATTTTCTGCATTATGTCTTACCTAGCATCATCCAAATAAGTTACAGTGAGCTTATAATGCCAATATACATCAAGTGAGATCACAAGTGGGCCAAAGCATCCAGTAACAACCACAAGCAGAGTAATGTTAAATACATGCTGCAGATAAGAAGGAACGTAATCCATCTGCCAGATGTTTTTGAGTAGCAGAGAATAGAGGATTAAGAAGTGTTTTGTCTCAGTTCAGGTTGTGTTTTTTGGGGGGTTGTTTTGTTTTTAGAGAAGCAGATTATTTTAATGAAGAAATCATTTCCAGTTTTTCAAAAATTACGAGAGCATAATGAAAAATAATGGCAGTACTTCACAAAAATTGTACAGTAATAGACTGCGCTCAAAAAATACATTACAGAACAGAGGGACACAAGCAATTTTGAAAGATGGCTGTATATCCAATTATGTTGGCTTTCATAATCATATTACTCAATGTGCAGCATTACCACACATAGAAAAACTACATATCTAGTTCATGGTTACAGTAAAGAACAAAATTAGCTTCAAGAATAAATTCAGAAGCTGTTCAAGAGTAAACCATCTTTCTTAACCCTTGATTCTAAAAGTTACATTAAAAGAACCCCCAAACTCTAACCCTCCTGCTTACAAAACTTTTCAGTACTTGCTTTCAGTTTTGTATTTCCGTTACAAGAAAAAATTAAGCACATCCACAAACTTAATTATTTTAAAGGATGTCATAAATATCCTACAATATACTTTCATAATGTAGTTTTGTGCTACTATTACTACTGAAGCAAAAATGAAGGTTCCTCAAATGGCAAAGCATTGATTCAACAGCACTCTGAGAACTCAAGCAACACTTCTAATTCCACCTCCCTCACCCCAACTTTTTTTAAGAAACATTTAACTTGTTCTGAAAGAGCTTTAATTGAGCTACCATTCTCTCTACAGCACAGTTGTTAAGCCAAGCCAGGTTTCAGGTGTCCTTTCAGGACTAGCACAGCAGTATCCAGGCACAAGTCCCAAACTGTACTAATTTGTCACAGCTACAGCAGCATGCCAATGTCTAATTCAGATCAGACTTCTACTGCAAAGAGATCTGACAATGAGACCATTGCTTCTGTTGTGAACCTGAGGTCCTACAAGAATACAAACAACAGGAAAGTCCCTGTCCTTAGAACTCTGCAGACCAATAGATGACTACTATGATAAGACAGCTCCAACTTATATTTGTAGCAGTCATATGACACTTATTAAAAGTAAAACCAGGAATTCTGCCTATTACTATTGAAAAGGTCTAAAGAATAGAAGTAAAAAAACCCCAAATCAGCAAATTAAAATATTACAAATACTAGAAATTTCTCCATATTCATGTTGATATTGCCATTAAAGCCTACAAAATTACCTTGTGCAGAAAGTCAGATAACCTAGTTCATTTTTTCAAGTTACTACTTACAGATAAAGATTAAACTCCATCCCTTTCCCTGTATGGTGGGGAAAATGAGCTACTAACACCAAATCCCTAGTTACATTATTGAAACATGCATTTTGAGATCAGGCAGCACATATACAAGTAGTTTCTGTTGATGATACAGAAACATCAGAATTGTATAGATAAGCAAATAAAATTTCAAGGAAAATATACCCGTTACTACTGTAAGAAACAACAGAAATATGAGGCATGATTCAAGATACTATATCTAAAAAATGACTTATTTCCTGCACAAAACTAGCAAATACTGTGCAAGTAACAGCACTGCGATGTTTGCTAAAGACACTGGTTAATTAAATCCCCCTGAACTGCTACCAAAACTGATGACCCCATCAGGATGCAACATGAAATGCTAGCTCATGGCAGTCCATGACATGCACCAACATCTTTCCACGTCTCGAGCGATGAAGGACAGGGAAAGAAAACCAGTTTCCATATGCAGCCTTGAACGTCACATATCCAGTCTAGAAGCATTTACCACCTGAGCGGATGTCCACTGCAGCCTTAAAGGTATCACGTACAAAGTTTAGGACAGGAAGGAGTGTTTGTATAAAACAGTCAAGTTTAAGAGTGAGTTTTTACTTTTGTCCAGCATACTCTGGTTCCTAACAAATTAAATTCTGCAGAAAACGTGCAATGCAACCAAGAACCCAGGTAAAAATTCTGTCCACTTGAGCTTCATGGAAACACTCAAAACAGTTTATACTGCTAAGGACTATCTTAGACTTTGAGGTGAGAGGATGTTCTTTTCTTATTTCTTGTCACTAAAAATGCAAGAACACATGGAAGATGTGCAAGTGGGATATTCAAGAGCATTTAAGCAGATTTAAGAGCCCTTCATCAATCAGATACATCAGAAAATTCCAGGAAAAGTATGCTGATGGAATGACTACATGAATGATACCTCAACTGGTCTACTCATACTGCTTACACGAACCATTTAAACACCAACACAAAGACCAACAACTCCATGACAGACCTGCCAAACTTTTAAAGCACAAGCTGAAATACAAGTACCATATCTCTCTCCATTACCTCTGGATCCTTAGGTCAATCAAGGGGACAAATTTTATTGCTTCAGATTAGGTTTGACTCAGTTTTAATATTGAGATTATTCTCCAATTCTTCTGTACTTACAAAATAATTCTACAAACAGATGAACTTCCTACTTGCCTTTGCTCTTCAATACTTTAAACGTTTCTAAAGGATGTGAACTCCTTTTGATATTGCTATGGTAAGATGCCAGAAATTTGACATGAGACATGAGCCAAAAATTAACTTTTCAGAAGCATTTCCAAACCATCTGGAGAAAAGGCATTTCGAGTACAAAATAATTAATACCACCTTCAATAAAACACTAAACATACAGTAGTCTGGCCTTTCCTTTGTATAATTAAAACCTCTGAAAGCATCAAACTACTCAGAACAGATTATGACTCACTCAAAATAACTTTACCTTTTTTTTTTTAACACTATTAAGCTTGGAGTTTTTTTTCTTAAACATAGCAGTGCTGACTTCCTTGAAATTAGAACTTTAAATGAACAACCGTGCATAAAAACTTGCTGTCAGGAAAAGCCAAAACCAAACTCGTGACCTTATCCAATGTAAAACTGTATCCAAATCAAGTAATGCATTCATGGTTCTTAACACAAATATCCAAAACCAATGACAGTGCAGATGGAAGCTGTAAGTAACAACTCCAAGAGACAGAAAAATTCCTCCTTAACTCACAGTTTGTCACAGCTGATTTATGGTTTGGAAGCAAACTCTGTACCTCAACTTTTCAACATAGCAAGCTTGGGGGAGGGAGGAAGAAGGTGTATGCAGCCCCTTGCACAGCACTCACCTTTGAGCACAAACATTATGTTCAAGGTATGTTTTACGTGCACAAGCCTATTGTACTGCCTGGATGAAATACCCTGTGATTCATCAGCTCCTCATAAAATCTCAATGAAGAGCTCCCAGAAATTCACTAATGCTGCTCAAAACTTGACAATACCTCAGTAAGGATTCTGACACTACAATGAGGCAATCCTATACTTGCAATGTACAAAATCCTGACACTGGAAAGTAAGTTGTTCAAAACATGTTTGCCTATGTTTCTGAAGGAAACTGTTTAGTTTAACAATTACAAAATAAACTTCAATTTTATTTACTATGATAATTTATGAATGCACATAAAATCTGGGCAGTCACACACTCTGTAAACAACTAGTAGCCTCAGAAATAACTATTTAAGGATATTAAATACTAAATAGGAGAGACTAATAGAGTTTCAGTAATCAGGAAAAATCAAAACTGCAAATTAAGAACACAGCTTGAATTAGCTATTCACAAATAATCTAATGAGTTCTCCAAAGATTAAATTAAAAGAAATTAAATAATCTGTGAAGTATTTCAACTTCCAGCAAGTCCTACTTTTCCCCCAAATAAACACCAAATACTGTTTTTAAAGGACTTAGTCCCAGAACAAAATATGAATGTTAATAAACTTGAGTGAAAACATCATATAAATTCTTTTTATGTGTTTGCACTATTTTGTTACAGAGGAAGAGGAGAAGGAGACAGACTTGGGCTCCGTGTGATTCATTTTCTAGGTTGCAGTCTTTTCTGTGCATAAGCAGAGTATACCTTCCTTCTCATATTTAGTCATTCTTCTGATCTTATCCTCTGTGTAATTTTCCAATGCCTCTATTTTTGAAACCAAGATTATATCAGGAAGAGAAGTCATAAGAAGTTCAATTAAGAGAGAATCGTTTTTGCCTTGTTTCCTTGTTTCTAACACATTCAAAAAGTTATTTCCCTTTCCTATGCATTCCAGCTATAATCTAGCCTATTATGCTACCATCTTTAATTCCAAAACATTGGCCCTTGACCTATTGCAGTATTTGACCAATTAAAAAAAAATAAATCTTTTGCATAAATCTCCATGTTACTTGTAAGCCAAAAAAAAGATTTCCAGAAATATCCATTAAGCTCCTAATTTCCTTACAAGTATCTTCCCAGAATTACTCCTTTGCCCCAAAGAATATAAAACTCCATCAGAAGTTGAGCTGATCAACTCCGACAACTTTCCCCCTCCTTCATTCCCTGCTCAGGTGTTACCTTTTTTCTTAGACTTGAAAATTTTCAAGGCAGAATGTGTTACTCTGTTGTGTGTTTATACGCGCACCCGGCACAACACACTCAGCAACGATTGCTTTCAGGTGTACTCCAACACAACGAATGTGTCAACTGTTAAATCATCAACTCTAAATCAAAGAGGGGGGGGAAAAAATGTTTTAAATCACTTTTTACAACAGGTTGTCCCAAATTTTGGGATTAGAGATTACTGAGCTGAAAACCACCACATAAAAAGCATGTTTCTCTTGGATGACTCCTTAGTGCAGAGCACAGCTCCATCCATGCAGGTATAGCTCCATTTCCAAAGAGATTGTGCTGCCCTCCTGTGGTCCGTGAAGATTTTCAACTCCGGAAGTCACACACAGAGCTAAGAAAAACTCTGATTCTGCTCTTGAAAGACAAATTACATAGCTTATTACACTTTGAAGAAAGTAAAACCGCCACAACGCTGTTTCAGGGGTATCAAAGGCCTCCTGATGGCTCTGCCTGAAAGGACTGTTTAGGCTTCATAGAGGAAATACACAACAGCCCTGTTAAAACTCAGCTGTCCCACAGTTACAATGAATGTGTAGAAAACAGCAATGTAAGCGGCCTACAAAAATACTGCAAAGACAGGTAAAAATCCCCTAGTTTAAATCCTTGTGTTGATTATGCTACATAGGCGAGTGAATTATGAATCCCCACACGCTGGGATATGGCAAATGGGTGACACACTAAAGAGCTAAAGGACAAGCCATACACCCTATCATTGATGTAGCTGGGATTTAGGTCTAATTACAAAACTTACAGAACAATCTTCAAATAAGCAGTGAAGACATTTTACAGCAAGAAATACCAGAATACTGAAGCAGATTAAATATCCCTTTTAAAGACAAGACTGGTGCTACAGAAAATCAATTTAAATTTTACAGTAACTGGAAATACTAAGATACTATTATATTCTGGAAAAAGATTATGAAGAGTAATGTCAACAACAATGTAACATTTTATCCAATAGCATATCTAGAATATTTGGAGGTAGAAAAGTATTACCTCCTCCTCCTCCTCAATCCTTCTAATTAATACGAATATGATAAATATATCATCCCTGTCTTCTCTACAAAGTGACACTTCGTAGCACAGCATCACTGCTAAGTACACCTTATTCATCATTAAAGGATATTAATTTCTATATTTCTATTCCCCAAAAATACCTCTGATGATGATTTTCAGCCATGTTCAAAAGAAGATGTCTTTTTTGAATAATATTTATCATCCGCATATTTGCTGCACATTGTTCCAAACCATAAGTGCTAGAATGGATCTGCATGCCTTCATTCCTCAATAGTAATCTTCCACAAAAAATGACCTCCACCTCCATGCTATGGAGTACATAGTACAAACTTAATCTCTAAACCTCTGGTTTAAGAGATGAATAATGTAACTTTGGGGCTCTGTTATCCCATGAACAAGGAACACAGAAATATAACAGGGAGAAGGAAACTAGTAAACTCTACTACAATTATATCAGGAAGAAAAGAAAGACCAAATAGTTTAAATGAAACAAAGGGCAGAGTTACTTAGCAGGATACTTAACACTTACTAAAGATCTCTGATTCAGATATGAAAAATTAATTTAACAATTTTGTTTAAAAGTATCTGCTAGGCACCTATGAGTTCATGTTTTTGAGTTTTATGCCCTTCCACATGTCTAAGAACTTCAGAGACAAAAGAGAAAAAAACCTCAGTCTAACAAATAAAACTACTTTTTCTATCTAGGACAGATTGCACTCAAATTCTATGTACATAAAGTCAGTTTAGGCAACTGACTGTCAAGTGCAGACATTTCGTCAAAGTTCACTCTGGATTAATCAAGAACATGCTTTAACCAACCAAGACAACTGTCAATTTACGAAAACAAATCATTATGAGTTGTCTTGGGTGTTCAAGCCATAAATCTGTAAAACATTTCAACTGCAAATTGAGATATTTAATTTTAATTCTTTAGATATGTTCAGTAAACAAGCACAAACCACAACAGGACTAAAAAAGCCTATACTGAACTTTAGGCACAGTACTCTACAAAACAAACCTCTCCAAAGCCTAACAAGCTCCTAATTAACAAGGACTTGTGAACTGTAAAAATCATACCTCCAGGAATCATCAAAACCTGAACTTCTGTTGTAGGGGATATTCAATATTAAGTGTTAAGGCTTCAGTTATTCTCTGAGGGCTTACACTTACTCCACAAAGCAAGGCACTAAAACAAAGGGACACTTTCCAGTATGACTATCTGCCATATGAAAGTCCACCAATCACACTCATCACAACGGGATTTTACAGAGTAGGCCAAACACCAAGGAGAATTCAGTGTCTTCACTGAATCAAAATGCAGCTGTTTGAACTTGGTATCATTCTTTCTAGTACGATTTTTAATAAGATACACTAGCAACTGTTGTTTTTTCTTTACAGCTTTTGAATATTTCAGAGGCTGTATGTCATTTAGATCAAAACATCACTTAAGAAAATGCAACAGACTTCAAGCAAACATAAATGTACTGAACTTGTATTCCTTATAATGCATATGCATTGATTTCATGAGGCATGGAAACCTGCTATGTTTTCAAAGAGTATTTACTTCAGTAAATCATTGTGCCTAAAAATCATTACTACATACTAGTTTAACTTAACCATATAATAGCTTTGCCTCCTGTCTCCAAATAGGCATCTTAAAAATATAAAATAATTAATTCCCTTCCCTTTTTTGCTTGGTAACCCAAGACAAACACAAAAGAAAAATGGAGGAAGAGCACAGTAACAGTAGGAACAGTGCACATTGTCATCCATGAGTTATCTGCTTTGGTGACATGTCTAAGTTATTATTTCCAGCTAAACCTGAAGAATTTTTTTGTCTAAAAAACAGTAATTGCATTCAAACTTCCATAAAATTGTCTTCAGGCCAACTATGCAATGTTACATACCTGAACAGTCAAAAGATCCTAAATCACATATGGAATACAAAGTTTTGCAAGAATACCTTTTAAACGCAAGCCAGTAAAAGAAGACATACCAATGCTGCCTATATTTTAAAAATGAGCATTTTCACCTTCTCTTTGTTACTGAAAATTTTTTACTTCTCAAGCATGTATCAAGAATATGAGGCAACCTGGCTGTATTGCCATCACAGGTTTTCCAGATCTTGAACTTCAAAATACAGTGCACACATAAGTGTGTTTAAACTTATTTAAATGAGTGCAGCAAAACTATAACTTTAAGGAGAAGTTAATGAGAAGCAGCTTCAGTTGAGTTTCCCTTGGATTGTTACACGCATGTGGCTTGCAGGCAAAGAGCTGTCTGATATGGAAAAATCAGCTGAAGAAGAAGGATGAGTTCCTGCTTCAGGATGCCTGAGACACTGAAACAGGCTAAAAAACGATTAAAAAAAATCTTCAAAGTCTTTCAAAAAGTTCTGACAGGCTTGAAAGGGAAATAGCAAACTTTAAAGTGTTTCTTTTAACTTTTTTTGTTTTACAGAATAAATGACAGTCTGGATTTAATTTTAAAAATACAGTTGCTTTAAATGTTTAGAGTAAAATATACAATTTGCATCTCTTGATTAATAAAAGTCAGATTCCCTAAACCATCTTTAAGTGTAATGTATTCTCAACTCTGAAAGCATCCTTCAAGTTAAAATATTCAAAAGGTAATACCAATATAAAGAGCAGAACAAAATAAGTGACCTAGCCTCACAAAAAAATCCCAGAAACAGCCTGGATATATTGAATCAATTTTGACAACAATTGCAAATCAAATAACTCTGCATCCAATACACCATTTATTCCACAATTATTACATTATTCACTTCTAGGAGCAATTACAAACAACTTTAACATGAACACAAAGTCCCAAACTTTTATATTGGTTGGAAGATAATTACATCGTAAGTGCTGTTCCTTACTCTAAAACCAATTTTGTCTATGATGAGGGTTAGAAAATTTTCAAAATTTTCTCCTTTCCCTGTTGAGAGGCCACACTATATTATAGTATCCTTTACGTAATTATCAGTTCTGGAAGCTGAAGCTAGCAGTGATCCTTCAGGATTGTTGTTTGGAAGCCACCAGGACTGTTTAATCAAAACATCGGTTAATTCCACAGAACTGAAATACAGTGCTCTGTGTTATTGTTCTAGGCTGTGCTATTCAAAGGTACTTAGGTTTCAAAGATATTTCTAAATTACAAATGCAAACAGTGTTTTACTCTGTAAGTAAATACCATCTCATGCATACTGTTACTGAAATAATACTTCATATCAGATGAAATACCACAATTAAAGCACTTAAGTTCTTTTACTTCCTGCTTAATAAGTATTTTTAACTCATGAGAAAAGTAGTAAGGGTTTCTAAGACTGTGGGTCAGTTACTTCTCATTCTTGAATTTCAGTTGGATAAAAAAAGTCAATAAATAAAAAGCTGTTTTAGAGAAAAAAAATAAATTCCTGTTTTTAAAAATTCCTTTTTTGTTTGTTGCACAGTGAACACAATATTTGATGAAAAAAACTGACAGTACCAAAGGCTTCTATCTCCATACATCCTCAGAGTAATGAAGCAGCAACAAGGATTATCAGTCTAACCCCATATTCACACACTTTCCCCCTCCCTTTAACGTGCTTTGGATGAGTCCAAAGGAAGCACCTCTAATCATATCCAGCTAAACTGACCTTAATATCCACAAAGACTTTGCAGTGGGTAGGAAATGAACCTGAAGACAATGAACCCATTCACACACACAGGACCAGGAACAGAAGTAAAGACTCCACGACTGACTGAAGCTCCAAAAAGAATGAAAAACCCCCTTTCTACTGCTGTCTAATAAAACCACAGAGAAGATGCTGAACATCTTTGTTGGTCACAAATTAATTAAAATCTCCTCTTTCCCAAACCTCACATATAATCAGCAATGAAAAATGAAAACATTTTCTATAATGACATACATCAAGTTGGAGAAATAATTACATGATGTATCTCATTTTCCTTCTGTCTCACACTGTGACCACCTACACTTTTATATTCTGACCTGCCAACCTCTTTTTACTGGCTGTACATATTGACAACCACAGTAACTTTATTCCTATGGAAGGTATCTATGGATATCTTTATTTCTATGGAAAACTCAACACAACCAAGCACTGAACTTGGTTAGGATTTTTGGGTTGCGTCAACTGCCAACAGAAATCAAGGCCAATCTTTTGGCCCCAGTTTGGTCACCAGCTGTTGATGACTTGAAGGAAGTTATGTCACCAACAGACTGAATTTAATACAAAACTGAAATTGCTTACAGAAAACTGGCATATTTTCCTATGAGACATTTAAGTAGCTTCACCAGAGAAGACCCTGTTAAACACACACACAGACATACAAACCCTCACCTTCCCCAGGACTGACTGCAGATGGAAGACTGGTCCAGTCTAGGGTCCAGTTGGGGCATGGATGAGGAGAAAACTTAGCTTCAATTCCATTTTCCTACATGAAAGGAGGAAAAAAATAAATTAAGACCCTTTACCCACTTAAGATGGTATCAAAATTCTCCCTAAATTTAATGGCATCAGATCAAACTGCAACACTGTCAGCCTAAGTGAAACTGAACAGGCAGATGACTCTACATTAAGCAACATTCAAATTATGTATTTCTCTCATTCTCAAAAGAAAGCCCTGTTAATTTTTTTTTTTTTTTAGGAAATGCTGTCAGCTTCTATGCAAAAAATATTGAATTATGGAACAGGATGGACAGTTTTCTTTAACAAAACTCATTAGGGTTCCCAGATGTTCAAACCTTTAATTAAACAGCAAAAAAAACCCCAAAAAACCAAAAAACACCAACTCAATTGAAAAGGTTGGATAATGAAGCCAAACATAAAAGCAACAGCTTTTTGTCATTCTTTATATAAATATCTTTAAAAGAGAAATACGATATTGCAATTCAAACAAAAGGTTACTTTGATCATTCAGAATTATTGGTAGGGCTCCAGCAGTCCTGTCTTTGCCCAATTCCTGAATCAATCAAATATCAGAAAAGAAGAAAAAAGTAGAATCACTTCTAAGTCAATGCATATGAGATTTAAGAGAAACAAAGGGTATTAAACTGTTCAAGGCTGTCAAAATTAGCTTATACAATTCTAATAAATTTTACATACTCCAAATCAAGCAAATATGGCTATAAAAATAACTCATTAAAAAGCTTAAATTACCATTAACTTAGTCATGGTTGGCCTTGGACCACCTATAAAATGACTGTCTTCATTATCCTCTTCTAACTCATCAGGAATGGAAGTGGAGTCCTGTAGCTGCTCCTTGGGAGCAGACATCAACTCTGGAAGCTGAAGAAGCTCCATGTTGCATTTGCCAGCAGCTTTCTTTACTCCAGGCACTTCTTGAACTCTTCGATACCAGCTGGATATCAGTGGCAAGTTTACCAGATTTTTGCCTTGTTTCCTGCTGGAAACCTAAAATAATAAAATGAGAAGGTTAGTGGCTACTGTAAATTTCTTGCTACAACCCACCAAAAGACATGAACTAGAGAAATGAGCTCAGCTCCACCCTGAGCACATACACTCACAGCATGATAACAAAACAAAAATCAGCTGGTTCAGAGCTCCAAGTGGAATTGCCCATTGGCCATTTAGACTTTATCTGCAATTCCCATTTGCTTAATAGGATGAAAAGGTTTACATGACCAATTGTAATCACAATTTCAGTCAGTAAAAGAAAAACTCCATTTAAATAATACTCTTAAATATGAGCTCTCTCTTAACATTGGAATGATTAGTTTTGGTTGGTCTTTAGACAAAAAAATCCCAATGCAGTAATTTGCAATGAATACTGAACTCTAAGCGTGACATTATAGTACCTGAATGTTCTTTCCCCTTAAAAGCTCATCCACCAACAGCTGTTTTGCTGGGAACTTCAAGCCTGAAGTAACTTAACTATGTGGTAAGAGGCATACACTACCCCCTTGTCTTTACTGAAGTCTTTGCACTACATCTGTGACTTTTTTTTAAATAAATACTGATTTTTTTTTTTTAAATCATGTATTACTTTTTAGAATCTTAAATTTGTATTTTTATACAATAACAGTAACTAGTCTATTTCTTTTCTGAATTAAGTGTATGTGATTATGAGTTAATGAGGCCTCTAATAGAAATTAGAATTTTAAGTGTAAAAAATAAAATTTAAAAATTTCCTAAGTAAGAATATGTTGAACACATTAAAAAATATATGTATCTAAATCACTTTTTAAAGATGAAGTCCAGCTACTTTTAAAAAGGATGCATTTGATGAAATTAAATAACTTTTGTTTAGATTCCCAAGTGTTCTAGAACAACGAAGATCATCCTCTTACAGAAGAGGTTGTGAAGTCTCCTTAGAGACACTCAAAATATGACTGGACATGACCCTGGGCAACCGGCTCCAGCTGACCCTGCTCTGAGCAAACTGGTTAGACAAGATGAGCTCCAGATGTGACTTCCAACCTCAATTATTCCAACTTCAACTATTCTGTGATGCTGTGCCTACTTTAAACAGAAAATTAAAAATCATGATTACAGGAACAGGCAGCAAAGGCCATGCAAAACCAACATTCCTCCACGGATCTGTCCGCAGTGCGGAAATAGAAATTGGTAAAGAACACGTGAAATGGCACGAAATTTCCAACAGCTCTCCTGCATGCTGTGTTTATAATATGCTTAGGGTAATCACAAGTAATTAGCAATAGCTAAAGGAACAAAAGAAGGATGAACTGCATAACTTTAGTATCTAATTTAATATCCTAATAGTAACTCGGCCAAAACCACATTAATTCAGTTAAGGATGAAGTCTTTTGGAAAGCAATTCTAAGAGACACTGTTATACTTGTTATCAAGTGTTCTAAACTGTATTTTAAAAAAGTGAATAGTGGTTTCTCCCAGATGAGGAACTGAGCTTTTGTTATACTTCTATTAATTTTCAACAGTTACAACTAATAGAAAGCATAACAAAGGTAACCTCAGAACGATAACAGCAGTGAAATAAGGTAATGAAAAACAACCCTTCAGCTTCATTATCTTAGTTTTGGTAATTATAATTACAATCAGCTAGTCAGGTCTCCTCATATTTATGGGATGATATTTTCCAGACACACACTCACTTAAGACTTCATTATTATTCACACCCTTAATTCAAAGTGGAACGGCAACTACAGCGATTTTTTTTAAACACAATCCAGGAAGTCCAGTTATACAAGTGACAAATAACACTTTAATACAGAACTAAACTCTGGCACTTTCACCAACAAGAGCAATTTCAACTCACTGCCTGCAAGCTTTCAGATGCAGGTTATTCAATTTTGATTATATCTGTAGGCATCAAGGTATAATTGCTTAGAAAATGATTATTCACCAGAGAACAGAAACAAACATTATCCCAGAGCTCTTGTAAATTAGGTAAAAATAAAACTGAAAGTCAGGTTTTTAGGGCAATCCTAGGTGTGAACTAACATAAGTGTACTGTAAAACACCTAGTTCATACGCTGAAGAACACCAGGGCTCAAGGGTAACACATAAAAAGTCATTAAATTCTGAATTCTCAGCTGCTCAAGGGACCTCTACAGAATTATTTCAACTACATTGCTGAAGTCAATTAAGCATCTGATGCAAAAATCTTCTCATGCCTAGCACCCGTAAATCAAATATTACTGTAAGAAGTTATGCTCTTATTTAAAAAGGTCTTGGAAGAACAAAGACTGAAATACATTAAAGTTTTTTAAATAGTAAGAAATCATTTTCTTCTTAATACTTTTGTTTAGTATCACCATACAGAAGTTGCTGTTCACCTCCAATTATATGATTTGCAAAACAAACAAAGCAGATGTGAATTAAGAACCATTCCTGTAAAATAACTCATCACTTTTATTCAAAGGCAGTATATTGCTATCATCATACAGAAATCCACTGAGGAAGATGATATTGGTTAAAGAAGTTATAAAATGGACATTTGTCACATTATTAATATTTGATAGTCATCATCTTGATTTTAAAGATTGTTATTCTCAATCTGACTAACAGCATCTTCTCCAGGAATTCCATTTGTTTTCAAACACCATAAGGGAAATTTGGCAAATCAACTTGCAAAATCAAAACGCAAATGTTCCTGGAACAGATACCAGCATAGCCATAAATCTCATGGAATACTGGTAGGAGGAAAACTCACTGTATCATTTTACTGTAATGGGAAATGAAGACATACTTGTCATTTCTTTAAATCTCTCCTGTGCATATATCCTCATAAAACTAAGTACACAGATTGTGCTGAGCAAGACTCTTGCACAGTCTTGCCGTAGAAGTTTTACCCGCTGCAGAACTAGTTTTTAAGTTGAGCTCAAGTCACCTGTACTAGTATTTTTAAATTATTATTTTCTGAGCAAACCGGTGCCAAAATATTTCAGTATAATATTTAAAGGTTAACAGTGTTTACTAACCATTGATGTGCTCTGTATTTAGAAGTAACTTTAATGATCTCATCAATCCCTGGTTTTTGTGTTTGCACAAAAACAAGACAAATTTTCAATTTTGGGTTAAGGTCAGATTGTAAACACCACAATATGTTTCAAATTAATGTCTTTTAAGACTTTTAGGTTCTTAAAAAACATACATGTACACTAGTTAATATTTGGAGTATTTGTCAGCTTACCAAGAACTGATGGATGCATGGCAAAAGCACTAGATCTGCCACAGTAAAATAAAGCCCTTCTGCAAAAACGTGGTCCAAGAGGGGAAGGTCAGAGGTTTTTGTTCTCCTGATGTGAGGGGCCTCCCTGTTGATTGCATCAGGTGCTTCCTGGGCAAGTAGTTTAGAGAAAGCTACACTCAGTTCCAAACTTGAGGGTGGATGTTCATGGACTGCCCCTGGTTTTAATTCCTCTGCTGCTTCTTCCCCAAGCACAGGCACTGCAGCCTTGGCACCTGCCTTCTGTTGTTGAAGTTTTTGCCTTCGAATTTTGTCATCATTATGTACTCGGACAGGTTCTCCAAGCTTCCTTTCAAATAGTAAAATGTCAGGAGGAATAGCCTGGCAGTGCTCAGGAGAGGCCGTCAAAAATCTTTCCACAGCCAGAGGTATGCTGATCTCACAGAGTCTGGTCCACTGGCTAACCTGTCAAATAAATTTACTGTAATTAATGTCTCTACAGAAAGAGAAACAAAATCCAGGGTGACTTTTAGTTACTTTAGTTACTCAGTCACTTCAAGCAAACGAATTCCAGCTCTAAATACATTCTTTGTTAATCTCAGAAACTCAGATATTTCTCTATTACTTTTGCAAAAGCAGAGTTAGGAAGCTAAATCTCATATATAAGAGAACAAACAGTTATCCAGTGTAGCATATTTTTATTTCCTTACTATTGACATAAAATCAGGGTGGCAACATAACTCATAAGAAGCAAAGCTGTGAACTGAGTTGAAGGCACAGTAATCAAGGCCAACCAAGGAAACAGCAATCACGGCAGGGTGGAGTTCAGCCTCCTGAGAGGAGCGAGGAAGGCAAGTCTAGATGGATGAGCTGCCAGATGAATAAACTGCTACGTTTATAAATGATAAATGGGCTGACATCTCAATTCAAAGGGTAGCATTGGTTAATGGTTCACACTCTACCTGAAGGCCAGTTAGAAGCAGAAATCTTTAAGGGTCTATGCTGAGGCCTATCCCATTTCAACATCTTTACCTGGAGCGGGGAGATGGAATACACTCCCATCAAGGATAACAGGGAATTGAGCACAGCAGACAACAAATTCCCAACAAACTCCATGACAGAGCTGCTATTCACATGAGCCTGCACAGACTAGAGAGTGAGCTGAGAGGAACTGATGTGAGACTCAGCAGAATATTCCACACCTAAGAGGGACATATCCCCTGGAATGGTACAGCCTAGGGTCTGACCACCTGGCCAGGTAGCAACTCTGCTGAAAATACACTGGACAACCTGGTGAGGACAAGCTAAACAGAAGCCAGCAGTGCACCTTGACAGTGAAGGCTAACAACATATGATGTCATTGAAATCAAAATTAGCAAGAAATTAGGTATTTCTTAGTTTACTTCAAACTTTATTACTCATTTATACTGCTAGACATGAAACAAAGATCTTACCTATTTTTTAACATTAAGGTTCTTTTTGTGCTGCTAAAAAGTAATATCCTCAAAAATAATTGTTTTTCATCTTTGTGCCAAAATACAGGGACTTCTCCGCAGAGAAAACTGAATTTTCTAAGCCAATTAAGTTTTTTACTAAAAGAACTTACTTGACATCGATCTTGAGAGTCTACTTCAGTGCATTAAATGCTTACTAAAAAACCAATTAATGTATCTAAGAGAGAGACACACTCACTTCAGCACAGGCTTTTAAGCAGGTCTTCTTAAAGCCCAACAGTTCCAAAACATCCTTTTTAGATGGATCTGCCTTGAACGTTTTCTGTATTATATGTCTTAAGACCACAGAAAGCCCAGCTCGGCAGAATTTGTCATCTTTCACAACAACAGCAGGTAAACTGCAGCTCTGCACAACCACTGGCAGCTGACATCTGGAGATTAAATGGACCTCAAGATCACCAGCGAGGTTTTTGGTCACACACTGGTCACCCACATCTTCGCCAGTCGGCACTAAAAAGACTTTAAATAATTTGCAGTCACAGTAGGATAGCAAAAACAGTGAGATAGATGTATGAAGAGGAAAGATACTATCTCTGTACTGATGAGAAAAAGCCAAATATAGATGTTCTTCAGCGACATTATCTTTCATCTTCTTCCTGAGACGAAGTTCCTGAAATAGAAATCATAATACAACATTCATAAAAGAATACAGAATTACAAAAAAACCCAAAAACAACTTAAATCACTGGCTCTTTCAGTATCTGCTACAATTGATTTTAATGTACAACTACTAAAGACATCCTGCCTGAATAACTGGCAGGCCCTTTTTTGAGAGAAAAGTATGGTTTCACGTCTACATGGATAGGAAAATTATCTCTGTAAATTTTTCTTTTTTTTACATTTTAGCATATTCCTGACATCAAACAAAACCTAAAAATTTTTTTAAGTGCATAAACATTTTAGAGCAAGGCTTTTTTTTTTTTAACATTAAAATCTCCCATAATATTAACATGCATTATTGAAAAAAACAAGCTCCTGAGCACGTATCTACAACAGCCAGTTCCCTAATGCAAACATCTGTCTTTCTGTAACTGCTAAAAGGCATTTACAGTAGGCATTTAGGCCATGGGAAATAATATTGGTTTCTGTATTAAAAATTAATCTAGTGTTGCGTGAGATAATAACTGAAGGACACATAAGCAAATAAACATTTATCTCATGATACTACACAAACACCTCAAACACACAACTATTTTAAAGCAGTCGAACTCAACGGTAGCGGAGCTGAAATTAATATACTCTCAGTATATTAAAAACTCAATTTTCCTTACAGTGGGTTGAAAGCTACGTTTTTCCTACTATAATATTCCATAGGAGTTTACCATAAGGCACTGATGCAGTAATTTTTCTGCTCCATCACTCAGCAGAATTGCCCATTCCCTTAGAGAGGACAGGTGGCATCGAAAAGCCTTGGACACTAGATGGCCCTCTTACAACGAGCGTCACAGACCATAGCTGGAGCGCGGCGAGGAAAATAAATTTAAATGTTGCTAAGAAGGCTAGAATGGGGTTTTATATACGTATATATAAAGCACGAGTGACACTGGAACAGCATCAGTCTTTCACATAACTGTCCAGATTAATAAGGTCTTTGCACAGTTACATGAATATGATGCAAGTATTTAAAAAGAAAAAAAAAAGTTTTCATTTGATACATCTTGATTATTCATTTTTTTTCCATGTAGGCATGTACATCATCCTTACTGCTTTATATTACCTACCACAGGGCCAAATAAATTGCCCAAAAAAGAGGCAATGGAAGAATAAAATCAAGTCCACCTGACATTAAGAACATACTATGTCTGTTACAGTGAAATATTTTTAAACCATTAAATAACAAGAACAGTGGCTCTGCTATGAATACTGCTTTCTTTCATTAATATACTGACAGATAAAAACCAGGACAATACACATGCAATACCTATTTTACCACAAGATATTTTATTTGGGTAAAACCTGACAGCATGGAAGTTGAGACAGAGTCAATACCCTAAATACAGCTCTACAGTAGAAATCATACAGTGAAGACACTGCCAAAAGGGTAAATCAAGAAGAGTTGCTCTTACCATAGTCACATCCATCGTTTCTAGCATTTAAACTCCTATTCTCAACTACAGTACCTCATTCACTGCTAAACAGTACACTTACAT
The DNA here is from genome assembly GCA_013390045.1 of Picathartes gymnocephalus. NCBI lineage: Eukaryota > Metazoa > Chordata > Aves > Passeriformes > Picathartidae > Picathartes > Picathartes gymnocephalus. Next base: position 50,932 of record WEKY01043546.1, read on the forward strand.
GCATTTGAGTTATTATTTGCATTTTCCATGGGAACTCAAAGAGCTCACAAGTTCATCTTTTGCTGGGCATGCAAACCACTCAGACATACATGTTCACCTCATCACTCAACTGCTTCTTCTAGTTGACCTTCCTGGACTCAATCAGCTATTTTCATCATTTTCATGCTATGCAGAACTGCTAAATATTTTGGTAAACTCTGACAACATTCCTATTTCCAAAGTATATTATTCTGTAGTTTCCAGTTATTAATCACCTGTTCTTAGAAATTATTTTTAAAAACTTCTTAGAAGTAATTTTAACAAAACAGGCTTCTGTATGACTGCAACTTGTTATTTCGTCATTAGAATCACAAAGCATTTAGTCTGGATTTATTTGAATTGTAAGTTATTGCAAAAACTTCTATGTCCCTCCACCACATCAGGAACTGAACATCTCACAGACTTTCCTCTCGAAGAGCTTAGCAAGGTGGAAGTTTCCTGTGTTCCTGTTACACATGTGAAAAAGCAAAAGCACAGACAGAATTTTTAGTTCAGTGTCACACTGGAAGTCTGTCCTAGGCCAAGCCAAAAACTCGGACATTTTTCCTTAAGGGCCTCGTTGTTTGGTTGGTTGTGAGATTTTGGGGTTTTTTAAGGTCAGCCTATGACAAAGAAAACTATAGTCAGGCTTTATTCTCAAGTCTTTCACAGAAGGGAAACTAAATCTGTCCAGGAGTTCTGTCTATAAGTGACTTTACTTGTGTTTCCTCATTGTTTCCTGTGAGAAGATAAGTCCTTCTTGAATCTCAGCTGAGCTGTACACCCTTACACTGCCACACCCCACCCCGCTCCCATAGTTTGCTTCAGAGGATTCCTCCCAGCATCTTATCTCTAAGCACTGATATTTATAAAGTCACTTTCTATATTTTTTGCTTGCAAGACAGGTGCTTTTCTGCACTGTTTTGGCTCTGCAGAGTCTATACTCCTTGTGGATTTATGCACAGATTTTCAATTCAAAGACTTAACAGCCTACCTGGTTGCCCATTCTCACTTAAGTATTTTCAAATAACTACTACCCATCCATTAAATGTGTTTATTAATCCCTTGGCAGCTTACTAAGACAAAAGCAGACGCAGACATACACAATAAAATGAAATGTGCAATACAGAACTAGCCAAACCTAATAAGCCATTGCACTATTTGCTCACAGTACTTTTTCCCAGCACTTTTTTCTCTAATTACACTGTAAATTCTGTGGGAAGAAATGGATTTTTTTCTATTTGCCACATTTACAGTAGCAACTGTTTGAAAGAGGGAAAATGAGAAGCACTGATCAAATACAGGATTTGCACCATAACTTAAAAGACAAATAATGTTGCCTACCTTTGGTATAAAAGACACCTACTTAAAAATTATAAACATTATGTAAGTGTAACTTTCACTAGCTGTGCTGTTTTTTACCAGTTTCCCTTTCAACATGCACTAAAAAGTTAAATTAGTTTCACTCAGCTGCCCTTTTAACGACATAAAAAAGAAAATCGCTGCTTTAACAATAAGCATTTCACATAAAAGTTAAAGACAAATAAATAAGTATATAAACATTCTCTTCCTTTTAGTCCCTGAAAAAGATCTCATTCATTTGTTGATTACTATATGGTAAAATGGAATTTTTGTTAAGCAGACGCATTAACATCTGAGAAATGGTTAACAGAATGTCAATCAAAAACGTAGCAAATATTTAACTTAGTGCTAAGTAACATTTGTGCTTTAAGGCACATAACTTGAGAGGCTAGAGTTGTATTTCTATCCAGACGATCCATTTGCTGGAGGAGTTCAGGGCCATCCCTGCACCCTCAGGGAAGCACAGAAGAGCTTCGGACCCCAGCTTCAGGCGGGGCCACGAATAAAGTGAAAGCTGTGGACGGTCCTGGAGAGCCAAAGGCGGGCCACGAGGGACAGACCCGGACTCAGGACGACACCACACGCCTGAGCTCGGCTACCGCCGAGAGCGACACCGCCGAGCCAGAACTTCCTCACAGACCCTCTCCCTTAAGCCTCTGCTTCCAGCTCCTCCCGGCGCCCCAGCAGCGCTGCCAAACCAACCCCAGGGCTTAGCTCTACCACCGCCGCCGCCTTCCCTCTATCCTGCTTTTTATCCCGCTCCTTTTCCTTACCCCGGCCCGGCCGCTTCCGTCCCGGCTCCGCCCCTTCCTGCGCGGCCCCCGCCCCGGCCCGCGCGCACCGCCCGGAACTGCTGCCCGCGGCCCGCGCTGCGCGGGGGGACGGCG
>WEKY01043546.1:53479-66538 GCA_013390045.1 Picathartes gymnocephalus
GGGGAGGAGGAGAGGAAGAAGGATTTAGGAGGAGGCAGAGGGGGTTTGGGAGTGGGGAGGAAGAGGGGTCTGGGGAAGACAAAACAGCAGTTTGAGAGGAGGGAGGAAGAGGGGGGTTGGGACGGGAAAAAAGGGGTTGGGAGAGGACAGTAAGAATAGTTTTAGGTGGGAGAATTAGGGTGTTTGGCAAGAGGGAGGAAGAGGGGAGCTCTCAGGCGCACTTGGCCGCTCTTACCCTCGGACCCGGGTGAGCTTTGGGTCTCCTGCGGTGCCGAGAGGGCCCGGAGGGAGCGGCGGCCGCGCTGTCCCCGTGGGACACGGTGGTGCCAAGGGACAGCCGCTCCTGGGCACTCGGGCACGCCCGGAGCCGCGGCCCTGAGAGTCCGGGCGGGGCAGCAATGGGTGTAGGAGGGTGGTATTCTATTCTTTTAAGCATTTTAAAGTGTTGCTTTCAGATGAGAGGCCTTTCCTTTGTTCTTCAAAAGAAATCCCAGGGAGAAATTTGCAGCAAGTAGGTTGCAGAGGGTCGCGTCGTGGCTTCGGTGTAACTATTTCAGAAATTCGGTTTTAAATAAAGTTTGCTCCTCTCCCTGAGAAATTACTCAGGAGGACGATACGCAGGAATTTGTACACTTAATAAGTTTCAGCCGACGTTGAATAAGGCAGAGGTGAAAACACTAATGGAAGTGTACTCAATTTACCAGTGGCTTAAGCCAGTGAGCAGTGGTGTGTTAAAACATCTTCAGGTCCATTTTCTGCAGAACATCAAGCTCAGTGGTAGCAGGGCTTAGCAAATCTCAGTTGTACAGGTACAATTGTCACAGAATATCCTGAGTTGAAAGGCACCCAGAAAGATCATGCCATTTATCAGGAAAAGGATTCACAAGGAAAATATGGTGCCACTGCTGTGTGGATCAAGTGTGTTAGTGACAGCAGACACAGATAAAGGTCAAATACTTGATGTCTTCTTTGCCACAGACTTGACCTGTAAGGTGTCCAAGGCCTTTTGCCGTAAGGATGAGTTCAAGGAGAGGGGGAACTACAAGCTGTGGAAGAGGACTGAAGCAGGATTATTTCCCTGATATGTCCATGGGCCTGGGTAGACTGTAATCAAGAGTGCCAACAGCTGACAGGGTCTTCACAAAGCTGCTTTCTGTCGTCTTTTAAAGGCCATGAGATCAGGGGAGATCCCTAAGACTGGAGAAACTCTTATGCTCATCTTAATGAAGGGCAAGCAAGAGAACTACAGACTGCTCAGCTTTATTCCTTCTTCCTGTGGAAAGATCATGGAGGAAGCCATTTATAGGCATAAGAAGGAACAGATGGAGACTGGGAAGAGCCAGACTTACCAAGGATAAATCATGCCTGAGCAATTGGCTTGTCCTCTGTGACAAAATAACTAGATCCGAAGATGGGTGGAGTGTTGGATACCATCTGCAGTGGGATATAATGGAAGCTTTAATTTACCTGAAGATATTACTGGAAAGACAGAGGCAGTCTTCATATTCAGATGCACAGTGGGAGAATGAGAGCACAAATTAGAACCTGCAATTCAAAGCAGGGAAATGAGGACAGTGAGGCATTGGGACAGGTTGTCCAGAAGGATTTTCACATTCCTGTCTTTGGAGATTTTCAGGATCCATCTGGAAAAGTCCTGAGCAAGCTGGTCTGAACTCAACATTGACTTTGCATTGAACAGGAGGCTACACTGGGTGACCATGTGGGGTCCCTTCCACAAGGAATGATTCTGCAATTCTTAAATAATTCACTGTTTCTGTGGAGAAAACAGCAAATATAGGGCAGTAGTGTAATCTTTAAAATATTGGACAAACTGGTTACAGTGATACTGATTGGAATAGTAATTTAAAAGTACATTATAAAATATATTGTAGAGTAGAAAGTAAAATTAAGGATGCCAGTACTAGCTACTCCATAGCAGGAGATCTTATACATGTCTTAGAAGACCCTTTGAAGAAGATGACAAAGAAATTAGAACTGATTAATACAATTGTTCTCATTAATACAGTTATCTAGACTACTGAAGTGTGTGAGTTTTGAAATGTCCCTTGTGGAAAGTAACTGAGAAATTATGCTGTCATAAATCAAGTGCTGATTAAGATACTATAGCAAAAACTGAAAATAGAAGTTCATTTTTTCCTGCTTTTAACATTTTCCTTGATCTTCTTTCTTAAGGCTTTCTTTAGATCTGAAAGTGACTTGGAACAGGCATTATTGGTAAATAAGCAAAATCTGCCACTGTCACTGTTAATAGATATAGTTAGGAAAAGGGTAAATTCTGAGGAACAAAAGGATCCAAAGGGATGGGAAAAGTGAATTGATTTTATGGTGATAAGAGAAAAACTGATCAGTGAGTGTGTTGGAAGGAATTATAAGCTGTTGATTCATATGACTGTGTTTTAAGGTAACTGCTACAGATCTTGAAGGTAACTGAAAAGGACATGTGAGTGAAAGGCCTTTTAATCATCAGTGGCAGTAAAAAATAAAAATATTGATGAGTCTATAAAAGAATGGGTTTGCTAATAGCATTGCAATATAAATAGAAGATGTGTACTTTTTGGAAAAACATCTTTAGTGGTACACCTGCCTCAGAAGATAATAGGAATAGAAGTTCAGAAACAGATGGATTGAAAATATGACCATATCTGAAAATGTAGTGGAAGTAGATCTGTTTAGCTGAAGGTTGTGATGAATAAGATAATACATGGTCAGGCATGCAGAATAGTAGATGGCAAATGAATGAAAAAAAGAAGAGGGCTCCTACACCCTATAAATCTAGTAAGTCTTGAATTGGAAGACCACATACTCTGTAGAGAGTGCACAGTTAGGGTTGATTGTATTTGGCAGAAGACAACAGTATACTCAAAAAATGAAAGAATCCAAAACTTCTTGGCTGTTTTAAGAATAACAACCCACCAATTAACATCTATATTCCCCCATGGATTTAAACCACTTAGAATAGTCTACTTTCAGAGGTAACAGAGACCTAAGTTGGGAAAGGTGCTTTTAGGGTTAGGCTGATAGGTGAATGCTGGGTTGCAAGAGGGTGTGCTTGCTTGGTGCAAAACCAGTTCTGCTCAGGGGTCAGGAGTTTTAACGCAGCCCTCTGATCTCACAGCTGCATTATCAATCTGCTACAGAAAAGACACTGTCATACTGACTCGTTTCCTAAAACGTATTTGAATTATTTCCTGTACAAAGATTCCACTTCAAGAAGAAAGTCAAGGAGGTCTGTCTTGCAGAACAGCCTATGGCATCATCATTAAAACACTCTGCTGTCCTTGTCTCGAGGCTGTCACATTGCTGTGTGCTGACTTGACTGCCAGAGGAGCAGTTTGTGAATGAAAACATGGATGAATGAAATTGGATCTTAGGTTTATAAGTGCCAAACCACTGTTTAATACTTAAAAATGGTTTGATCTGCAAACATCTGGAAAGGGCCACTACCAAAAGCAATAATTTGCCTTTTGGACCAGGACAGTTATTGGTGTTAGCCTGTTTGACAGTTGTGTTATTATGGTCCTATAAAGAGAGCATTATTATCAATTCAGATGATGCTGTTTTTAAGACAGTTATTGATGTGTTCATCTTTCCATTGAATATACTTCCTTTCTTTAACTCCCTAATAGATTTTTTTAAATTTGTAAATACATGCCTAAACTGGCATACTTGAACTGTTTACCAAGCCCAGTTTCCTCTGTTCTCATGAGAAATTTCTTGGGATATGTTAGTGCTAACTGTAGTAGCCTGTGACATAATTATCCTCAAGAACAGAGAAAGAATTGCTGCAATTACATAGCAAATAAAAGAATAAATACAGAGAACCCTTTTGAAATTGGGGTTTTAACAGTTCCTTTCAGTATATGTCTTTAAAAAGCTAGAGGTAGAAACAAATCTGGAAAGTGTTACCTTCTTCAGAGAGATGAAAATTGAATTTCTCTTACATTTGTTCTCAAAATATTAGAGAATGGCTGTGAATGACTGTTGAGGCTGCCTGTTTCTCATGTACACAAGTATATATATTCCTAGTAAAATTCCTCTCTCCCTCAGAGAATAACTTAAAGGATTTTTTTTTGACAGGGAGTTGTACAAAATTTCTGAAATTAGTGTTTTGATTCTACCGTTTTCGTTCAACAGAGGGTTTAGCAGAGTCCTCATTTAAGAGTTTGTAGTACTGACATTTGGAAGGCATGTTCACAGAATAAAGAAATGCAGGACATAACCTACCCACAGATCTCAAGAGCAGCCTGAACATTTATCAGAGGTAGATGCATAAAGAAAAGAGGGTATGTGCTTTCTGTGAATTCACTTTTTGTAATCATCAGAGACTGAATTGCCAGGATGAGGCTTGTGCTGTGCTCTGTGCTTGATCAGTGCTACAGCCGAGTAGCTAGTGTGTAGCACTTCCTGACAGAAGTTCTGTGGCCACCAGAGAATGATTTGTCAAGTAGCAAAGATTAAGGAAGAGAGAAGAGGCTCTTTAAGAGGATTCTTAACTCTCTGCTGGGTCCACTGATAAAATCCCTATGAAGTTCTGTGTGTTGAACCCCTTGATGATCTCAGTAAGGCGATTCTCTGGTGTCTTGTGAAAACTCAGCATGAGATAAAGGTTCCTGGGGACTTCTAGGCAAGTGTTGAGGGAGTAGCCTGCCAGTGCTGGTGTTTTGGCCAGAGAGGTAAAAGTTCACTGCCATGAATATCAAAAGGAATTCATCAGACAAAATCTTGGAAGCTTCAGCTGAAAAAGCTGTCCAGACAGTGCTTTGAGCAGAACTGATGAAAGGCTTTTCAAGAATGTCTTCTAGATTATTGTAGGAAGAAACCCAAACCCACAAACATCCTGATGTGTTTTAAATGAGATTTAAAGGGATTATTAACAATAACACTTCTCATACATTTTTAGAATAGATCAGGAAACTTCCCATGTTATTTCTTAAATTATTGATTGTTATTTACTGGTTTAAGTTAGATATTTATCTTTGTAGGAAGAATTTCTGATGTAAATGCAGTTCCTTATTGGTTTTTTAAGGAAAGTAACAGAGTGCTCCAGAGTGCAGGAATATATTGCTATGAGGCAAACATTTTTTTAAAGTCATTGTAAGCTTTTCCTCTGTTTATTCCATTTACATGGACACTGTGGCATCTCACAGCTCTGGATAGTCATTATCTGACATTAAACTTAGACTGTCACATGAGTACATGGATAAATCACAATCTGAGTTATAAATTTTTTCACTGTTTCAGCTAAATGTAAATATGTATTTTTCAGCTATTTTATATATATAAAATAATACAGTAGCTGCTTATATCTTATATGCTACAATGAGCTGTTCTTTTCAGAAGTTTCAAAAGTTATTTTTTCTACAAGTAAGATTTTTCCTAGTTGCCCTTAAATGAGCAATGAGTTAGAAATCACTGTATGTGCAAAAAGTGGTAAGGAAAAGGGTGGTAATTGCTTTTCTTGAAGTTAATATTTATTTTGCATACTTTTCAATATTTTTAATGTATGAAATATCAAGAATATGGAACATTTTTTTCATTTACATAAGTATGATTGAGTTTAGTTTCTGAATATCGTGTATACCAAGGAATGCATTTGGCATTTCCCATGTCCAGTCATATTCAAAGTTCTGCAACGCTGAAGTTCACAGTCATCTTCAAATGATAATTAATTCACATGTAATCCTTGCTGTGGTCTAATATAATTTCATTTTTAAAAGAAAATAAATCTTCTATTAGCCACATGCTCCATATGAATAAAGTTGTCATGGTTTTTCTTTTCTTTTAATTCACGTTGAAGATTCAACTATGGCTGCTACAGTGAACTTGGAGCTGGATCCCATTTTTCTGAAAGCCCTAGGCTTTTTGCACTCAAAGAGTAAGGACTCTGCTGAAAAGCTGAAAGCACTTCTTGACGAATCGTTGGCCAGAGGGACTGACTCAAGCTATCGTCCTTCTCAGAAGGTACTGGTGTTAGGGAGCATGGCTCCTTTCTGTTTGCCTTAATAAAGCTCCTGCTATTCCTGGTTCCTCTTTTATAGCTGAAAAGTTAAAAGAGAATCAGAAGCTGAGGAAAAAGTAATTATGGGGTGTTCATATTCATCATTCCCCTTTCCATACAACATAATCCATTCAATTAATGGAAGTTAATGGGAAAAAAATCTCTTTACCTTGTTGATGCACCAATACTTAAAAGAGATATTCAGCATTATATCAGACATGCTGCGTAAGGCGCACCCAAACTTACATGTTTCTGCAGTTACATTTCAGAGCTAAAAGGTCTTTAAAATACAGGTTAGCTTTACCACAGATAAATAAGAAACAAAATAAGTTATTAACCAATAAAGCTGTTACCTCTTTCCATTAAATTTTGTTGATGAAGTCATGAGAAAAACACCAAATGGTTCAAAGCAGAAATGATTTGCAGGCTGAAACCATTGCTGTCCTATGGACAAACATTATTTTTCATCTACTGAAAATCACTGAACACCTGCTAGAGAGGATATTTGACTCTGAGATGAGTATATGGAAATAGGCAAGCAGGGACATCCTCGTGCTGCTGTGTATTGCCATATGGATAACGAGGTCTTGTTCTCCCCTAGGATGCCTGCAAATCAGCCTGGTGTGTTCTAATGATGGTCTGTATGCTGATTTTGCAATATTTAATTTTTACGTGATTCCAAATAACTGAAAGACGCTAGTACTGCTCAGCATACATCATGCTTTACTTTGTGGTCTAACTCCTTTCTGTTCATCTTGTTAACTCCCTGAAACCTAACACAAGTCTCAAAACTCTCAGATGCCCTTTATGTCAGAGCTCAAAGAAGCAATGTGTGGTTTAAAGAGGAAGCAGGGAGCAGAATAACCGTGCAAAGAGGTTTGGGAAGCCAATTCTAATAACAGCTTGGCTGGCAGTCACCTGCCCTCAGGTGAAACTGAGGCTCAGGCCAGCAGAAGAAATCTTTTGTTCTCCTCTTTTCAGTGTATATCCAGTATCAGAAGGGCTGCATAGGTCAGAAATGAAAAAAAGTACAAGAATTCATTTCCTTGCATTTGCAGGCTGCAGGGTTAGTTAATTCATGGTTGACCACGAAATCCAAGAACAGAGTAGGGAGCACAGGATTCCCACAGTCAAGTCAACGAACTTTGGAGGGCTGAAGCTCAGGCCTTAGGACCTATCCCAGTATACAGCAGAGAATTGCGCCCATCTTACCAGCTGGGAGGCGGTACTTTGCTCGTGCCCATCAGTGTGATTGGTCACTCATTTACAGGCTCTCCTGGTTACTATCCGTTGCTGACACTAATGTGTCATTAATGAGAACCATTGATTTCTGTTGAGATCTAAATGTATTATTCTGGTAGACAAATCTGGACTGAGATTAAGAGAAGGTCAATATTTCTCTCCATGCAGGAATGAAGTATTGATGTCTGGTTACATCCGTTGTCAGCTTATGTTTTTAGCTTATGTTGAATTTTGTCCTCAGAACTATCTGAAAATTCATGTTCACTATCTCTTTGAATTTTAAAAGCAGAAATGTCTCCTCTTTAATTAATGTTCCAAAGAGGATCTGTCTTTGGAAAAAGAGCACCTTTTCCTCAGAAAGGTGAGTGGTAAGGGGAGATTTAACTAATTGTCTGCAACTTAAACACTAATTTGTTGATGTGATATGAAAATATTTTAAGAAATGCTTTTTTCAAAAGTGTGTATGTAGATGATCAGTGTTGTATGGGATATTGTTTGCCTGTGCTGTTGTCTCACTCATTGCAAATTAGGTAGGAACTCAATTGCAGAATTTGGCTTCAATTTTTGTTTCTGTTTTCAGGAAGTAGAGCAACCAAAAGTATCTGTTACCAAAGCCATTAAGCAAGAGCCTAAAACTGCATCCACTTTGCCTTCTGGCAACAACAATGGCAAGCCCACTGCATCAGAAAAGGTGAAAAAAGAAACAGAAAAGAGATCTGCAGATAAAGTAAGTCATTTTTGTTCCCTAATGAAATAACTTGGTTAATAAACATAGAGATGTTTTAGACAAAAGCTCCCCTTTTCAACTCATCTTATGGTGCCTAGCCAGTGGGCTACATTAGCCAGTCATGTTTCTATGTAGGCAATCTAACAAATGTTTTCTTGTAATTATTCTGTGATTGCTTTCCCTGCTTGTTGTGGGGATGTTGGACTTAAGGGGTTCCTTGCAAACCATTCTCTGTTTTAAATCATAAGAGATTATCTCATAAGAGATCACTAAAATGTGGTAAGTTGAAATGCGGTATTCCCAAAGCTTTTTCAAGGATTTTGAGGTGAAATACAAAAAGTGGACTTGAGCTTCTAGTTCATAACTGTTTTGAAGAAAATATGTAATTAAAGAAAGTATGTTGTGTGTATGCTGTGTAAAGTACACCTTCATATATGGCTCATCAAACTGTTCCCTTTTAACAATCTGTTAGCTTTTTGCATTTTCACGTTCTGTGTGTGTTTAATAGACGAAAGGGGATCCTGCTGAAGGAGCTGATGCACCAAAGAAGCCCAGAGTAGAGAAGCAAGAGGCTCGTTCCTCCCCTATTACAGTTCAGACAAGCAAGGATTTATCCGTGCCTGATTTATCTAGCTTTGAGGAAACCAGTGCTGATGACTTTGCCATGGAAATGGGATTAGCCTGTGTTGTTTGCAGGTAAGTGAACATTACTTCATTGCAGCTAGGTGTAGTTACGTTTTGGTTTTTTTTAATTGTGTACCACTGAGTTAATGCTTCTCATAGTTTTTGTTCTGGAAATCACTTAAGCACATACCCAAAACTGATAATACATTTAAGCCTCCTTCATTAATATGAACGGTTCCTTGAAAATGGAACCTTTAGAGAGTGAACCAGCTTTTCTCCTGCAGGAAAGGGCAAGTGAAAAATAAAACTAGATATGATATAAAACCTGTCATGACATATACCAGTTTTTAATTATTGGAAAACAAAATATTAATGGCTAGTGATAAACATTTTTTAAAAATCAGTTCTCATCTGAAAGCACTTTTAAGTGGTATTAATGTGAGATCCGTAGGTGTTGTTCTTCTTTTCCTTATCATTTGACATTGGTTTACACATAGCCATGCTTTTTCAGCAAATATATCTTGCAGCAAGAACTGGTTGTTTTTATGTTTCAGTAAGGGCCCTAAAACTGGATTTTAGTAACATGGTACTAGCAGTACATTTAGTGTTAACAGATGTATAAAATACTTTTGAATAACTACCCTAGGATCAAATCACTCACATCAGGATTTTGTGTCATAGATCATTTATATCCTTGTTATGCCCCTACTGCTGCCAAAAGGAACAGTTCGGCTCTCCCAGTTGTACCTCCTTCCCTGGACTGTTTAGGGGGGTGTATTGCCAGTACAGTTTGTGATCAGCTGAATCGGTCCCTGGATCAGCTCTCCACGTGGGTTTCTCAGTAAGTTTGGGTTTCAGTCAGCTCAGTAAGAGTAAATGCTTATGCTGGCACATACGTGGATGCAAGAGTGTAGAGCCAGGACAGAGAAAAGGGTTGGGACAGGCCTTTTGGCAGCAGTGTGTATTTTAGCTCAGCTTGGGTCAGTTGGGAAACAGTGCTTTATAACTTTGTTCTTCCATCGTTGCCATGGTCGTTCCTGTTGTGCAGCTAGGGAGGTGTTGCCAATGCATGGATGATAAATTTCTGTAGTTACAGCTGATTATACTGTTGACCAGTTGGGGACTGATGGGATTTTATGTTATTCCCACGTGTTAGCTCAAATACTTAGTTTCTTATTATAGACACTGAAAAACAAAGAAGTGTATAAATTATATTTATAATTTTTTCCTGCAAATTCCATTTTTGCTGTCTCCTAAAAGAGGCAAAGCCCCTATTCAGTGGTATGTTAAAATGCTACTAAAAATAGTAAGGTATTACCTTATTTGGCAGGAGAGAATAATGAAGTTTTGTTTAGACAGTCTTGACCTGCTGTGGATGATTAATTCTGTGTCTTCCTTGGCAAAGATAAACACTTACAGGCATAATGAGAAATGCCTACAAAGTAAAGAAACTAAAGAAGAAAATGCAATTCCTGTGCCCAGTGTAGCAAAGACTTTGAAAACACAGGCCAGATACATGGTTCCATTAGTTGTTCCACAGTCCATGTTTGACTTGGCTTCTGAAGGCATTGCTTCTGCCTGTTCGTGGTCACCAACTCAGGTGTTCTTGCAAAAGATGTATCGATCCCTGGCTAACTAAAATATCTCTGATTCCAGACAGAGGGAGAAGTACTGCAGGGGAAGGAACAACTCATTAGAGAGGGAGTGGCAACAGTCACCCCAGTACTCTGGATTGTTTTCATTTTACATGGAACCTGCTGAAACTGATGTCGCATAGTTCTCCATCTCCAGCTCATGCTAGACTGGATGTTTTTCAGAGGGCTTGTGCTTTTAAGTTCTGCATCCAGCACATTGGTCAGACAGTATTCCTCTAGTTACTGCTTGCTTTCAAAATGTGCACCCTTTTTGGGGTAATATCCTGAGCCAAAATAGTAACATCCCTGTATGTTTTTAAAATTACACCTTTTAATAACTCAATTATTCAAAGAGTTGTGAATGAAAGCATGTCAAATTGCAGAGTAGGTGGAGTTCATAGCAGAAGAGTTTATATTGCTTAAGAAGACAAGCTAGCGAGAACCCAGCTGTGCATTCACAAATGCAAAAAAATGCATTTTAATATTAACTACTCCTTTTTATAGATGTAAAAACTAAAGCAAAAGCTCCAAGATTTGCCAAGTGTCAAATGTATTTTTGTAGTGATTAGGAGTAATTAATGTTGATGCCTGTGGTGTTTTTCTTCCTGTTCTCTTATATCAAGCTAGTTATTCTTTTATACTGAGGCATAAGGAGGAAGGGAGTATTAAAATAACTTCATCCTCTCCAGTACCCGCAGGCCTCGGAAAAACAGGACAACTCAGCAGTTGTGGTGGCTCCTCACTGGTTCCTCAGTTGTACCAAGAGGAAATACTATATGGAGTTTGTAGATGATAGTGAAGTTTTCCTTCCAAGAAAATATTTTTAAAAGACTGGTTTGGAAATAAGGACCTAATTTTCTATGAATACTTGTTTATTTGTTTGTTTGTTTGTTTTTTGAAGGTAAAGAATCATTAGGTTTGTTTCTTAGTTACCTTATAATTTAAAAGTAAGTGGTTTAACTTGTTTCTGTGGATGAAGAGTTCATCAATTGGGGACTGGTTTTTGTAGCTTTAAAATAGAGTGAGTCGCCCTCCTTGAGACTATTTGTTCTGATCCAGTTTATTTAGGAATAAAAAACATACAAAACATCTTTTAAGTATCCTGCATGTAAAATAATGGACCCTAGAATTTCAGAAAGGTTTCTCCCTTTGTTTTTAAGTAGCCTGTTTAAAAGAGAAGTCTTCCTTAGAAAATGTTCCAGCACTTATATGGACAATACCTTCAGACTTTGTTTTTCTGTTATATAAAGAAATAAGGGATTACCTTTCTCCATGTATCTACAAATAGAGTTTCCATGGTTACCTGGCTACCTGCTCCTCGGGGATATGAGCAAAAGCAGCTTAGCAATTAAATAGCTTGATTTGTCATCTGAAAGAAGGAATCGTTAGGAAAATGGTATTTGGGTAATTCACAGGCAGACTCCCAGCCACGTATATATCACTAATGTGTCATTTATACAGCATGATTACTTTCAGCAAGGCCCACGCAAAATGAAGCCTTCGTCACCAGCTTGCATGTTTGCTTCAAGGCAGGACTGCACAATTAATCCTTTCTATTCCATCTCTCCATGATTCTGGTATTATCTTGAATTCCACGTGTCTGTTTATGTGGTAGGGACCAAAGGGATGGCTAATAAAACATCTTCAAAGTAGCGTAGAGCTTGGGTGATGACGCTTTTAAATCCTGCAGCAGAAAGCACTCCTACATGCTTGTCATGGAGAAATTATTTGTTCTTGAACTGTATTGCTCTGCAGCTGACAGCAAAATTACCCAAATGGAAACTAGGCCTTCATGTGCTAATATAATGAGTAAGTCATAATTGGCATGCTGTTATGTATCCATAAAATGCCCAGGTGAACCAAAGCGGGCAAGACTTACATTTCTAATCTAAAAATCAAACAGGGAAAGCAAGACTGTCTTATACATGTTTAATAGTATGGAAGTCTTAGAATTTCTTGAAAGAAATTACCTGTAAAAAATATCAGATTTCTGAAATATTAGTTAGGAGGAACTGATACAGGAAGAAAAGGATTACATTCGATTTGCCACAGGTAGAAAATATATGTGAAAGGAAAAATATTTTTATTTTTTATCTTAAGCCTTGCAAAATGTTCAACAATTGGATAATCCTTTAAGTGCTTTCTCCCATAATCTGTTCTTAACTATTTGCTCTGCAGGCAAATGACAGTTACTTTTGTGAATCAGCTAGTGGAGTGTCAGGAGTGCCATAATCTCTACCACCAGGATTGCCATAAACCTCAGGTGACAGACAAGGAAGTGAATGATCCTCGACTTGTCTGGTATTGTGCCCGCTGTACCAGGCAGATGAAGAGAATGGTAGGAGTCAGTTTTTTGTCTTGTGTGAGCACTATTTGAATACAGCAGGCTATTTCTACTGTGTGAGAGTATTTCCTGGGTTAGACAAGTCTTGTGAAGCATGTTGGAGAACCATTTTTGTCAGCAGTGCTTCCCTTGCTGCAGCTGCGGTTTTTAATGTAGCATCTCAAAAAGTATTCTGTAATGTACTTCTTAAACAAAACTTTTTAAAAATCAGAAGGTGAGTGAAGAAGAGTGAAATAGGATTATTTCCTACTTGGCAAGCAGCAGTTAAAACCTTTTTTTTTTATTTCAGGTGATACTCAGCTTTTAGTAATAGCCCTGCAGTTTAAATTTTCTTCTCAGCTTTGGATATGAATGGTTCTTTTCCTGTAGGACAAGACTGCAAATTTCAGTCTAGATCCTAAGTGTTGAATGTTCTCAAGGTCAAAAATAATCTGAGGGTAGCACATTCCAGTTTAAAAAAAAAAAAAAA
>WEKY01043546.1:66584-123925 GCA_013390045.1 Picathartes gymnocephalus
AGGCACCTTTATTTTGATTTATCTGCATGACTGAACAGTATCCTACCAGAATCCCACTCATCTCATTATGAGAAAGAAACATAAGACAGCACCTTTGGGTGCATAAAACATTAGTGACTTCAGTTCTGATGTTTTAAAATCACACCCAGAATACAGAAAAATAGAGCAGAAAATGTGTTTTGATACTGCTCTGTGATGACTTAGCAAGTGTTATCTGTTGAAATGGCTCCACTAAGAAATAAGGAAAGAAGGCAAAGTAAGATCCTGGCCTAGGATGTGCCAACATTGACTGAAATACATGATTATTCCGATGGTCATCAGGCCACTCAGAGGAGTGTTTGCTTGAGGTCAGTTCCTGCGCAGGGTAGCCAATTTAGCCAGTGAGCAGTTGCCTTCAATATGACCTTTCCTTTTTTCGTTTTGCCATTAATTCTTCCATTTTGCCTGCCACTTCTTAGCAGGCTCTTGCAGTCTACATCCCAGTACTGCTGCACTATGTCCTTGTTTTCTGCAAGTTCACCTGTCTTCGCCTCATTCTTGTAAAGGCCCAGTGCTTTCCTGTTCTCCAAGCATCAACACTGCCACTTTTTCCACACTGAAATAGCAAGTTCTGTTCAGGATGCTTTTTGGCTGGACCCTGTCCCCAGTAACATACCCAACACTATCTCCACATCCCCTATTGCTTCATTTCCCAAGGACCATTAAACCTCAAATTGTAAAGGCTAGATTGCAATCTTAAGATGCTCATGCTTTTTGTTAACCATCAAAACAGTCCGTGTTATGTGGCCCGTAACTAGTTCAGGGTGTTTTTTCCCTATCACTTACACAGGCTCAGAAGACACAAAAACCACCTCAAAAACCAGCTCCTGCAGTGGTTTCTGTTGTACCAGCTTTGAAGGATCCATTGGTCAAGAAACCAGAAATCAAGTTAAAACCTGAGACCCCACCAGCTTTTCTGGCATTCAAAAGAACAGAAGTCAAGGTAATGTAGTTTAAATTTACCAGAGGAAGATTTTGTTTCACTGCATAGATAATAGGGTTTTTTTCAATTAGACCAATCTTTTCACATAAGGACCATAAATGAAAATAGTCTCTTACACCATGTGGACTGAGAAGTACCACAGCATAGTGGTTTTGCATGAACAGTGGAAGAGTGGGGAAAAAACCTCACTTCACATGTGGATGCCCCATCCCTGAAAGTGTTCAATAACAGGCTGGGGGGGGGCTCTGAGCAACCTGGTCTAGTGGCAGGTGTCCCTGCCCATGGCAGGGGGGTTGGAACTGGATGATCTTTAAAGTCCTTTCCATAACCTGAACCATTGTATGATTCTGTGAATTGTATAAAATGCATTATTTGCTCTCTCTAGTCAAGTAACTTATGTGTCTTTTGACACTTGGAAGGCTTCTCCTCATGACAACAGTGGCCTTGACAGTGCTGGGTTTACACTTGGATTCAGTGATCTTGAAGGTCTTTTCTAGCCTAGATGGTTCTGTGATTTGGTTGTAGGGGAGTGTTGCTGACTCTGTGAGGTTTAATTTAGGAGCTTCTTATATATAATCTGATCTAGTGGGTGGCATCCCTGCCTATGGTAGGAGAGTTGGAACAAGATCATCTTTAAGGTCCCTTCCAACCCAAACCATTCTGTGATTCTGTTCTGTGATTGTGTTGCCTCATGTTTCTGTTTTTCCAAGTTAAAATATTGTTTAAAGTTGGTCAAAGCTGGTTAACCAGAAGCAGTGTAATAAATTACAGAGTAGTCTAATAAAGCATGACCCTTTCTTAGGAAAACACAGCTTTAACTCAAAATCAAAGCAATTATTCATCTGCTCAAAGTTATGTTTGCCATTGCTCTGCCTAGATGCAAACCATCATGAATAATAGGATGGGTATTGCTCTAGCGGTTGTATTTGTGAATGACTTTTTTCACCTCAGCAGAGTTATTTATGTGCCTAAATACATTGTAAGACCTGAGGCCTGATTTCTTCCATCATCTTTACTGTTTAGAAGCTGTCTGGATATACTGTAAAAGGAGTATTACTTGAATAGAGAGCTATAGTTTTTGTTTTGACTCTGCCAATTGGTGTAACTGATTTAATTCAACATACCATCTTCACCTGAATGGTGGGGGTTATAGGGTTTAAGGTGTGGGAACTCAGTGTGGATAGCACAGTGCTTTGCAGGAAAAGGAGCCCATGTTTGCAGCAAGTTTGTCTTTTGCAGTACCTGAATGGAAAGAGACTACAGGATAAAAGTCTAGTGACTTTTCTTTCTTTTTTTTAAATCTATCTGTGGTACAAGCTGATAAGAACCAAGAAGAAAGGAAACAGTTAAGATACTGCTACTTTGACAATAGGACCGTAATAAATGCAATACTTAATTGCTCAGTGTCTGAATTTTGTCTGAGCATCTGTCAGCTTGTTAAAAAGTGACACCTGGTAGCAACAGTAAACAAATGAAGAGGAAGGCAAGCCACCTTTTATATAGTTCACAAATTTGGGCTTTTATTGTTTATGGAAGGATCACAGTGCTGTATGGTAGTCTGCTAAGTGTACAGAAGAAAGGGGAGAAAACGTATTATTTGTTCTATGTGCCTGGGAGATTAAAAATTGGCTGCACCTGGCATCCTTTCCTGTTCATGTTAGTACTTTTCAACTGTGGTGACCAGTGATGAAATATTGTCCACTGGGTGTTCCTGGGAAAAGAACTGAAACAGAGGCTGAGTGTATTCCTGCTGTGATGTGTTACACAAATAGATGCTGCTATAATAAGAGTGGTTATTTATTTCAGACCTCAGCAGCAGTTTCAGGGAACTCTGCCAGTACAAGCGTTTCCTCTTCGGCAACGAGTGGCCTTACAGGATGGGCTGCTTTTGCAGCCAAAACCTCCTCTGCCAACCCATCAGCTGCCAAACTGGGATCCACAGCACAGGGAGCCAGCGGGAAACCTTCAGCTTCTTCAAATAACCAGAAACCCGTGGGTTTGTCGGGGCTGGCAACTTCAAAAACAGGACTGGGGGCCAAAATAGCTTCTGCCAACAACAGCACAAACCCCGTTCAGCTGAAACCTCCCCCGCCGCTGACGCTGGGGAAGACGACGCTGAGCCGCTCGGTGAGCAGCGACAACGTGAGCAAGGCCGGGCTGCCCAGCCCCAGCGGCGCCGCCCCCAGCACCAGCAGCCCCGGCAGCGCCGGCAACGGCAACACGGGCTCCGCGGGGAACAGCGCCGGCAAAGCCGCGGCCGACACCGGCAGCCAGTCGGCATCCCTGAAGGGCCCCACCTCGCAGGAATCCCAGCTCAACGCCATGAAAAGGCTGCAGATGGTCAAGAAGAAGGCTGCTCAAAAGAAGCTCAAGAAGTAGTCCGGCTGCTTGCTGGTGTTGTCGGGTGTGTTCCATGAGACAGCGGCGTTTTTTAAAGAAAATCCACCAGGTACTGGACTGAAAGAGGTTAAATCAGGGAAGCCCAAACCCTATGTTATGCAGGAGGTCAAACTTTAATAATTCTGGTATTCCTTCTGCCTTTGCAAATCTGTGAATTGTGTATGTTAGAGGAATTCATTATTACATGCTCCTGGTTTTGTAGCTCAAAGCACTGAAAGTTGAAGTTGTAAAAGTTGGGTATTTTTTAATATTAAAAGCCCCACATTTGTGTGGATACTTAATAAATTGAACTTGCTGAAACCGTCACTCTTAATAATAAAAGGATTATCAATCTGGGAAGTCACTGCCACTTTTCTTTTGCCCCATATTCCAATATTTAAAATGCCTCAGATGTTCAAAGCTGTCTATATTATGCAGTTTATTATCTCAAATTATAAAGCTTGTTAGGGGAAAAATACTTTCTTTCAACTTCAAAATTTAACTGTTGAACAACAGTGTATTTAAATTGAGATTTT
The DNA here is from genome assembly GCA_013390045.1 of Picathartes gymnocephalus. Lineage (NCBI taxonomy): Eukaryota > Metazoa > Chordata > Aves > Passeriformes > Picathartidae > Picathartes > Picathartes gymnocephalus. Next base: position 70,482 of record WEKY01043546.1, read on the forward strand.
TGGTTTGGCAGTTTGCTAAATTGGCCTATTTTGCTTTTATACAGTGAGAAACTTCAACTAGAAAGAACAGAAGAGAGTCAAAACTGTCTTCAGGTTTTCTTAAAATGTAGAGAACCATCCCATGTTTAAGAAGTATCAGGTATTCCAGCTCTCCACTCTTACCCCTGAGCTGTTCTTCACAGTTTGTGCTCCTTCTCTTCATCCCAGCTGCTCCAGGTTGTGTTCAGCTAAGAATTGGCTCATGGTGGGCACTGGAAAATGACCTTGAGTCTTGCTCTCTGTGACCAGCACATGGCAATTTCCCTCCATTCCTTCTGTGATGAAGGGAGGATCTCTAAACATGAAAACATCATAGATTGTATTGGGTTTGCATGGCCAGGTTTAGTTTCTCCTTATCATACTCTGATTTGATGGGTAATAAGTCACATTAATCTTCCCAAAGCCAAGTCTTGCCCGTGATGGTAATTGGTGAGGGATTTCTCACTGCCCTTATCTTGATTTGTGACCCTTCCATCTTTATTTTCTGTCCCCCCCACCCAGCTGAGGAGGGGAATGAGTGACAGAGGAGCTGGGATGGGCACGTGGCATCTGTCTATGGTTAACCCACCACACAGACTGGCATAGGTAGGTGAAAGCTACTGTTTTTCTTTACCATCCTGTATCTTTAGTGTGTGTAAAGCTTGATACATGGCATCTATTTCCCATACCTCATTTCCCTTCTCGACAGTTAAGATTTAGGCTTAAGTTCCTTAAACAGCCAAAGGAATAGTTTCATCTACTCAGGATTGCCTCAGCTGCCTGGAAAATTTGCATATTTTTTCCGCTATTATTTCCTGTGGAAGGAAAAAAAGAGAAATGTTTTATCTTTGTAGTGCCTGCAGCTTCCCAGGGCTGTGTAAAAACAACAGCAGGAGGAGGAGGAGGAATCCAGAACTTTTACTGCTTTTTGATCAGCCCATCCTTCTTCCTTTCCGGCACAGAGGGTTTTTAATAGTAGCATAGTAGGAAAAGACACTGGAGCAGTTTCCATTAGCAAACAGAAGGCATATTTTCTTCCTAAGTGTTAATCAAAAGACTGTTGCCTACACTAAGAAGTAGTGTGAAGATAAGATTCTTTAAAGGGCCGAGTGCTCCTATGTGAAGTGTTCATTCCAGTAGTAAAACCTGCTCCCAGAGGAATGTTCAAGGTGCTAGCTGCCACTGTCTTGCCTCTGAACATACATAAAGCTTTGCTTGTGGCAGGGCAGGAGCTTACATCTCAACTGTGCAGATTACTTGAGGTACCACCAGTGGAGTGAACACAGGCAGAAAAAGAATGATCCTTGTTTTTAAATTGTGGTAGCTTGTGCCATTTAGAATACTCCTGAGACCTGATTCAGGTGTACCCTGATGTCTTTACATCTGTAACTCTGGCATGGATTGACTGTAGGGTCCCTCCATTCAGAATGAAGTAAGTGATGCTGTGCTTTTTGTGTATGCCTCTCTTTTCCTTCTAATGAGGCCAAGTCTGACTCTGCTCATCAATAGCACTGTATTAGCAAAATCTGCAGTACAGGTACAGTTTGTATCAGCAAAAGACTTTCTTCTACTGTAACTTTCCCAGCTTCCTAAATGAAAGACAAAGTTTTCTTCTGTTGGTATAAAAATGTCAATTAGGATTGTGATTCTTTGAAGTATTATATCAGAAAGGATTTATAGCATAGACCAGGTCTTTTAAATCAAGTGTTCAGCTTGAATATGTTACATAGGCACTGCTGAAAAACAGAGTAGATTGAAGGGAACAGTTGCTTTCTGCTTTGATGTTACAGTTAGGATGGAATTAACTAATGTATTTTCAGGAAAGGAGTCTGTTCTACAGGCTTGTTTGACAGAAGCTGTGTGTGAGGTTGAGGAATGTAGTGTAGGGCAGGAAGGAATGCCCGTCCGAATTTTGAGAAGCGTGGCTCTTATGTAGTAAAAATAACTGGAAAATAGTCCTGTGATTTTTCTATCCCCAAACCAGATTGCTCTGTGATTTAGTGTAAAAATGGTCACCTGACTTTCCTCAAATCTTTTAGAAATTGGTGTGGTAATATTTTACTTCCACTTAAATATGATGGATTTTCATAGATGCTCAAATTTTGATACCCTCAAGTAATGTGAAAGGATAGGTTACTCTGGTGCCATGAATGCTCCTTCTGTCTGGGCTAGGGGATGCTGGTGATATCGGGGTCTAAAAAGAAATGTCTAACATGAGGCTCTGTGACTTACAAACTATCTACTACAGCTCATGACAGACCTCAGGCTGCACACAGCAGTCAGTACTGGTCAAGATCTCAGGAGCAGCTGGAAAAGACCAGAACTATGCTGACATCTGGAACCCTGAAGTGTATTTTTAAACTTGATTAGTATTTTGATAGTGCTTGAAAAGTTCTAATGTATTGATCAATAAGCTAGGATGCATCCTAGAAATGCAGCATTTTCTCTGAGGCAACTAACTATTTCCTCTGCTAACTTTGCAGGCAGATTCTGGATGGCATATAAAGCTCTCTGCTTCTGGAAAACATCATGTTTTAAAAATTAAACAAGAAGAAACATCTTTACAAAAATAGATTTTTATTATTACAATAATTTAAAAGAAGATTTTTTTTTTTACTATTTCTCAACAAACATTACTGAAGTAGGAATTACCAGTAACCGATCTATGGGAACAAGGGTTATCATGGCTATGTTTCCTAGTGCAGGTGGTAGGTCCACTTCACCTATCTTTGTTTTTAAAAGCTATCTTTAAATGACAGCAAAAGTATACTTTAGTATTTGAAGGAGGTAATTACTCATTGAAGCTTCAAAGATGAAAAGCCAGAAGGAATAATTCTTCAATCTGTGTTTGCATTGAGAAGCTGAACCCCTGCTCGAAGATCACAAGCACCATCCAGCCAAAGGGAAGGTGGTGAAGCACAGAGGTGCCAGAGGTCAGAGCCCAGGACTCCGCTGTGTACTGGCTTGGACATTTTCTGGGTTCCAGGTTAGCAGTGGCAACACATAAAAATATTCCCTGAATGGAGAAGCACTTCAGTTTGAGTGGACCCAATCTTGGAAGTACTTGTACATATTTATTGTCACAACAGCTCAAGTAAAACACACATTTAAACAAATGCAAGATCAATGCAGTAAACTGCAGTCTGTCCCTGCTTCAATAAAAATAAATTAGTTTTGTCATTAATGAGAGTAAGAAAGCTCTTAGAATACTGTAACCTTCCCTACATTAAAAAAATCCAGTGGCAAAACCATTGCATATTCTTAGGAATTTCTGGAGCCCTAACACAGCTCAGTGTCTAGTATTTAAAGCACTATCTTAACAAAAATGTGACTGAGCAAGTCTAACATGAATTAATGTTGTTGTAAACCTCTTTAATTTGGAAGGCTTTAGATTCAAGGAGCGTCTCTTAATTTTCTGCAATTGCTGTTTGCATTCATCTCTTTTAAACAAAAATAAAAATCTGTGATATATTCATATCACATGATAATGGCTAACACTTTGAATTTCTGAAATGGAGTAAGCCAGTCCACCTTGGTACCTAATCATGTACCTTTACTGGACCCCAACTTATGAGGCTATAATAAAAGGCATATAGTTATCCCACAATATAAAAATTATTATGGGTCCTAATCATACACTGGGTTTTCATTTGGCCTATTAGGAGTTTCCGAGTCCCCCAGAAACTCAGTTAAATTTAGGTGGTCAACTCCAGTATATTTCATCCTTCATTCCTTGTTAATTCAGGATCAGGATTCCTAGCGAATATTTTGGAGAGCAGCATTTGAATATGCTTTGAGACACCTTCACAAAGTCTGATTTTTCATGGGGAATGTACCTAACACTCAAAATCAAAGCTCTCTCTGTGTCTCAAGCCGAGTTGTCAGTGCTAAGACTTCAGAAATCTTTTTTTTTTCCTGACTCTTTCCCTTGATTAATTTCACTGTCTGAAATACAAAACGTCATCATTGTGCTTACATGACTGCATTAAGCCTGTTAAGTACAATTCAGTCATTTCTAAAACTGTTTCAACTATTGCAGTGCATAGATCATCTCCAAGTAAAATATTCTAAATTGTAAGACAAAGCTGAAAACCTTCTTGTGTGTATCTTTCCCATAAGCTCAAAATATAAAAGGCAAAGGAGTAACAGGGTAGGGGTGAGTCTTTCAGTCCATTCTTCCAAGCTGATACTCCCTCTGCACTTTATTTTCTTCATTTAACTGAAGGTGCACCTTTCCATAAAAGCAACTAAATCCATTCATAAAATTATTGAGAACCCTTTCTGCTTGCTATGGGGACAGCAAGATTTAAGTGCCTGAGGTGATGTACAATAAGGCAAAATAATGCTCACTGGATAGCAGCAGTTCACAGAGATTCCTGCACCAGATTCTGGATATCCATCTCTGAGAACTCTAAAAGTTTCTCTATCATATCATTTAATCCAGCACAAATTTCAGGTTTAATCTCTGTGACTCACTGCATTCAGTCTTTGAGCAAGACTGACAACTTCTTCTACCCTTTTATGAAAATCTGAAAATTGAAGACATTAAAGAAAATGAAACCAGGTTCATTAGTATAGCAGAAACTATTGTATGTAGCAACTGCCCTAACTTTTCTCATCCTTTATTTGCTGACAGTTTATTTTCTATGATATCCTACTAAGCATTTTGAATCATTTAAGCTTCAAACCCCACTCTTCAACTGTGGGAACTAGAAACTTAGACAAAAGCTTTAGAACAATTTCTGTATATCCTCAATCAGCAACACTACCCACCCCCTGCCCTTGGTTTTAACAGTGTTGTCATTTTAGTCATCAGAACAAGCAATTATGCACTACAGAATGTACCTGACTGGAGTTTACTTTCAGTTACACTATTTGCTGCACATAATCACATTTTTGTTTCCTTTTTGCAATATTTCGCACAAGAAGGTCTTTGATGATCACTAGGGGACCTTGGCATTGCTGTGGTGAAATACCTTGTGACAAGCACTTAGATATCAGTGGGAATCACAAGGAGGTGTTTTGTGTTTTCTGTCACCATTCAGTCTATCTTAAGTGTGGGGCACCAGCCTGACCTAGGCATCACTATAGTCAATGAACCTGAAGAAACTTACTCACTAGATATTATGATCCCGGCATCTGACTTAAGGAATCAGAGAGGCACTAAATATTCATTGAAAGGCACCACTTGACTTTTCTTTTTTTTTTTCACAAGTGAATTTCCCAAGACTAATAACCCAGGTTTCATTTCACTACACAGATCTTGCACTAAAGCAGTTACTGTGGAGACCTATGTGGATTTCAAACCTGGGGCACTTCCATATTGCTACAAACTGTTTCTACCATATGAAGCAGTTGCGTAATTCATTTGAAAATTATAACTTCTTTATCTCACAGTAACTGTTTCTTGTGTCCCCTCTTTTCCTTCCTGCATTTCCATATTTAACTAAACATACCTTCTTTCCAGGGACTAGTCACTGGTACCACCATACCTGATATGTTTTAAGTTGAAATGTTTCCTTAAAAATTAAGCCCTTTTTCTTTGCCCACTCTAATAATCTCCACTGAGAAAAAAGGTTCTTCACAAAAGCAGCTGAGGATGAAAACAGACAATCAAAACACTCAAGTTTTACGATGTGTCTGTGTTCACTGAGATAACAGTTCAGGAACAACTCAGCCTACAGTATCCCTGACAACTGAATTTGTCCTTTTTCAATGCTAATTCTCCTCATCTTGAATATTATTTGCTAAATATCATGGAAGAAAAATGTAATTTCATCTGTGATTTGTACTTGTAGGTTGAGTCTTGATGTACAACACTTTGACAAAAGAGAAAATTATGGGTTAATAGAAAAGCAAGCTCTTCAGGATGTTAATCAGAATCAGTCTTCCTGTTAAATGTGTCCTCCCTCAGGTCTTGACATGGTGATGGCTTTTGGAGGGTGGAGGTTCTCAGTATCATCTGTGTGCTGGATACCACAGCTTCTGTCATTCACTTGTGAGCTTGCTTTGCTTGCAGCAAACCTAACAGATGATTATTCTGTCTGCTTCAGAGAGTCTGGCTCAACAGGCCCTTCCCCTCCTAAGCATATGTCATCTTCCCTAGATAATTAGATGGTACATATCCCTTCTGACCTTTTGTTTCAGCTAGCCACCATTCCTTATTGCCACTCAGGTCGGAAAAGCGAAGTATCCTCACCCTCTGGTACTCTTGAAGGCTGAGTTCTTGATCACTTCTAGCTTGAAATGCATAAACAGCATAGAAGACCTGAAAAAGGAAAGCCATATAAATCAAAATCAGAATTGAAAAATGTAGCCACATCTTACAGTGTAGCTGTGTATCAGTAGGAGTTCTGTATACAGAAAACATGTGATAACATGTACAAACCAGTGTTCAACTACATGGCCTGCAATTTACAGACAGGGCCAAAACAAAAATTAAAATTGAAGGATCTGGGGAATTCTGCATGAGGAACAAACCAAGCTCCAAGACCTCATTACCCTACAATACTAGTGAGGTTTTCAGCTCACACCAAGTGGCCATGGATTGGATAAAGAATTTTTGAGCAAGGTTTCCTCATGGAGGAACCTTGCCTAAATCACCTTTCCTAAAAGGTGATTTCCTGTACTCAAATGTGGCACATGAGTCGCTTCTGTGCCTTGCTGATCAGCTTTCTTGTCAACAGTTAAGTTGAAAAATCGCCCAAACAGAGCTATTTTGCAAGTTCCTGCTCCATATGAGACCCTTGAGGCGTACATAGGGTGGGATAATGCAAGTGTGTTTTCTGTGACACAGGACTGCAGTTCACAGTTTAACTGATCCTCTTTTCCTACCTCACAGCTATTTAAGAGCAGAGAATAATGAATTCCTGTGTCACACTGACAGACTGGTGTCATTCTTTTCCAGTGTAAAAGGAAACCCTTAAATTACACACAGTACAATTCTTGATTTTAAGTAGGAACAACAAGAAGACAGGCACAGTATGTATCATACTTACATGCTGTTCATCCATACCCTGAAGAGCACCAGTGCCTGTGCCATAAATTGTGGGATTTTCACAGAAGTGAAGAGGTGAGCTGCTGTCACTCTCCTTGTACCCTGGACTTCTTGTGCTGCTGTCAGTAGGGGGCCGTGAAGAGACAAAGAGGTTGATGTCATCAAAATCATCATCACCAAAGCCATTTTCTGCTACACCCTTCTGCGCTTTGGCTGGATTGTAAGGCCTCAGGAAGGAGGAATACACATACCCTGTGAGGACTTGAAACCAGAATAAAGAGACAGAAAATAAATAAACAGCAAAACACTGCTAAAATAATTTCAAAACCAACCATTTTATGCAGCTGTCAGTAGGCAAACAGATGGGGCCAGAATGAAAAGAAATCAATATCCCAAAGGGAAGCTGTTATTGGGATATTTGTGCAGAGAACTCACTTCCTGTGTCAACAAGCCATCTGCTTGTGCTTCCAAAGGGGTCCTTTTGCTCCACAACAGCCACCAGTTCCCCTTCATGCAGTTCAATATCGAATTCCTGCGCGGCATTGCACTTGCGCTTAGCCTGGTACAGCGACTCCGTGCTGTACGTGGACAACAGCTTGGACCTGTGGCCCTCTGTTTGGCGTGGGGACTCCAGCTGAAAGCAAACAAATATTATTCATTCTCAATAATGCTGGGGCCACTTCCAGATAAAAATCTGTGTATGCTGCATGTGGCAACTGACCCAGCGTTTTTACATGCAGACCAAGGAGTTACTTACACGGGGACCAAATCTCCTCTCCATATGCAGGAAGGATCTGTCCCACTGCTATATTAACACGTGAGAAATAAAGGGCAGATCTTAAAGAAATGTAGGAATTTCACTAATTAAAGACCTCTTAGTCTGTCCTCTGCTCTCAAAGAGTTGGTGTTCTGTACGTGAGCTGTCTCCTGCTTAATTGCTTTTCCATAGCCATGACCTTTGTATTCCTATGTAGTATCACAAAAAAGCATAATCCAAAAATGGGCTGAGGTATGCTAAGACCACATAACAACATGCATGATAAGGCATTAGGCAAAAAAAAAAAATCAGTGGTACCCAAACTGGCTACTTTTTTGTGTGAAATTACCTCTCTAAATGAGGGCTGCTGCAAGCATATTCATTTCAGGGTTTGGCTGGAGAGCAGGGAGGGGGATGCTGCACATCAATGGGATCTTAACATACCACAGAAGCAAGAACACATGTGCCTTCACTGACAGCTAAAAGGAATTCTACAAATGCCCCAGCTTCTCCAGTAAACCTGCACTCAAGTCTTTATTTTACTGTAAACTAGACTCCTAAAATCTCCAGATATGTCTGATAAAATTGGGAAGGCAGATTTGCTGGTAGATTTTCTGAATCTTCTGCTGTGGGTGAGTATGTTGGTGCAGGTATATGTAAACATCAGTACACATAACCACAGCTGAGCACAAGGAAAAAAGTCTTCTGAATTAGAAGACTAAGATGCACTATAAGAGTATTTAACAAAAGAAGCTACCAAAGTTTACATATACCTTAGCCTTAATGCGTGCTTAAAGGCCTAAGGGCAATCAGAGATAATTTCACGTGGATTTTCAAGACATTAACATGAAAAGAAAGAGAAAAATCTTCAGAAGTTATGGTCAATGAAAACTTTACTCCAACAACCTGAGTCAGAGTCACAGTGAAGAGACAAAGCCCAAACCTTTAGGTAGAATAACAATGGATTTGTTTGAAAAGTGATAGAAAGAGGATGCTTTATACACAATTCAGATGTATGGTACTCACCGGAGAAGGAATGGGTTTCTTTCTTTCCAAGCTCAATTTTCTCTCAATAAAGGTTGCACTGCTGTTTTCTTTTACAAAATTCAGCTTGTGAACCTCCTCTATCAGTTGATTCTGCACTTCACAGATGCTTGAGGAGGACAGCTGCAAATACAAATGTGGGTTAGATCTCATGTATAAAATGGTAGGGAGATTGGAGAGAGCAGATTTAAATTAATTGGCAGAATGCTAGGAATCAGGAAATATGACAAGTTATGCCTATTTTCTGCAGAGCCCATAAGCAGTGCACTCTCTACGTATGAGATGTAAATAGAAGAAAGGTCCTTGCTTAAACAAAGTTTCTAATAGATGCTATTACATTTAAAAGACATAGCAATTGAAGCTAGATCATTAAAAATATTCTAAACGGTGATGAAATTGAAGAGCCTTGCATTTATGCTACTGAGCCACCTGCTTTCAGATGCAAATGTGCATCTCAGCAGCTATCAGAGTGGCCGATGTGCCGCAAGGCTTGGAGTAGCTTAGCCCACAGCTGTGTGTTTGTGCAACTGAGTGCCACCAACAGGTTAAAAATTGTTGGGTAACTGAGTCTCTGTCTGTGGCACTGGATAAGTGCTTTTGATCTATGCATAATATCAAATGCATTTGCTGATGTAAACAGGAAGAAAAAGAAGGTAATTTTGTAGCCAGACCTTCATAGAAAACAATGCCCAATACAATAGCTTTCAAAACATGAAAACATCAAATTGCAGGGATGAAATTTCTTCATGTGGAAGAAGCCTTCATTTTCCCATTAAACACCATAGCTTTGTGCTTTGATCTTGACCTTTCTTGCTTAATTTTTTTCAGCTGCCCCTTACTATAATGTGCTCTGTTCCAGCCTTGGTGGAAATGAATACTCCAGAACTGCCCTACTAGAGTGTATTTCCCAGGCAGCCTTGCTTCCCTTCAGGTGAGTGGATTTGTATGTGTGGAAGGCATTGTTACAGCTGTGTTTCTCAGGGGCTTCAAGTCCTCTAAGCAAGGTTATTCCTTACTGCCAAGAGATGTCTGCAGGAGCTTCTGCATCATATTTGGGTTTTAAAGCAACTTGATTTTTATAAAAATTATATTTTATAAAAATTATTTCATTGGATCTCCTAACTTGTTTCTCTTTTGCAGTCATCTGTGAATCTGCAGGTCTAGCAGCAAAGGAAGCGTTCATGTACTTTCTTATAATTTCCTGTGTTTTCTGGGCTAGTCAGAGTAGATGGTAAGAAATGCTAGCAGCTGCCTTCTTTTTGCCTTCCTGTAACATTCTTGCTATTACTAACACTGTAACAGCAGGAACAGTTCCATTAGGATCATTCTCGATGACAAGCCCAGGTCTGACAAAAGTTCAGAATGTAAGTTTCTCAAAGCTCACTCTGGCCTTCAGTACATAAAGGGGGCCTACGGGAAGGCTGCAGAGGGACATTTTACAAGGCCATGTAGCGACAGGACAAGGGGGAATGGCTTTAAACTGAAAGAGGGCAGGTTTACATTAGTTTACTGGGGAGGCACAGAAACAGCTTCTGCAGAGAAGCTGTGGGTTCCTTATCACTGGAAGCTTTAAAGGTCTGGTTGGATGGGGCTTTAAACAACCTGGTTGAGTGGAAGGTGTCCCTGTTAATGGCAGGGGAATTGGAACTAGATGGTCTTTAAGGTCCCTTCCAACCAAACCATTTAGATTCTACGAACTTAGTCTTTACTGAGCTTGCAAAGGAAAAAAACCCCAAATCTGACTCTGCTCAGCAGAACAGACAAAATCAGTAAATCAGTGTAGCTTTGTAGATATGTGTCCTACATAAGTTTAGCCAAAGCATACAGAAAGAAAAAAAAGACAAATTAAGGCAGAGCTACACCTGTTTGTAATGCACTTACTGGAACAGGCACCACGACAGCAGAGTTTGATTGAAGTGCTGCAAACATAATACTCCTGAGGAGGGTGATGAAGCAATGTAGGCAGTTCAACACAATCTTTTTGGCTGCTCTGTTGAACACCTGAAGTTCTTCCACTAGCTGTGCATTTAGAGCCTCATAATCTTTCTTTGCCAGGTCCAGTTCTTCTCCAGCTGACCTCTGAAGGTAGCTGTTGTAATCCAACAACTTGTCGTAGCGCTTCTGGATGAGCTTCTGAGGGCCTGGAAACAGGGCTTGCAGTGCTGAGAGAGGAGTCAAGACAAGCCTGTCCAGCTGAGCCATCTGGAAAGTATAAACCAGACCTACTCATTACCTTATTCATACAGTCCTTCAGACCCTATAACAGGATGAGCCTGATGGCAGCCCATCAAGCAATCTGTTAAGCACTCTTCACAAAGCACTGCTGCCAGAGGCAGTTTCAAGCAGGGTCCAGCATGACTTAGAATCTCCTTCATAACGGGGGAGGTATCACTTTTTCAGCTCACAGTGTCTGCTAATGGCAGTGGTCCCTTGAAGCATGCAGCCTCTGGTACTGCCACTGGGGGAAAACAGCAAGGATTGGTCAGGTGGTCAGATAAAACTGGGATGTCCTTCATGGGAAGACCCACACCAATATACAGTCTAAACCTAATGAGGTCTTATTCAGTGGCAGCCTTGAGTTCTCCCAAAGCTGCTTTCCCTTTTTTTTTTTTTTTTTTTCCTCCTGGAAACAGCTGTAACTCAATTCCTGTTTAAGCAAACACAAACAATCACTTGATTTGATTAAATTAGGTTATGCTTGTTGGTTTTATCTCTAGTAATCAACAAAATTAGACACCTGGTAAAAAAAGCAGTCTTTCTCAGACTTTTCCATTAGTCTCTAATTGTCTCAAGGGATTAATATTGCATGAAATAAAATTTATTTTTGTATGTCATTTGTTCAAATACAGCACAGGCTTGTAGTGAGTGAAATTCATCATCATATTGGCCATTCTATGTGAATTAAGTTGTTGGGTTGAGTGTGAGAATAAAAAAGCAGCTGTCTCTGCGTTCTTGAAAACATACCACTGCTGAGGACAGATTCAAGGCCAAGATGATGTACACTGGCTAAACAGCTTCTATTTTATTTCCACCTGAAAAACTGGGCTGTGTTTAGCAAACCGATTTTTGATGCATTAAGAAAACAATTCTTCCAAACTGCTGGACCTGATTTCTGGAAAAGAGGCTGCTGGGAATTTCTGCCCTGAAATTTTTCCAAAAAATCTAATGAGAGAGGAAGGTATACATTATTGACAAATACACAAAGGGAAAAAACAAACAAACAAACTATTAACCTGAGCCCATTCCTGAGATCTCCCTTAATAATAACCTTTCAGGAAAACATGTGAGGAACACCATGGGTTGTTCAGTGAGAACATCTACTCATTGTGCAATGTCAAGACAAAGGTATTTTAAATACCCATATGGACAGGATAGGGAATCCTCATAATCTTGTATCTCCAAGTCACAGAAATAAACAGATACTAAGTATAAATTATCAATTGTTAATAAAAATGTCCACAGTTAACATAAATAAAATTAAGTTGTTGGTTTTTCAGTTTGTTTGTTTTTGTTTGGTTGGTTTTTTTTGTTTGTTTGTTTTAAAATTACATAGACCTTCAGAGTAGCTAGGACATGAAACAATAGCTGTTAAATTTTTTTTTCTAAAAAACAGTTTTCTGTTTCATCAATTGTGAAGTTACTTCTATTTTTCTTTTATGTTTCTGAATACGGAGGCAGCTTCTGGACACACTCACCACTGCAATCATAGAAAGGTATTCTTTTGCACTTTATGCAATCTTTCATTGTAAAGACATTGAAAATATCATTCAGATTACTGAGATTAATTTTTGAGAGACTTTCCACATGTGAGAATTTCAAAGGAAAGGAAATACATCATCTTACTTCCTTGTCATTATTCTGGAGATTGTATTCTGTCAAAGAACCTTCTGTTTCTTGGCAGATTCTGTTTTCAGTGTTTTGAAAAGGACTGAATGGCTATATTTGAGTCAGCACGAAACTAGGAAAGTGTAAGGAAACCTCCACCTCTGAATTTTTCCAGCTTGAGCAGCTGTTTGAAGAAGCAGCCTGTCCCATTTTGAAGAGACATTTGGGTATCTTATTAGAGCCAGGCATAAGAGTTCATTTTAATTCTGAAAACAGAAGACTAGTTGAAAAACTATTACTATTTTCTAAGTTGCTTTATTAATTACTGTGGGCTATTTTTGGATTTTTCATGGTTTTCCTATATGAAGGATTTGACAGCACTGTGTTAATATCTGGAGTTGATGATCCTAGAGGCCTTTTTCCAACCTAAACAGTCCTATGATTCCATGACTATAAAGAAAATAACTCACTTAAAAAGTTAATAAATCTGAGATTTTTACAGATCTGTGATTCCAGGAGCTAACAGTACACGAGCACAAAAAATATCAATCACAAAAGTCATTCAAACTGCAAGTACTGGTAACGAAAGTAGCAAGACAATGATCTGCTGCTCTTTTCTGAAGTTCAGGTGAAACAAATATAGTTCAGGTGATACAAATTTAACGCAAAGATTTTAGTATAAACCTGGGAATTTATCTTGACAAGTTTTCTTTTGTTCTTCTAAGGAAAACACAATGCATTTACACAGTATTTTATCTTAGTTCTTACAGAAATTCAACTAAAATCCCCACTTATCTTTCCCAAGAGATTCCTAAGCTGTTTTTTTTTTTCTCTTTTCTGTCCTAGTCTTCCTCACACACAGCTGTTTTCTCAGACATACAGATAGCTGTGTAACACTGGACATTGCATTAACTTACAAAGTCTTTGCATAGATTTGCAGTGTTGGTCTGTTTTTCCAAACAGTCATTGACTTTGTCATCTTTATCTTGCAGGATTTCCTGAAGTCCAATTATATTCTGGGCAGCCAGATGTATAGAATCCTAAATGAAAAGATGGTAGGAAGATGAAACTGTTACAATCCATTTTAATATGCTGCATTCACTCATGCAGATACTCCAATAATATTGATGGAATCAGAAGTATTTTCCATCTCTGACACCTGTGCAGCTGCTGTGCAGTTTCCAGTCATTGTGGGGTTGTTTACTGTGATAATATTTTCCTGTGCTTTGTGTATTTTCAATGCAAGCTACTTAAGAATCAAATTGTTAATGTTCAACTGAAAAAACTATGCCCTAAACTAACAAATATCCCACTGGAAATCAACTAGTCCTCAGCAAAAAGCTGGCTTCCTGTGCATCTCAGAAGCCTCTTTGAGGACCTGAGGAGGACTACAGTGGTGTATTTCAGTTACTCAGAATTTAAATCTTAATGAAGTGTGGATCCATTTGGATAAGGAGCTGTCAGCACCCTTCCAGGCAACAGCCCTTGTTGGCTGAGCTTCCTGGCCTTTCCCTGTTTGCTGAACCAAACAAGGTGTATTTGTGATAAGCCCTGGCCAGCTGGTTATTGATCTTGCCTATCTCTCAAACAACCTTCCTGCCTGGTTAGGACACACTAACACTTTGTCAGGCCTCAAGCCATCTACAAAGCTGGCAAGTAGTCCATGGGAGGGGCAGGTTGATAAATCACAAGCCAACCCTCATCTCTGGACAGGATTGAAGCAAAGAGATTTTAGAGAACCAGAGCACTCTGTGTATCTAATGCTGGCCCTCAACACAACCTAAACACAGGAAAAAGGAAGAAGTTCTTCCATCCAGAATATGTATTTTAGGACGTTTTAATTCATGTGACTGCAGCTCAGTTCTTCCATCTTTAATGAGAAGCTGTTGGTCTTCCACTGCAGCAGAGGGGAGTGACAGCTTCACACAGAGATTGAAAGTCCTGACTGTGCCACCAGACAGCACCTTCTTCTCTGCACTGCACCTATGGGTCTCCACAGAACTTGTTTCTGTCAGGGCAAAAATGCCAAAGTGTGGCTTCAGAACCTCTTTGCCATGGGCTCAGTAATGCAGTGGCAGCACAGCTTATTTATTTAATATTCTGACGTAGACAGACCTGCCTATAAATAATTTGGTGTTCCCTAACCAGTGGCAGAAATGTGTGTCAAACTGGTTATGGACAGGGTTTGTGACCACAGATTGCAAAAAGGCCTGTACCCACCTGGAGATGTTGTGAACAGAGTGAAATGTTCTTCACACACAATTTCACAGTCTTCTCTAGACTTTGAAACAACTTTTCTTCCTTATTAAAAGTTCGATCTTTCACCTAAAATAGACATTTGCACTGTTATTTTGGCAGCCCAAAAAAGCCCAGCTAATGAAAGAAACATCCAGAGCTCTGCTAGAAAAATCCCTGAACTCCTCCTTTTGAAAACAGATCAACCCCTAATTCTCCCGAACTCCAGCTGTAATTCAAGAAAAGTCAAAACCGCTGGGCAACACGGCAGAGAACTTCATTTTTAATCCTTGTGGGAGCAGGGAGTTGCTTTACTACAAGCCCACCGGCGTGTGCCGACAAAACGCTTCCTTTTCCTGTGTGTCGCTGCCCCGCCTGAGGACAGGAGGGAGGAAAAGGTGGCATATTTCGGATTGGTGGCCGCACCCGCGGCTGCCGGGGCGCTCTCCCGCAGGCCGGCTGTAGATGGAGCTGTTATCCCAGAACCGTGCCAGCCTTTTCTCTGGAAACGCCGGCAACCGGGAATGGCCGCGGGAAACTTCTTTATCTCGGCTGGGAACACCCTGAAAACGCGGTCGTTCCTGCCCATCTGTTCCTCCAGGGGCTTCAGAAATCTCGAGTCGTATCTTAGTGGTTTTGCCGTGAGGGTCGCAGCGTGTTTCAAGATGTGAGTTGGGAATTTGCTTTGTCTAATTAATCAGGAGAGGCTGGTGAATCTCTAACAGATGTATTCTGATTCTAAAATGATTCTCAAATGTTTTAGGCTTGATTAGAAACAAAACCAAAAAAACATAAACCAGAAACTTCTAAAGGAAAAGAAAAACAAAAGAAAAAAGAAAAATCACATATCCTCTTAATCAAATTTAATTCCCTTTTTCTCTGACTTTATAGCCTTGCTGGTGTCTGTCACATTTGAACACAAAAATTTTCACTGTATAAATAAATGAACAGCAAAAAGAAATGTGAGTAGTTCACATCAGAGAAAGAGGGGAAACCACTGATAAAAAACAAAACAGGAAAAAATGGCATGTATCTTATAAAGTCACATCTGGAAAGTCAAGTGACCTTGTATGATCAGCCATCTCCTGCACTGGATATCACTTTCAAGGTCATTTGAAATTGATTTTCTTTGAGATTTCAATTTAAGCTTTCCTGAAAATGTTTATCCTGCTAGGTTTTGAATTACAATTTCGAAATTATAAAGGAGCATTTTATTTTGGCCACCCAACACCCATCAGACTCATCACAGAGTTCTTTGTCTCTAGTTTTGATGGTTCCAGGTCTTTACACATGTAGAGGCAAATCCTGTGGCCTTTCCTAATTAGAGGTATTGCTCATCTTTCTCCTTGGATTCCAAACCTTAATGCTACAACATGAGCAAGATGCACTGAACACGTTCTCAGCCCCAAAAATAGTTATTGCCAGGGTATCTGCAAAATGCTGACCTCAGGCTGAGTTTCACAAAACTACCACTCACTTCCTCTCTGCTGAAGACCAGAAGTTTGAGAAACTCTTGTGTAAAAAAGGAAAAGGTGGAGAACACATTACATTATTTTCTATTTCAATCACGAAGATCTTTCCTGTCTTCTGTGACAGTCAGAAAATTACTTCATAAATTAGGCAGGAAAAAAAAGCAGCACCACAAACCCCCTTTCCAACATGTTTTGAAAAACACCCAGTGCAAAAGAAGAACTGAAGCTGTCAATGCAAATCTGCAGTTGGATGAGTAAGTACCTGAGGTTCTCCCCTCGTCAGTATTTTCAGATGGCTGGTGACCCTCTTGGATTTCTTGCTAATGGAGTGAATATTCAGTCGGGAAAACTTTTCTTTAAGGGTTTCATCATCATCATTCTTCCTATACTTCAGCACTGCAGACAGAGAATTTCTTTACATCAATAGTCTGTATTCACAGGACTTTTCACAGGGACAGGCACAAAAATATGAAACCATTTGAGAGCAGACACTTTGATGTCATTTGCTGTAATCTTGTGTGAAAATTCTCGAGAGGATGAAAACTCCATTATCAACACTAACCTTGAGAAGAGTGAAGTGAGGGCTTCGACTTGGCAAGTCTGTAAAAAATATTGCTATTACTGCATCTTAATTATTATCAGTGTTTACAACTGCATTACAGACAATATAACATGAATTCTTTCCCTGTTTTCATACTGGAGTTACCAGTCAGGTAAGATAGTTGGCTGAGGACAAGGGACATTAAGGCATTGTTACCTTCTTGAAACTCAGGGTATTACACAACTTGGGTGGCACCAGCCAAAACTGATGTAGTGAAATATCTGTCTTGTAATGGCCAGCCCAAACCTACTAAGAAAGGACTTACTGTGCTCTTTCCTTACCTAAATCTTTCCTCCTTTTAAGTTCATTGATGTTCACATTAATGTTTTTCATAGCAAAAAGGGCATCTTGTAGTGCCTCATGGTCAGGGTGAGAAGCAGGAGTTGAGTTCAAGAGCTCATGGAGTAACAAAGGATATTTCATCAGCCGTTGCACTGGTTTGATCAACAGGGATCCCAGGTCCATTAGATTTGGTTTGCCTCTGTAATTTACACCAAAATAATTGTTACAAAATTAGAAATTCCTTGAATTACAATTACCACTCAAGTCAAAAAATAAGATAGATCTGTGAGGCAACAGGGTTGTTGTAAACGAAACCCTCCTGTCGCCCCCTCGATGAGAAATACACCCAAAGTCTCTGAATTTTCTGTTTTCAGAACTTAGCAGACTATTGTTTAGACATTAGCTCTGAAACTGTCCCACTCAGTCTAAAGGTGCATGTGGTATAACTTACACATCACAACACCCAGGAAGGGAGATGTAGGTGGAAGAACAAATAACAGGAAGTTTGAGAAATGCGTGTGAGCAGGGCTGTTACATCCTGCTCTGGGCCCTCAGGCTTAAAATTGCAACATCTCCAGGCTGTGAGTAACTGGGATGCCTGTTCACAGTGCATCCCTTCTCACAATGTCTCTGATTTGGCACAGTGACCCTTAAGCTTTACTGCCTTTCACCTGTGGTTTTTCTTTGCTGGCTGCCAGTCAGTTATTTCTAATAATGCCTTAGCTTCCAAAGAGTACCAAATCTGGCCTGGGGAAATGTTGAACACACAGGATATTCACACAACCTTGATCCAACCTGCTGGAAGACTCCTTTACATAAAGGCAAAGCAACCAACTGGCCAGGGTGGCAGAAGGATGAGAGTAGGACAGTCACAGCTTCCAGCATGGGCACAGGGATGCTCTGTGGCTTCAGGCTCAATCCCCACTAGCTGGGCAGGGGCAGCAGAGCAGCATCCCCAGGCATTCAAGTGGCTCAGGGCATGAAGGCTGCCCCAAGCTGTTGGGCCCCAGCCAGCTGAACCCAGGCTCCAGCCGTTTTCCAGACAAAAGCATTTGCTTACACTCTCCAGGCTGGAATGGGAGGGGCTGTGCAGTTTGTGGGCTGTCACATGTGTAAGGAAACAGGGAAGGATTGAGCCGCATGTGCCTTCATTACCTTCCATGTGGCTGGTAGAAACATGGGGTCTCCCCAGAACGGGTCACACCGGGTGGCCAAGACCAGGGCCAGATGCTGAGGAGGCTTCAGCAGCAGGACAGACATGTCCACGGCCTCCCCTCATGACAGCACACTTCTCAGCAAACCAGGCACTGCTCCAGCACCAGCTATCTGGCATCTCCCCGTTGAAAGTAAACATGAGCGGCTGGTAACAGTGTGGAAGGCAATAATGCAGAGCAAGCTTTCTATTTGCATGCCTGAAAAGGCTCTTTTGGAGCAGAATAGGTTTTTTGACATTAACTATGCAGGAGTTAAGGGTAGACAAAGAAGGATTTCTGCACATGGAAAGAAGAAATAACACAATGTAGAAGGAAAGTACAAAAAATAGGGAACAGCCACTTGGTTTTGCAGGCTGACATCTATTGTTTTGTGCAGCAGAAAGCGTCAAAGAAAAAAAAACCCCTTCATTTCTACTTTTATATGTGTAAAAAGTACAAGAGCCAATCCTTACTGCTGACTAATTAACTAACAATTTGAATGCCTTTGAGAAGAGACATCTGCATATTTAAACCATCTCTCTCAAACCAGCATTATCTGTAAAAAAGTTCTGCATGAAAAAAATTAACAGTAGATGCCTTTTAAGGCTTCTTCATGTCCGGAAACCTTCTCATCATTTCAATCCCCCTCATTTCCCCTGTATCTTACATTAAATAGAGAGCTGGTTTTCCTTCTTTCAGCTTCTGGCAGCAATAATGAAAAAAAAAAATCTTAAATTGTTATTGTTTTCTCTGAAAAGCCCTATGAATGCAAATCTATAAAAACTGCCTCGTGAATGGAAAAATCTTCAAGTGTCTTCTCTTTACATAGCTGCACTTTGGACAGCTGCCCAAGTGATAAACAGCCCTCTGTTCGGTATCTGCATGACACAGTCTTGCAATATGGTGTGAGAGACAGCAGGTTTGTTATAAGATAATGACTCCCTGGGGCACTAAATGCCACGAAGTTCGACTCATCTAATTCTCCCCAGCAATATTAGCTGAGATAGCCCCTCTCCCTGGATGAGTCCCATTTGCAATGCACCCTGTTAGGACCCACCAGCTGCTGGGCAGGACACAGCCTTGCCACACGACTCAAGCAGGAGAGTAACGCCTTGTGACATCTATTGTGCAGAAAATTAAGTTGATAATTCATTTGTGATGCTACTTCAGCCTTCCCCCCGTGTTATTGTGAATTTAGCAAGTATTCTAAGTTACATGTAACTGTACTAATCTCACAGCAAATTATTATTGTAGCTCTGCAGTAAATGCAGCTGGCAAACTGCAGTGAGCTTCACGGCATAAGCTCCCTCCTGCCTCCCAACTAAACAAAGTCACTAATACAGACAGATTCCCACCCGTTTAAAAAGCCCATGGTGGTGAGCTACACAAAGGCAGGTAAGGCAGGATTTAGTTTCATTTGCTGTCACTACAAAGCCGCTTGGTCCAGTGGCAAACACAACAGCCAGTATGGTACAGCCAGGCTGAGGCTGGTGTGATATGCACCTGCCAGTTCTGAAATGGTGTGCAGGAATGAGGCTGCAGCAGGACTCAGAATCTTGGGCTTCATGGTCTACTATGCATTGCTTTTAATACAAGACATGTAGGGCAAATAATTCACTATGCCATAAGTCTCTCAAGTCCAGAGAATTCACTGAGGCCTCATAGTTGTTAAGCCAAGCAGAATTTAACCTATTGAGCTGCTAGCAAAGGGCAGCACTGTGGTATTTATGTAATTGTTTTCTAGATCATGCTTGAATGAAAAGCAGTCTGTGAGCAGCAACATCACAGATCATTTGGGGGGAGTTACGCTGTATTTTCCAGTTTAGCATTAATCAGATTTTTGGGTGCAGTCCTGCCCAAGGGCTGTTGCGACTGCAGTCTCTGACTGCAGGTGATGGAATTTCTTGAGTGCCCTGCCAGTGAGGTAGTCAAGCCTAGGGAGGGTCACACAGCTAAACCTGCTCATTGCACTCTGCACAGCTTTGTATGAGCTCTTTTAAATGCAGAGAGTGAGTCGTCTCCTACAGTCCACTGGAAACTGTTTGAAGGAGAAAACCAGACATTTATTTCTGTTAGGGTTACACAAGGCAAAACAGCCAGTCTTGTGCTTTTTCTATATGTGTTGCTGTCTCACATGATCATATTTTGACCCTCTGTATATTTTGTATATCTTGGTGGGACAGGTGTACACGAGAATATCCCTTATCAAAACAAAATATAGAAAAACTATTTCCTACCACAGATGAAAGCTTGAAACCCCCAACTGCAGAGTTTCAACATGCAAGTCCTTTGAAGTGTATTTTATGCAGATCATGTAGTTATAACATGCAATTGACTGACTGATTAACAAATTCTCTGACTTTACAGGTCTGTTCCTCTCCTGCCAGTATAGACCACACCTGCTCCTCCTTTCTCTTAACATTTTGTCTGGAGTTGTAATCTTTCTCTTCAGTTCAGACAACCCCTCCTCTGACCTCTCACTGCAGGTAACTACAGGCAGTGCGGCATTTCAATGAACCCAACCTGCTGGATGTCCAGAAACTGCAGCTATGATAAATTCTCCTTTTCAACTTTTCAAAGATGTCACATTTGGCACAGAAGTCCGTTAACCACAACTCATCAGTGGCTGGGGGAGTATTCAGGCTAAGTTGCAATGAGCTTGTTCTTTTCTGATGTTCTTCCAGCCACTGTCAGGGGGAAGATCCTAAGGTCAGATATGGCTACTGAAGTGGTTGTCAGCTTAGAAATAGCTTTACCTGAGGGCCTGCCTGAATTGTAGCAGGAAACTGGATTTTTAAGACTGACACTATGTTGTTGACAAGCATTCTTGCAGACCTCAGAGCAATCTACATATGTCCTGGAAAATTCTCCAGGTTATACTGACACAAATGACTTGTGTTCTTAAAATTTCCACCTGTATGGCTTTAAACATACTAAAGATTAATTAAAGATATTTTAAAGATTATTTTACATGTAAAAAGGCATAGTACTTACTCTTCTTCATATCTCTTTCTGCAAAAGAGAAGAAAACAAAACATGCATTAGATTCCTCCTAAAAGGATCTATACAGATCAGGAGATTCTCAGATACACTTCAGTGACACAGAGTAGCCATAACTGGCCAGTTAACTTAGGTTTATGGCTGCTGTGTGTCAGCAGAACTGCAGAAAACAACCAGAGGGTACTGGTGAATCTGACCCTATAACTTTTTGAATGGACAGCCCCAAACAAGAAAGGATTGTCAGAAACCTGGCTTTGACTGTGAGACCCAGCCTTGTCTTCACACTGTTAGAGAAGGAAGTTTGGATCACTCTGCTAACAATTATAGGTAACATCAATCCATTAATACAAAAAGTAAAATTAAAAGTCATTCTTAAACTTTACATACATTTCTGTCTAGTCTATTTTTAAAAGAAGAATACATTTCAGCCTTTAACGGTGTAGAGTCAATGAAACTGTTAAGTTTTTTTGTAGACTACACAACAACTGAAACCTCTCTGGAGTAGGACAGTGTTGATACACATACTGAAAGCAACAGGGACTTAAAATTGTAGTTTGCAAACATGTGCATAGAATGTTTTCCTTATGGTATGAATGCACTCACATGCAAGAGAACTAAATGTCTCCATCTCTGCATTAGGCTTTCTTGACATCACATCCTCAGCCGCACTTTTTTGACTGCCTGCATTCTTATCTCCTGGCCCACCAGTGCCTAGCTGAGCATCTGGAAGCTGCTGCTTTCATTGCTTCTGCACTGTCAGCATTTTGTGTGCTTAGGACGTCCCTCTGCCCCTGTAATAGTTGACCAAGCTACTTCAGGCTGAAAGCTGAGCAGGTAGTTGCCAGCATCCTTTCATTTTTACCAGCTGCATTTCTTTGGCTAGGCTAGCAAACAACATTCCCAGTTTGCATAATCGCTGCTGAAACATGGGACTCTACAGAAATTGGATTTGCATATGTCTCCAATGCAGACACTTACATTTTGGGATGGATTTTTTCCTCTTCAGTCAAAAGGAATAGGAATTTCAACATAGCTAATTAAATCTGATTTGTCTGTACAGATGTGCAGAGTGCCACTCTCAAACTGCTCCTGATACAGAACTTGTTTTTCACATGTCAGATATTACTCAGCAGAGGAACAGAAGCCCCTACTAATGTCAGCTCATTTAAGACTTTTTAAAGTGGAACAATATTCTTTCCAAGGGAAAACAAAAACATTTAACAAGTAAACATTTTTCAAAAATAGTCAGCACCAGCCCCAACATTTGTTATGTCTCACAATGGAAAACAGCCTATAACTTATTTGGTAACAATCCTGCATAGTTTTCTTCCTAGGGTAATTATTCTCCAATGGGTAGTAAAGGTTGAGATGACCACAGTTCTGAATCTCAGCATGCACTTTCAGGTCTTAATAGTTGAATTGACTGCAATCTTTAGTCACTGAGAAAAATCACTACATAATGTACACACACCAGTGCTTTTATCATTGGTTCCTGTTTAAGGGCTAATCCGGAAAGAACAAGACAAAACAAGGCTTCATTGTAAGGAAGTCCGTGTCACTTCCTGCTAGCAAAGGCTGCAGTGGCTCAGCACAAAATATCCTTTCTCTTCACAAAGCCCAGCTGTGATTTTGGAACAGGAACACCTCTTGCTGGCTCTGGAATTCAAGTGGCAACATCTACCCTAGGATGTACATGGACACTCTTTTTTATCTTTATTTCCTTGCATGTCCCCTTGCCTCAGCAGCACGGATAAATGAACAACAGTAGTGGCTTCTCTTGATTAGTCAGGAAAGAATATTTTAGGCATCAGCACTAAAACACCCACTTAGGGGAAATACCTGGCCATCCTCTTGCGTGAAGGCCTGAGTTTATATGAAAATGTATTTCTTTAAACTTCCAGGATAGCTAAAACCTGAGAAGCCTGCACATGTACTTTGTTATGTATTTAACAGTCAGACATGTTGCACAAAATAAGCTTCATTTTCAACATAATCTGTCTTCAAAGCAAACATTTCTCTTTTAATGTTATTAATATTTTCCTTCACCACTCTTCTCAGATTTCACTTGGACATACTTCCCGTCTCCTAAGTCTTAACAGATCTCTGCAGACCAATCACAAATTAGGGTGTAGTCGAAATATCTGTTGCTGATGTACGCTCCTTTCTTACTGATAATTTTGCATCTCTCCTACAAGTGTGCAGCATGGGCCTTTCCTGGAGCTGGAGCTAGACTTCTGCTCTGAATCTGTGGCACATTCCCTCCTGGCAGCTCTGTGTGATGCTTTTGGCAAAGTGCAGGGCAAGGGGATTTATGGGTGGGAAGAGAAGCGCTCTCCATGGAGTGGGTGAGCTGGTCCCTGCCACTAGCTGCAGGAGGAAGCAGTGTCGGAAGATAGATGGATCTGTTATTTGGCAACATCCTCAGTTCTTGACACATTTTCCCGAGGGGCTGGCACTGGAACCAATGGCACAAAGCACCTCCCTCTGGTGGGAACTGGCAGCTTGCTCCACCACAGTTTCCTCTCAAATACCTCCATCATGAGGAGTTGGGAACTACAAAGCAGCTCCAGATCCTGGGGCCTTGTAGCAGTGGCCTGGAAATGCCACTGCACTCGAGTAGGTCCAAACAGGCTATTCCAGTTCGAGGAGCAGACTTGCTGAAGACAGGGGGCAGAAAGCTCCCTGGGAGCTGGAAAAGCTATTCCCAATAGCCCATGATATGAGGCAGTATTTTTTTTTTATGCCAGTATGGGGCAGTGAAACTAAGGAAAGAGCAACGTTTCTTGTGCTATTTTTGGCCATCTTAGAGAGAAAGAAATCTAATCATGGCCCCTGGCTTGTCATCTTTTCATGAAAGCAGCATAAGCCAGAGTTCCCAGCAACCCTTATAAAACTCCAGATTTACAGGGGACCTTTCATCTACATCCATTTAAAATGTTCCCTGCCAGGCAACTGACTATGGACGGAAATCATCATTTGAAAAGATCTTACTTTAAGGACTGTACACAGTCTCTTAAATGCTGCTTCAGTTCTTCATCCTTTTCATAGTATTCCAGCATGGTGTGTGCATCATCATGGTGATAGCAATAGATTTTATATGTGTCTTCTAGTGGGCCTTTAATCTGCAAGAACACTTCCCCTGTTAAGGAGAAAAACAAAGCATGTCAAGTCAGACAACAGCATCTCAGAAGGAGTTTTATTATTCCACCACATTAGCCGTGAGCTAAAAAGGCTGGCTTCCACTTTACTTCCCTTAGAAATGATCCTGCGTGTTTATGTGCATTATTTATTACATGTATTTCTCAGCTGCTCATCTTTGTCATAGCCAGGCACCATTATATCAGTGTTAATGCACAAAAATTCCCTCAGGGGAAAAGCATGAAATCTGTATACCTCACACCTCTTCAAACACAACCTCCTAATTCACTGCCCCAGCTTAATGCCCGTTCATTGGAAAACACACAGGAGAGCTTAACTAATAAACAGAGACCATTTTTGTCTCATGGGCTGGCAGGAGGGATGAATGTAAGCCTGTTAGTTTTCCTTTAGACTTTTCTCATGAATATGAACTTAAATGGGTAATAACAGGAATAATGACTCTATCTTCCATTAGCCATTTCAATTTTATCTGTTTTGCAAAACCCTGAAATGGCAATTGTTATGACCTAGAATAGAGAATTTTCTCCACATGACAGAAGAAAAACCTCCACCCCTTCCCTAATTAAATAAGACCATCATGGATTACAGCCATTTTTATATAATATCTAGCTTTATATACAACTGAAGAGTGAGAACACTTCCATTTCCAGTCCTCCTCACCACCCTTTTCCCATAAAGAACAGTTGTGAATTTTACAGGCACTAAAGCAGTCCAACACTCATTTCCCATTTATTTCTGGAGCCTAATTCTCTCAGCCTAAAACTCTTGTGTCTGTTTCTATGTATGTAAGAAATCTGAGCAGGGAAGGCATGCTTCATCTCTTCTGCGATATTAGGTCAGTTCTTACACCCTTATGCAGCAGCCCCCTGATCAGCATCCTTGGAAATGCATATAATAAACAACAGCAATGCTGAAAACTCCTGTTAGGCATTTACTGAAAATTATATCTATGTGACGACCAGTCCAAATAGATGTTTATAAAAATTCCTGGTGAGTTATAGCAACGATTATTAAAGTTAAAAGCTGAACACTGCATTAATTGGGAGCTCTCTATTCATTCACAGAGCTAGCACTGAGCTGTCAGGCATCCTGCATGTTTCATCCTGACCGGAGTGTGCTGTTCCATAATACATTGCATTGAACTGCTCTGTCTTAAAGTGAAAAATGATGCAGTTACCACAGTAACACAGCCCTGGGTTTTTTCCCCTAGTAGCGAAGGTTAACTGGGCTGTCTGATGCATGTTGGTTTCAGGGTGCAAATGAGGGAAAAACAATGAGGAGCTAAGACCACCACAGTACATTTTAGTTACTGTAAGGGCACAGTCAGAAAAGCACCAGCATCCTATAGTTAAATGCTCTTTAGCTGTCTTCTCTGCCTTGTGCTTACTGCTAATGCTGATGGCTACCAATGAACATTGCATCCTGGCTTTCCCATGAACCCTATACAAGTCTTTATTAGCCAACAACATAAGGGGAAACCTTAACAAGCCTTAAGCTTGATCCTGCATGCTTAGCACCCAGTTCTAGAGGTGATGAGCTCTCACAATTTTCACTAACATTAAGTGGAGCTCCAAGTGCTTAGCATGGTCTGTATTATGCTAAGCCCTCAAGTGAGGTCATGTTTTCAGTAGGAAAAATGCAATGTAGCCTTACAGCTCATTTCAGTATATACTACAAGCTGAAAATTACCTTCTCCAGGAGGAAAGAGTTGGGCAAGTTTTGTTCGCTAAAGTATTGTTCCACAGTGACAGATACTCCATTGGTGCTCAATGATGAGAAAAATTATGTGCTGATTTCATGAACAGGGCCTTTTAACAGCAGATGGATTTCTAAAACCTAAAACCCTTCGGTTTTCAGCTGTATGGACCAAGCCAGATGAGTTTTGGGCATTTCACTGTGGGAGTTTGCTTTATGGACCGAAAACACACTGTATTTGGGCACAGCTTAAAAATACTCTGAGATGCAAATCTGCCTGATGCCTCTTCTGGAGTATGGTGGTCATCAGCCTCAAAGAGAAATTCCTAGGAGGAAGGCTTGAGTAACAAAACAGTTTCTCCCTGTTGCTCTCAGTGGTGCTTCCAGTGTGGACAGCAGTAGGAGAGGGAGGAAGGAGTCTAATAGCTAAAGCTGTCTTCATATTCCTCCATATACAGTATTCAGAAAAGGGAGGAGAAAAAAAATTCAGGAAAGGTATTTAACCTATTTTCGCTCAGATTAGGAGATGGGTTTTGAAGCCAATCACTCATTAGTCCTCATCTCCCATGCCCTGGCTGTGTGGTGAAGCAGTCACAGTGACACAAACTGGATCCCTTTGGGGATGATAATTACCAGAAGACACACTCCAAGGGCACATCTTATGCAGTCCAACCATAAGGGGCATCTCAATCCACAGGCACAGGCTACAACCAAGCTGAAGTAAGACCTCTTGAAATGTGTAGTGTGGATACCATCTCCTTAGCAGAAACTCTCACTCTGCAAGTCTGCTCCTATTGGACATTACCACTTGTCAATGTGGACATAACATAAAATGTGGAGAACATAGACTAAAATAAGACATGAATATGAGCAACCACATTGTTTTTCTTTCAAAGCAGTGAATTATCAGTTCTTTTGAACCTCACCTCATGTTTGGGTTGCCTTCCAAAGTAAGATACTTCAATGCAAGATTTTTAAATACATTAAACATGACAGAATATGATGGGTGTGCTTTTTCTATAGACTGGCTTCAACAACTTCTACACCGAAGATCCTGAAAACATAACGATTACTTTGATGTACATGTAGAGGCCAATAAACTTACTGCTTATAGTGATGCAATTATTCTCCCTGTTTTTGCCTCAGCCTTTGGAAGAATGTCTCACACCCTACTTGACAATCTTTTTCCTGTCATAAGTTAGCCAACTCCATGATCAATGACCCCATGCATTTTCATGGTTCTTTGTCTTATTCTGGAGAAATAATAGAAGGATGAAATTGTTTGTCTTTACTCCTGAATGTGGCAGAGAACTAATAGAATGATTCTCTTGGCTGTGAGAAAGGCTCTTCCTGCTAGAATAGAACATTGCTTATTAAGGGTATGACTCATCATGATGCACTTTTACTGAAATACCGCCAAACAACCCAGACGTATCAAACTACGTTAAGCTGTTGCCTTGGCAAACCAGATTGAGATGTGCTAGGATTAATACTTTTCCCAAGCCTCTTATGCTTTAATATCCTGTTTCTTAGTAAAGTGGAAACTGATATTTTTTACCCAATTATTTGAGGGAAGAAAGGGACTTTATAAGAAGTGTTACCTGTGGTATGTGGTCAGGTTAGGAAAGAAAGAACCTCTCTTGACTTCTGAATCACAGCTGAAAGTTTTTTAAACTGAACTGTTTAGTTTTTTAAACTAAGTTGTCTGACTTTGCACTGAAGCAAATTCAGAATTCTCACCTGATCCCTTAAGGTGGCTCACCTACTGCCTCTGCACTGAAAATGCAGTCATGGGAGAGTTGGTGTGTGCTGGTAACTTCTTAAATCTCTCCAGCTGTGCCAGAATGTCAAGTGAATCACAGCCTTAATGTTCATGACCTGACCTGCAGAACTTGTGACTGTTGTGACACATCCAGGGCCAACCAGTTTGCTGAAAATATTACAGACATTCTCACACAGAATCCCACAAACTTCAGATTCATTATACCTTTCTCTACTGTCCATGTCCCTGTCAAGCACATTTAACCATCACTTACACAAACTGTATCACCAGTAGATACATGTTTAGAATGTTTGGGGTAGGTTGGGGTTTGACATGCTTGTTATTCCAAACATTTTTAATGCTTTTTCTGAATGACACAACTCTGAGTATGCAAAATAAGGGTCAGAGTCAGCATAAGTGGATTTAGGTAGGCAATACCAAACTAGATGAAACAGATCTTAGCAGTAAGTTGCATAACTCAGTGCTACAGGTTCTACTCATTCTAAACCCATTTTCTCCTTCCTTCCTCCCCCTCAGCATCCAGACGGATGCAAAAAAAGCATCATAATCATACAAGTACAGTACAGCAACTGGATAGGTTTCACAAGTCATTTTTCCTGTGTCATTTTGGACAGCTTCTAGCATGCCAGCCTCTGCGAGGGGTACTAGTTAAGTCTGATGAAAGTAGAGGACAGGAGAGTGTTATGTTTATTCTTTCACGTAGCTTTGTAGAACTCAAGTGGACAGTAAACATACCGATTATTTGCATGGGTGGTTCCACATCTGTTGTGGCTTCTTCCAACAATGACAGCAGTTTGGCTGATAGCTGATGGACCAATTCAATGTTGCTAAACAAGCCATCCACGTCAAAACGAGCAATCTAATGGAATACAAATATTAAGCAGCTACTGACAAAGGATAAAGAAGGGTGTTGTGTATTGCAGAGCTTCTCTTGCTATGCCTGGGTGTTCAATAGTCCAGGAAGCACCACTTCTGCAAAACCTCATATAAACATCCTCCTTGTGACTTCAAGGACACATACACAGTTTTCCCATTAGTATAATACAGTTGACGCAGTTAACAAAAGGTATGTTATCAGGGGTTTTTAGCCTCAATTTGAACTATCCCTAATATGAAACTGTTTACCTAGGAAGGAAATAAATATTATCATCTGAATAAAGAAAAGATCCTTTGCTGGCTTTGAAATGTTTGTTTATTTTCTCACTGGGAAAAACAGTAGTTGACAGTGGGTATGATTCCCTGATTACCACTCACTATCAGAGGCCACTGCATAAACTGAGAGCTTGGCACTTTGGTGCCAGCTACCAGGTACAAAGATTTCTAGATAGTTGGTGCCATTTTAAGTTAGTTGTCCTATAAATCCAAAGTCAAGATCATATAACTTCCACTAAAACAAACACATTTACAATTCCAGAAATGAATACAACCTAAAGAACTTCTTACAGAGCCTGGGCACACAACATGGATTTCAGTGCATTGTATCAATTTCTACCAATAGAAAATTTGGTTCTGTGTCCCTATTCATTTTAGAAGAAGTAAAAGGTTTCCAGGACACATACTTCTCATTGCACATCAGGGCAATTGTTACTATTCAGGGACCACTGGAGATAACCAGTGGTAATGTGCTCATACGGAGAACAAAGACAAGACCAATTTCATCACCCATATTGATACTCTCTGAACCTACCTCTCCACTTGGAAGAGAATTGCTGATTTATGTAACAGCTTACTAGATGCCAGGAAGATCAAATTGCATGCTATTGTAACAAAATCAGAAATACGCTTTCAGTACTGATGCAGTTAATTTCTTTATAAGCATTATAGCTAAATGGCTAAAACATGTTTTATCCATTTGGAAATATGAAACAGATTAATTGCTAGACCAATTTTCTAAACACATTACAAACTTTCGATATGGTAGTTTATTGGAGAGCTAGCATTAAAAACATAAAATGTTCCTGAAAGCCTTTCAAAAATGCAGGGGTTATTAAATTAAGACAGTTATAATCTCTAAATTACTTTTCCTGAATACATCTTGCACAGGACTTCTGACCTCCTCCCCAGTATGTCTACATAGTATTTGGAACTACATTGTACATGGACACTTCCACATGTTAACACAGTGACAAAGGACAGAATCAAAATGAATGCTTCCAGTTGGGTGAAAAAGAGTGACGGAATATGGCATATTCATCAAAAATCTCAGCGAGTTCAACCAGGGAATACTCTTGCTTGGTGCTGGCCAGGCTGGGGAGGAAGTCAAGTGGAGACTTCTTCTAAGTAGATGAAAGAGTGAGGAGGAAGAAGTCAAGAACTCCTTAAAGTTATGTCAGCAAATGCCAGTGCTTCTGCAAATGGGTTGGAACAAATTCTGACAACATTTTAGGAAAGCAAAATGGTCCTGCAGGAGTTTTAACAGCACAGTTAAATAGGCACTGCCAATGTCATCTAAAGACACTTCGGCCTCTGCACCTGTATTTTGTCACCAGTTTAATAAAAGAAACCTACATAAAGAATACCTGTGTTAAGGTCTGGTTAAAATTCTTTTTATTCTATATTTGCAGCAGATGTCATTTGTGCAGCCTCTGTGAATGCTATGTTTCAGGCCTCACAAACATAAAGCTCTTTCTGGACAATCTCTTCTATTCCCAGCACCATTCTTCTACAAATTGAGATACTGTTGAGGAAAAGGTGCTCTTTGAAGTCTTAGCTGAAAAAGTAAATAGGTATCATTGGCCTAGTAAGATCTTTCCCATGAAAGGTAGTTTATGAACCTTCTTTCTTAAATGTACCTCTTTTGCGTGTAATGCAAATTTCCTAAGTGCTCAGTGCTCAGCCTGTCAAGCATGGTATTGATCTACCATAGCTGCCTGAAAGGATGGATAAAGTTATCTTAACAATTGAATTTAACCTTGTTGCAGAGGTTTGTGCCATTCCAGTTTCTATTGTGGAAAAAATCTTGGTTTTGGGGGTACCAATAAACATCTGCCATGGCATGTAACAAGGGTTATAACTACAGAGTAGTATGGAGAGCTGGAAGCTGCTGCTGCACCCCACAGGCAGGGATGTAATATCCAAGCTGACCTCTGGACAAGTACCTCGATGCAGGCTTTATGCAAGTGCAGCCCAAGTGGTCAGGAGCATATCTGACCTTCATGCTCCTCACCAAAGCCCTGACACATCACGTCCCAGAGCACTGGCTCCAGACCCACTCCCAGCACCACATCACTCTCGTGCTGACTCTTGTGCTTGCATTGAGATTGTCCACAAGTAGAACATGGCCAAGTTGAGACCTTGGCATCACTGCCTCATCCTCCACCCCCAGCACTCACCTGCTTGTTTCTCAGGGGCTGAATCACTTCCTTGATGCAGAGATCCAGGTCGCTGATATAGTCTTTCTCTGTCTGCATGAGTTCTGCAATGATTTTCACCCTCCTGGCCATCAGGCGTCTGCTGACTTCTTCGTCTTCTTCATCCTCCTGCAGCGGAGTGGCAGGGGTTGACGACACTGCCTGTGGAGCCATTTTTTCTATTAAAAAGAGGGAGAGATTTGTGAGGAGCATCATAATTCCACATGCTCACCCAGCTTGCCCTGCATGACCATGGGTGGTAGACAAAGGGCCATGGTGAGCAGGAAAAGAAGAAGAAATGGCAAACCCAAATCAGATTGAGTGTCATCCCATCTCCTTCTTCTAAAAGTGCATATGGGTTTCCCAAAGCAACCCATCCATTTGGCATTAAGGGGACAACCCATCACCAGTTCCCCTGGATTAGATGTTATATATCGGGCAGAAATCTTCTATGGAGCATGGGAGAGTCTGATTCTTGTCACACTGAAATTCAAGGATAGCTGATGCCCTTCTACTCCTCTGAAAACACAGCCCTGGTCTGACATCTATTATGATTTGGAGGATGGGAAAAAATGTGCTCCTGTGAAAGAAAAAGGCTGTTTACCATAAAGAAGCTTCACAATAATAACCTTTGTTCTGTACAATGTAACATTGAGTCTATTCATGGGAAATTGAGGACTGCAAGTACTGGATGACAAACTTTCAAATGAAGACAATGTTACTAACGATGGTGATGAATCCTCCAACTCTGTTTAAAAATAATTTTTTGAAAGAGACAAAAGAATTCAAGGAGAATATGAGAAAACCTTTACTGGTCAATAACAACAGTTTCTTGGAACAACAGAGATCATTGGGATTAGGACATTCTTCACCGTTTTACAGTACTTAACACCTAGGATACCTGATTCGTTTCAAACACATGAAAATGCGAGTCCTCTACAGATTGGTAAGTTATGTACATTACAGGACCTGCACACAACCTATTTATCTGTAATGATGGTCTGTCTTTCCATTTGCTGGTCTGTAAGCCAGCCTGCAGAGATCCGTGTCAGCTGTAAAAAGGGCACTGAATTTTACGTGTGTACACTGATAATTCATATTTTTCATTAAGAAACACACACAAAACCTAAAAACAAAACAAAACAAAAAAGTCAAAGATTTCTGAGGCTTTTCTGGTGTTTTTCTGCTAGCCACAAGATGGTGCAGAGTACCAACAAAGATGGACATATCATTAGCGTGCTCAAGACTGCATCATTCAGGCTAAGCTTTTATTGCTCAGCAGCAAAGGACGGGAATCTCTGCTGATGATCAGACTGCTACACCTTCATGTCAAGTTCTTGTAGAGACATTACTGAAGGAGGTAATAAGAAGCAATATCAGGTGCTTTGCTCACCAATAGCCAATACTGATTATATTGCAGTTATTTGAATTGATTGTTAAGGGTAAGGTCATGAGCACTCCAGTGAGCATCGAACAGCACACAGCTTACCTGTACAATACCAGCCAAGGCTGTAGAGGATAACCCACAGCTGGACTTGTGGGAAGCCAAGCAGCCTTCAGGACAGAGGGCTTGGAGCCATCTTTCAACAAGAGGGGTAAAATACAATAAATCCAATATATCATCTTTGTCCACCCCTTCTACAATTATGCTGACCACTGATATTCAGAAAGGACAGGTTTGTAATTAATGATTCTCCCACCAGGTTTTCAAGTGAGACTGATGTGACCACAGATACCTTCTTTTGGGATGGCACCTCTGTCTCTACACTACTAGTTTTAAACAGTGAGGACAAAGAACCTAAACAGACCTGGGTAGGGGGATAGAAGGCTGGGGGGTAGGGGAGCTGTTTTCTCATGCATTTTTTGTGTTTAGATAGGTTTTTCAGCTTGGAGTTGTCAGCCTTGAAGTTTGTGTATTACACAGGCATGAACATTTTGTCCTCAAGTTTGTACAGAGACAATAAAATGGAAACATGAAGAGGATGTTTCCCCTCTGCAAGGCCTTGGCTATCAAAAGAATTTTAGGCTTAACCTTGCCCTGGTGAGTTTGTGCTGGTGTGCATGCATGAACTGCACAAGAGCTTGCACTGCTGCAGAGCTCACCCACCAAAGGTGCTGTGTTCTGGACAAAACAGGTTCTGCCCTTTTGTGAGGAGGAGAGCAAAACTGGTACCAATATCACTTCACAGCTCCCTCGGAGAAATTTCCTGCTAGGGTTGCAGAACAGGACCACCTTACCTGTTGCTAACATGCTAAACCAGCAGGAACTTTTTCTTCTGAGAACTTACGGTATGTAACCGCATTTATAAATTCACAAGGAACCACATGAACAATCCATTTCTATTCCAGTTTTGCACCAAAATCAGGATTTTTCTTGAGACTGCGTGTGGAAATGTTTGCATGCAGGTAAGTGTGTGTGAAGAGTTCAGGGCAACTCCTGAGAAAGCACAGAAAGGAAGATCTCAGAAGTGTAGTTTTGTCTCAGACACAGATGTTATGATATCAGATGGAATTTTAAGGTAAACACAAGATGCTGTACAAAAGAACTTCTCAATCTTTTATACTGGTGGCAGGGGAGGCCATTATATGAACAAAATAAAGCCACCGTATTTCACTTCAGGCTGGAAGTCACAGTCCCTCGAGAGGCTGTTCTTTCAGTTTGTGTCATTAGATAGCCCTGATCAAATTTGATTCTTGAATTATGTCAAGGCTCATCTATTATCATTATTGCATGATAGATAATAATGTCAGGAAAGAAAAACTATTCTCAACAGGAAGAAATAATCACGAGAAATATCAGTTAGACGTTGTTTCCTTATAGAAAACATGTTTTTAATAAATGTTTCCTTTTGTTAAATGTAATATAATTTTCCATTTTCACTCAATACATTCTCTTCTTCATTACAGGCATACCTGTCTCTATAGAATGCAACGGCAAAATCTTGAAGTGATGATTACAGCCAAAACGTATGATTTCATGTTCAGCTGATTGCTTTTGACCAATTTGAGAACATTAGTAGTTTGCTGAAATCCTTGTGGAGTAAGTGCAAGTTTAACGAATGCACAAACAGTGAGTGCATATCTGGAATATAATCAGACTCATTTCTACCTGGTAATGTGTACCAGCCCTGGAACAGTTGAAGAGAGAGGATTAGCAGGAAGAGACATCACTGAGGATTAACTGCTACAGTAAGAATTTGACTCATTCGTCCTCGGAGATACCAGGTTTAGAAAAATGAAAAAATAGTCTGTTGAATAGTTTATTAAACCATTGCATCTTAAGCCCAGTTTACAAAAAACTAACTGGGTACTTTTAGTAGACATAAGAATAAAAAGTAGAAGGCAATGTTTGTAATTAATGCTTTTGTGATGTCAGTTATCTGCAGGAGTTGCCTTTCTGGAGGACATTCCTTTGGAGATGACTTTGGTTTTTCAACTGAGTATTGAAGTACATGGCTCTAGTTGCATGAACAAGAGGCTCATTATGTGATGACAAGGAAAAGAAGCCACATGTCTTACAAAAAGAGTTTCTTGCAAATGTGAAGTCTAAAGATATCCCCCAGATGGAGACATTCCACAAGGTGGTGAGCGCATGGAGGAACAGAGCTTGCAATGTGCAAATGCAGCAGCTCTCTTCTAGGCCCAGGGGACGTACTGGGGGACTGTTCCGATTGGCTTAAAGGGAGGAGAAGCAGGTTTGCCTCAAACCACAACTGCAGAAAGGAACCAGGTTCTAAACATACTCAAAAGTGAGATTAAAACACAAATGAGGTTAAATGTTGGGATCTGAAGCAATAATGCCACTTTTTTTTTCATAAGAGAGGAAAGAGAGAAAATCAGAAAAGTAGGAAAATGGAAAATGCCAGAATAATTACGAGAAGCACAGGAAAGGGGTTACCACCACCATGGCTCCAGCGCTGGCTGATAGAGTGTGATGGGGGAGATCCACGCGGGTGCAATGGGTCTTTCTCCGATGAAGTCCCTTCGAGAGCAGTCCAGTGACCCAGCGAGGGAACAGGGCCACAGCAGCAGGACCAGAGCGGGGCAGGGAGCACGGGCAGCCTCATTGGAGCAGCCAGGACAGCGAAGGACAGCACAGACAGCAAAGATTCCAGCACTGTCTAGATTTCTGCAGCGCAGCCCCCCGTGACAGCTTAGGCATTTGCTTACAGAGGGTTCTGAGAGTGGCAATCGTCACATCCACTTCATAAAGTTCATTGGCTGGCTCGCTGATGTATCAAAGAGTTTGCTGCTTGCTCGCTTAATGTATCAAAAGTTTGCTGCTAGCTCCTCTGGTGTATCAAAAGTCTGCTGCTCACTTGGTGTATCAACACAAGCTCTATTAAAAACTTTCAACGGGATGCCTCATTTTCTGAAATAAAGTAGTTTCTAAAGTTTTTGTTAAAGGTAGCTTAATCCTTTGATTTTCAAACTTTAATCTTCTAAGAGGTAATGAAGAAACATTCCTTACTTTTCACTCGTTCACTACAGGGACCCACAGCAGGTGACCAGAGGAGCAGCCATAGCAGGCCTGCAAGATGTATGTCCACAAATTTCCCTGGTTTTCACACCTGGAGAGTGAGCAGTTCCAAGAGGTCTGTTCTATCCATCCTTCCTCACAGGTAAGATGCTCTGATTGGATATTACGTTTGCTTTTGGTGTGGGGACCCAGATTTCTCCCCATCCAGTACTTCCTGTGTGGAACCAAAGGTACTAGCACAGAATATAGGAAGAAGTACCGTGATGCTGGTGTGCGGAGCGAGTTACAGACCTCTGTTACTTAGGCAGCATTTGAAAGATGCTAAAGGAACGCAAGTCCTGCACTCACATTATGCAGATATGAGGATTTTGCCTGGCACAAGGGACTGGTGAAGGCATAAGTTATCAAGGTATAACAAACAAATTACAGAATTACTGTGTTTTCACATGTGAAACATGAGTCTCGTATCACCCTAGATAAATTATTCCTCTGTGAAAGCAAGTCCTCAGATAGCCTGTACCCTCAGATAATCTAGCTATTACACACGGGAATGTACACTGGCTTTTATCAGCTGGATTTGGGAATGAAATGCAGGCAGCCAAGTCCAGAGACAGCTGCCGTGGCAGCTTTCCTCTCCCTCCTCACACTGTCGCTCTGGCTCTGTTCTCTACACTGCTGCTTCCACTGTAGGTGCTGGGAAGGCTGCAGGGCACAGAGACACTGGGATCCTTGGAAGTGACGGAGTCTGAAACAGGGCAAGCAGTGGGGAAGGATGGAGTGTGACTCTATGTGCAGACGAAGAGCATGACATGAGATAACACACAGGAGTTTTACCCTAGATGCCCCTCCTCTTGTGAGGGACCACATGGGGTGTCCTTACAGTTCCCACCAGAGTTCTTACAGTACAACAATATGGTGCAAACATGGTGCAAATTAGACCACTGAAGACCAAGTTGGGCATTGAAATAGAAAAGCATTGGGAGGGGCTTGAGGAAAACCTTTCCTTTTTCTTTTACTGAGAGGCTCATAGCAGCACTGTTCAGGAGTGGGTTTGTTGTGCACAGGCTGCGAGCAACACATGCAAAAAGCCCCTTTTCTGAACCCAGGAGGAAAACGCGGCAGGACCAGAATGACCTTGCACCCATATTCCTGGGTAACAGATTTGCTTAGAAAATCTGCATCAGAGACTTCCGTGCAATTAGATCATTCGATCTTTGATCATTTTTCTGTTCCATAAGGTACAGAGAATATTTACATTCAACACACAGGTTCTTTCTTCAATTCCTTGACAGCAGACCGCTTTAATTATGTGTGTGCTGACAGGACTACAGAGAGCTCCCATGTGACCATGGTGGAAGGGAAGAAAGCTTATCATCAGGTGACAGAAGAATGCCCTTTTTGTTAGCGCCAATACTAACAAATAAACCTTTCCAGGGTGTCACACACCAGTATAAATACACCACTCCTGTGGCATTGAGCTAATATGTTAATAAAGCAGGAACTGAGGAAGGGCTGTACCTGAACCGCTTCCTCCGGGACACAAGCGCCTCAAGACTTGCCATGGATTAGCTGTATGAACTGTGGGCTGTGTGGCCCACAACGCAAAGTATCCCAATTAATAAAATGTTTGCTAATATGCTCAGAGGAGGATCCATAACCCTCCTTGTGTCCCAGTCTTCCCTTCGGCTGCAGCTCCCAGCTATGCTGTGGTAGCTCCTAAGAATCTTCAGCCCCATGGCAGGGTTCGGTTGTGCTAAGTGCTGTGCAAACACTGCGGCACAAAATGGATTCTGCTCTGAAAAGATGAGCTCACTTCTCAGCCTGACAGACACTGCAAGAAGTTCAAGGAATAACTCCAGCTTTATTGCAGGACAAGTTAACAGAATTAGATCCCCTGAGCCTAAATTTGCATGGGAGAAAATAGAAGTATTTTTTAGATCGTGACTTCTCATCACAGGGCACAGAGGGGAGAATTTTCATTAAGCCATCTCCTGCACTTCAGGAAATAATCTGAAATACTACTCCTTACTGTACTTTAGCAAACCAGCCGCTCCATGGATCAATACATTCTGCAGTGAAATAGGATATTATCTGCATTGTAGTCCATAGAAAGTTAGTCAGTACAGCACAAAGCAAATAAGGAACTGGGGAGTGGCACAGAGGATCTTTACACCTGGGGGGAGGTGCAAGAAGCTGAGACCATGGGCAGCCCATGCAGGAAGGAGTGGTGTGCTCTGCAAGAAGAGAGGAGGATGGGATGGAGAAAGGTGCCCAGGTTGAGATGGAGCAAAGGTGGATGAGTTGCCTCTGACTGAGCTTTTGTATACCAAGGGATAGTAGCTTTCCAGGAATTTGTATAATTTTGCCGGTTTCTGCATCATTACTGGTGCTACTTTTTTCTCATAACTACATTAGACAAAAAAACCACGTGGCACTCAGGGTTCAGATATGAGCTCTGAGGCAGTGTATTGTGGTAGCTGTGTGATTTGAATCACTATCTAATACAGGTATGTCCCTGCTGCATTTTAAATTGAAGTGTGTGCAAATTATTTATCAGGGAAGTTGACCCATTCACAGCCAAAGCTGTAAGGGAGTTAATATGTAATAATTTATAAGACAAGATGCTTTTTTGAGGCATGAATTGTCTCACTGAGCACTGCAAATGTGATCTCTGATTCCTTCAGGAAACCCACCCCTTTCTATAGCTCATTTTTCACAGTTAGCATAAGTTTGGCATACAATTATTAACAAAAACCAGCAATCTGCCCAAAACATAACAGAGAGTGAAGTCTGCTTTAAATGCCTTTTCATGGTGTGCCCTTTTTAGTTAATACCATTTATGTGCCAATAACTGCATCAAGCAAATCGCTTTTACTGACATATACAGGTACTCACAGACTGGAAGCTTTGGGTTAATTCAAAGATTGATCCCAACATTCATACAATACATAAATATTAATATAGTTACTTTTAAAGCTGCTACTGATGGGTTTTCACTGTAGAAAAGATAACTTCTACCAGCTAAACAGCTATAGATAATACATTTGAAAACAGAGATGCTAAATATCACTTTTTGTTTTGCAACTTCTTCATTCCTCTTGGAAGAGCATACTTGCAGAATTTTCTAGTGAATATGGAGCAGAGCAATGCATAGAAACGTCACAGGAGCTCTACCATAGCTCTTATAATGATCCTTGATATTATTTCTGCACATCTACCACAGATGCTAGTGAATATATCTTCCTCAACCCCACTCTTCTCTCTTCAGAAAAGTGATGTCCAGTTGATGGAAGAAATATATATATATGGCCTGATCAAGGTATTCCTGGAGTCTTCCAAGTATGCAAGTACAATCTGAGTTCTAAATGACTGCATGGTTTTATCATGAACCTGGCATTTGATAGCAACCGCCTTATTTTACCCTATCTAAAATGGGGCTGGCAGGCATTTGGTTATCTCACAGGATGAGCTGAAGTACAGGCACAAATGCTTGCCAAGCTCCTTGAGAATATAATAGCTACTTAGCATTTTATTTCCCTTTTAAAAAGAGTGAAGTCAGGAGGTCTTGCATGGCCATTCACACCAGATAAGCTATTGAATAGATGTATCTACTATAGTAATTAACCATGAAAATGCTTTCTTGTGTCTTAACGAATCCTTAATTTTAAAGTGAAAAACACTTGCAGAAGTTTTCACCTTTGGCAATGCTATTGTGCACTGCTGTTTGTAGACTGACAGAGCAAACCACCTCGATTACCCTGGAGATACAGAGAGTGACAAAGAGCCTTCTCACTCTTCATAGAAAACATTGGCTTACTGTATAAAACAAAACTTAAAAGAAATCCAAGCGCAGAAATTGAATTCTTAGGAGTTTTCATGCCTGACTGCTTGCTCTCTTGGGCTTTTTGTTTTGTTTTCTTCATAGGCTTTTATTTGGAGACCTCTATTTCTGGGACACTGAGCTGCATTTTGAGCATATACTTCAGAGCTGATGGGAATGGCTGTGGAGGGCAGCAGCCCGGTTCCTACTTCAGAGCGTGCAGGGGGCTGGAAGGGCCCTTGAGAGATGCCTCGCCCATGCACAAATGTTCTGCAATGCTGATGTAGGCGCCGGGGTGTGTAAAGGCACCTTGGTCCCTGTGCTCTGCCTAGGCTGCCTGCCACTAGCACAGATCAGGGTCCTGCAGCCCCTGATTTTAGCTGTGGAAACCTGCCCCACTCACAGGAGATTTCCTTCTGCAGGGCTTGCTGCTGTTGCATCTCTCTGTCTTACACATCCTTGTCTGTGCTAATATCTACCCCAGCTCTGCAGATGATGTGTTAGAGAGCATATTAATAGGAGGCTATAGAAGGCAACTAAACACAGAGCTTTTCCCACAACTCATATTGGAAGCAAGTGCAAATTATCACTTGTATCTTTTTACAAAGCATTTACTACTCTAGCGTGATCAGAAAGCCCCGACCAGGTGACACACAACAGACTAGCTGTCACGAACAGAGCTGCTGGGTTTTCTTAACATGAATGGAAAACTCAAAGCTTTGTGTCGACAAAACCACTTCCCTCGCCTTGCAGTAAGCTGCTCTGCATCCAAGTGCTACGAGAAAAATGCAGAACATAAAGGGCACATCATCAACGTTGGCAGGTAGCACATTAGTTCCGGGATCCGGGATCGTTCAGCTCAGGCACATCTACCTCAGGAAAATTTGATCCAGGTCAGGCCTTGGCACACAACTGCATTTCTATGGCAACTGTAAATATACTTTATAGGAATTTCTACCGCCCTTGTATTTTCACTCTGAGGACAGGCGACTTCTAATCCAATACAAAGCCTGCAGGTGCCTTGTTAACCCATCACTGTTTTTCTCAAACAAACGCAAGCAAACAGAGTGAGCAGATAGCAGACCATGCTTTGCAATACGTGGCCATGGCAGTCTCAGCAGGTGGCAGGAGCTGTAAAGCTGGATTTACTGTCTCCTTGGACTGCTGCCATAAATATAACCTCACACTCTGCCATGACTTCCTAGGCTTCCCCACTCCCTTTGCTTCAGATTTTAAACAGGAGACATTCATGGTTTGAATACGGCTGACACAGAACAGAAAGATTACACACTTTTTTGCTGGATACTTCTCTGATAACTTGACCTCACCTGGCCAGCCCCAATCACAAGTTAAAAACTGCTGTTTTGGTGGGACATGTGCCAGGAGCTTACCTACCCAGACACAGGGATCCATGCTTGTGCCCTGAAACAACCCTGCCAGTTTCCTGAATCATGAGCCTGACTTAACTGAGTATTTTTCACCTTCTCATTGATTAGCTATCATGAGGAGGGAACAGCACAATTGCTGAACCTCTCTGTTTTCAGTATATGCAGTCCCCATAGAAAACCTATTATTTTCAGGCTTATTATTTTATTTTCGGCTTTTATTGTCTCTCTGAAGCAATGCTACTTCCTAATTAAGTGCATCAAAATCACAATACGGCAATCCAAAGTATTTTTCTATTTTATTTCCTCATAAAGGATTATGGTTGCAAGAATGACTGCCACTAAGCAGTTATAGCACTATTAGTAATACACACTTACAGTATAATAATACTCAAACCCTGTTGTTCAAGACCCTAGAAACCCACAGAAATTCATCAGGTGGTGTTCCAGAGCAGTCCCAGAAATTGCCCTTCACATTCTTCACGCCTTTCCTCAATTTGTGGCATCACATTTAATTTTTGATTGACAAGCCCAGTATTGACATACTTTACTACAATTTGTGATCCATATGCAATTTGGTTATTTGAAAAGCAACCATCTCCATAATCACAGAATGGTATCATTTGCACCAGTATATCCATCCAAATATGTATTTAGACATACTTTAATTTAGGTTTATACAATCTATGCAACAGTTTATAGATCACGGTATTTTTAATTGAGAAAAAAAAGTCCTTGATGCTTCTAATGACTTGGCACATACCTTACTTAATACGACAGCCAAAGACAGATAGGATGGAGACACGCTATTTTCACATTACTGTTTGCGTTGCAAATGCATTCTGGTGAACGAGAAATATTTTGGTTGCATATGAGTTTTGCAGAAACTCACCAAAACCTTCAATTATATTGTGTCCCGTCTACAAA
Organism: Picathartes gymnocephalus; assembly: GCA_013390045.1. NCBI lineage: Eukaryota > Metazoa > Chordata > Aves > Passeriformes > Picathartidae > Picathartes > Picathartes gymnocephalus. Next base: position 112,505 of record WEKY01043546.1, read on the forward strand.
ACATTATTTAGAAAAATTAGGGGAAACATCTCACAGCCTGGAGGCAGGGGGCAAGGGTGAGAGGGGCCATTGCTCATTCCAGCTGCGGATGCTGGGGAGCAGAGCCTGCTGTTTCCTTCTTTATCTCAAGGCTGCATGGAGACACCACCCCAGCTCAGAGCATCCCTGGCAGCAGAGCACCAAACAAGCTTCCCCGGTACCTTGCAGTTTCTGGCTGTACTCTGTCCTGTCGGACTGACTCCTCCTCAAGTTGCCGTGGTCCCCGGCGCTGGTGGTGCTCTCCACCACGGGCTCCGTCCTCCTCCTCTGCCCCATGTACAGCTTGTTCCTTAGCAGGGTCAAATTGCTCTTCCTTCCCCCGGTGCCTTCCTTCCCCGGACAGTCCATGCTCGCCACAGGCAGCCTTGCTTGGTGGTGGTGGTGATGGTGGTTGTGGTGGCGGGGGGGAATAGCTTGATTTTCAGGGAGGTGACCACGCTGCCCAGGTGAAGGCTGGTTGCTTTGGGCTTGGGTTTGCAGCAGGGCTCGCCAGGCTCCGCAGGCCCCCGGGCTCAGCCCTGCCACCTGTGCTGGAGCAGCTCCACCCCCGGGAAGCTGCCGCCCCGGGCAGCGTTTGCATTCACCTGCCCGATGTGTAAGCGCGCCTGGCGGGGCCGCTTTCAGAGCCAGCCCTAAACCGCAGCCATTCCCAGGCCCTCTCCCTGCTGCAGGGCACGCTCCTCTCCCCGCCGCAGGGCCGGGGCTGCCGGCACAGAGGACGGGAGTTGCCTCCTCCCGGCTGTCTGGCAAGGAGATGCCCGAGTGTGGCACGGCACCGCCATGCGTTCAGCAGACCCCTTCCGTCTCTGCACTGCCTGGCAGCGGGAAGCAGAGGGCAAGGCAAATGGGAAGGGGAGGCCAGACACCCACTCGACCCTCACTCCCGCAGCCTGGTCAGGACCTCAGTTCCTTGCATATCAAGTTGCATCTGCTGGTCTCCTGGCCCCACGGAGAGGTGTAGCTTTTGGGCTGGAAAGTCCGGATCTACCGGTTTGAAAGGCGACCAATCCTGCAGGACAATGAAGAAAAGGGCTCAGAAGGACATGTAAGCCCCTCCGGGAGGTGGGAAGCAGCATGGAGCTGATGCTTGTCTCAAATCAGGCTCTGTCCTGCTTTACACTAAGCACAGAGAGGTCAAAGCCAAGGCAAAAGCCTGCCAAGGACCTGTGAAGGATACCACACCAAACCACGATGCTGTGATAGCCAGGGGAGTGCACACCAAAACAGCTACTTGTAATACCTCTGGATTAGCCCCTGGAAGAGATCTTATTATCCTGTCTGTTAGCAATGGCCTCTGGCACACACGTACTGTCTAGTGATCCTCTGTAGCGCCGGTCTAATCAAGCTCATGTCAAAACAGCAGGAGTTGCTGGCATCTAAGCTTGGACCGGACTTAGCCTGGGAAGAGCCCCAACAGCCATCAGTAGCAATCACTGCCACTGCTGTGATACCCAACCCTGCGGCCCTCGCTGCTGTAGGAAATGCCTGGTGGGAGCCCTGTGGTGCAGCCTAATCGGTGTCAGTCTCACGCACAATCATTGCCACAAGCATCTGCCAGGGGACACAACTAATGTCCCTCTGACAGACGCTGGCAGAGTGTTTGGCTTTAGCACTGCCACGCTGTGTCCCTGAAGGACTGTCTAGTAAAAACAAGCTGGGATGAGAACTAGTAGTGTAACTTCTTTTTCTTTACAAAACTGGTCCTGTAATGCAATCTCCTCATCAAAGCCCCTCATTTCTACCCAGAAGTGAAAAGAAGAGGTTATGAAACTGTTAAGCAATAAACTACGTCAAATTTCAGCACCATGCCAGTTCTGCACAAAATGTCCAGCCCAAACACAGTCTGGCAGAGGAATAAAGTGGTGAGGGGAATACTGGGAAGACTTTGTGCTCACACAGAGAAGTCACACATTACATAGGCAATTCATATGTTACATCCCGCCTCCTCTTTGATATATCCTAAGAAACTCCTTATTCTGCAAGTCAGACCACAAAAGTTCCTTGAAAGGCAGAGCAGTGGTGACAGCAGGGAGAGGCATAGGCAGGGACATACTGGTGACACACTTGTGACAAGCATCAAAGCTCCAGCAACAAGAAGTAGTACACAGACTAAAGTGGGAGTTGAGGGAAATCAATCAACCCATTTCCTTACACTGGGAACTTTGGGAGGAGCTTTTTTTCGAAGCAATAGCTTGGTATTCATGGAGGGTGGTAAAACTGGTTTAAACAGTCACCACCCTGACTGCCCCCCTTCCCCAGATGATTTTGTTCCCATTATTGCTGCAGAGTGTAAACAAATGCATTTCAGATGAGATGGAGGAACTGATCTGGCAGAAAACTCCTTCCCTCACCCCTTTTCCCTCAGCTATTTTCCATCTGGATCTGTGCTCCTGATTAGTTCCTCAACCAGCTATGGACGCAGTTGTGGCAGCATGAAGCAGGGGATGAAGCAGGGCATGACGCAGGGCATATGTGAGCAGCTGCGGGTAGGGCTGATGGTTGCTTAAGCCAGAATTACCCAGAGAAGGTATCTCTCCCCACCAGGATTTTAGTGTCATGCTTCTCTGAAGACAGAGGTTCCATCATTTTATATGAGATATTTAAATATTATTTCATAATATTTATTTAAATTAAAATGGTTTGGAGGAGAACTGGGGAATGTATTTTGGCTGGGTGAAGGTAGAAGAAGAAACTTTATAGAATTCTTGGCATTTTAAGGGTTACAGCCAAGATAGGATGTAGTAAAGTTTGCTCAGGTGTTTATTATGACAGCAATCTACCCATATGCAAAAGCTGTCTTCCTCTTCAACGCAGTCACAGGGTGTGAAAAGGTATGTGTTCATTCAGCAAAAAAATTATTATGGGGAAAGCCAGCTGTAGTTGCTGCTGCTATTGTACATGGAATGGTTTACCTGGCTTGAGCCAGCAGCATTATTTTGCAGGCAGCCAGGAGCCCAAAGCAGGCCTGCATCATGGTTTAGAATGTAGATGAGAACATTCTGCAACCTTAAAATATCTCCTCTGTGCCACCCCAAATAGGAAAGGCTGAAAATAGTGTATCTTCTGTGATACTCCAAATGAATGGGACACGTTCAGGACTGGTGGCTTCTCTATCCTCTTTGGAGGGAGGGAGATTCGAGACACAACCGGGTTTACCCATCATCACATTAAACCTCATCATGGATTTACACCATGGGCTGTGCCATGGACTGTGGATTTACAGTGGGCTATGCCTGTGCAATCAGGAGGGGGATTACATAAAAACAATTGGATGTGCACTTGAACAAGACCCCTATAAACCCTTATTACTGTTTGCTGATCTTTACCGGACTGTAACAAAATGCCACAGAAAGCACGGTCAGAACTGTATGTGAAGTACTTACTGCCACACACGATAGTAGGAGCAACCCTCTCTCAATTTCAAATTATTCCTGCTCTCTTCTGGCCCCATTCGAAACTGATGGGAAAGCAGTATCAAAGCCACTAATCCACAAGACAAGAGGAATATTTGGTATCTATGTGGACAAAATACTCTTTATAAAGAATGTGGAAATCTCTTTTACTACTCTGTTATGCTCAATTCTACAGAGCAAACTGGAATCCAGTTGATGCGAACACTCACATAGGAGTTATTTGCATGGAAGCCACCCTGCTTAAGAAACAGAACAGGTGCTGGTGTCAACATGGAAAATATTGGCATTGTGTTCCCCAGCAACTGTATTGGCCACATATAAGAGCTGATTGTTGTATGGTCAATGCCAACCTTTATCTCAGTCCTGAGACATAAATGAACCAGAAGCGCCATAAAGACCAATGGCCATTAAGTAAGCAAACAGTTATTTGTTTCCTTGTCATGCCTCACAGCTGTTACAGAAGATTTCTTTATAACTTAGGATCCCAGAAGTTATACAAAAATACTGGTGTGGGTTGACTGTTCCCTTTGAGTGGATGCACAGACCACTGCTGGAGTCCTGTGGCGACAGCATGGGATTGGCATTTCCATGTTTGCTCACTGCAATGGCCAGCACAGACACCAAGGGAAAAGAGAGTCTCAGTCTGCAGCTGCAGAGTGAGTTTGTCATTTTTGCCTATGTAAAGAGTTTACATTTGACAGGCAGTGGAGAAGCAGAAAGGTACCCTGGTACTGCTGCAGAAAGCTGTCCTACCTTCCCCACGGGTGGAGCATGACAGCAAAGAGTGCAGATGTCTCTGTAGCTCCCCACCTCCATACAGAGAAGCCTCAGTGCATATAAAAGCAAGCCTGTACCTTGTCACTCTGCCTGTATATACAAGTCGTAGCAAAGATGTCTTCTGAGGGACAAAACGTGGAGGCTTTGATAAGAACAATCCTGTGTAAGGCCCACCAAGGACTTTGAGCACAGGATAGTTGCTGGTACGTACACTCTACCTGTTTGCAACACTACTGGTAAGATAAGAACAGCATGACAGGTGAGGAAAAAAGCAATAAAAAGATAAGGCTTAGGGACAGGTAAAACTGGAGCCTACATGCTGATTTTTCACAATGAATGAATCAAAATTACTTTGAAATATACATAGGAAAAAAAACTTCAAACACCTCTCAATAGTACAAAAAGAGAAAAAAGCCTGTCTTGTAGGTGAAAAGTTATTTAGAGTGGCAGTCTCACCTTCAGTCCCAGTGTTGATCTTGCCAGACTGGTGATTCCTGTAGAGAAACAGGTCTTTAGAAGTAAGTGCACAGCGATAATTTCTTTTAGCCCTGTCCACAGTGTTTCTTGTCTAAATATTTTTAGGAAAAATTCATAAAGTACATGCCTGCTGGGGCTCAGGCTAGGCTGTGGATATTTCTAAGAGGGATGGCTCAACCTTTCAAGCTATGCAATCCATCTCCTCCGACTGCTGTGATGCTTTCTTACTCCAAACAAAGCCTCTGCTCCCGTTTACACACACAAAAGGCTGACGTGTTTTCTGCCTACAGAGAGGGACCCATCTCTCAAACTGAAACACCTGCCAGAGAGGAGAAGGGATGCTGAGAAAAGGGTCGGCAGGGCTTGAATTGTCCTCGAAGTGCTGTGGATCTGTCACTATCCAGCCAGGGCTTTGTGTAGGTCTGTTAGGCTTGGAGCTGGGCCAGCTCCCAAAGGGGGACATCTAAGGGCAGTGCTGCTTTGAAAGGGCTGGGAGGTGAGAAGGAGAGGGAACTTGCCAGGAAACCAAGCAGCCCTTTGATTTCTTCAGTGTTACAGCCATGTAATTTTCTAAGGAAAATAATCTGACACTGTTGATCAAGTAGATGGCACTGTGATATCAAAGCTAATGAGGAAAGACAAGCAAGAGACTGAGGCTTAGGTAAAATAACAGGAAGATGATTCTTTGTTATCCGTGTGTTTCAACGTAAAATAAGAGGGCATAGAAATCACCAAGTTGAAATATTTTCTGTGGAATTCTTTGAGAACCTTATGTCTGGCAATTCACAAATCAAGAGAGGAATGGAACCTAAAAATGGAGTATCATGAGCAACTGGAAAGATTTTCCTTCTAGGTCTCTATTTTGAATCATTATAGATTTTCAGCTTCACACTAAAATTTCGTATTTCCAGACAGTATTTTTATAGCTGAACTGCTTACACGAAACAGCTCAGACAAACAATTTATTCAGGGAAAAACAGAGTGTAAACTTGAAATCTTCCTAAAGGTAATGAGTATTATGACTAAATCCAAATTTTGCATAAATACAGAGGATCAGCCTCTTTAAAGCAATTGGGTTACTGACGTGAGATCACTGCTACAAAAAAAGGGTTCACAGTCTGACCCAAGGTACCTAGTGTCTTTGGGATAGGAGCCTCTGCTATTATTCACAGTGAGATAGAAAGTAATGTAACCTGATAAACCTAATTCTAGTTACTGAAATACACAATGATTCCTTTTAGTTAGATGATTGTCATGGTTTAAAAAAAAGGCCAAATTTTTGTTTCCTGAAGAGGCTTTTACAACTTCCTTTAAGCACGGCTTCCGATAGATCTGGGAAGCCCAGAGATTGGCTGGGCTCTGTTACAAGCATTCTGTGTGACCACTTACGTATTAGAATCGCTTTGGCAAACCTACATTTTAAGAGCAAGGAAGCCAAAATCTTTCTCTTTTGTTTCCGGTCAGAGGAGAGGTAACAACGTGAAGGGCGGGGGGGGAGAATCCGTCAGTCCCCGTGGGGCGGACGGGTCTTCCCCTCCCCCCTTCCTGCATGAGGAAGGGGCTTCATTCCTCCCCCCCCCTCCCCTTCTCCTTTGGGCAGCACGGCAGCTCCTCCAGGCTGAAGAGAATGCAGTTCCATGCGGCTGGCACGGCTCTCTTGGGCCGGGCCTCTGTTTGCTCCTGTCTTCCACCCTGGGAGTGCCAGGGGGACGCCGAGTCCCTGTTTTCCCCCCCCGGCCTCCTCAGGGTGCTGCAAACACCTAACAAGAGAAAAATCAGCCTGCGAGGTATCGGAACCTGCTAGCTTTGGCCGTAAAGTTCCCCCTCCCCCTCCCCCGTGGAATGCGTAGAATTGCAGCTGAACTGAGAACGGCAATTAACTTTTTAAGTGCATAGAATGGATTTAAAAAAGAATAAGAACACAGAAAGAACCAACAAAGAATGTCTAAGTCAGTAAAAAGAGGACTGAAAGTCTAGAGGGAAGAGAAAAAGGAGATGCCTTTATGCTGAAATTTTCTTGTAGAGCTATGGTGATGGGTAATTCCTTATAACCCATATTGCATGACTTGGGGGGGGGTGCAGCTCTTAACTGTGTTGAAGCAAGCAAATGTTGAAGTAGTTATGGTTCATGAGAAACTTGAACAGAAAAGAAATGGAGAATTTTGCTACAGAAAAGAGAGAGAGAAAGATGAGAAATCTTTGCCCCAGGAATAGAAGAAAAAGAATCCATGCTCCAGGGATGAGAGAGACCTTGCTTCCAAAGAGAGAGAAAGAAAGAAGACCTAAAAACTGCTGTCCTTAAAACTTTACCCCCAAGACTTTAGCTGGGGTCCTCAGCACAGTCACGGGAAAGGCTGTGTATCGAGGAAAGGAGTGTCACAGTTGAACAAACTCCGGGCGGGAGTTCACTGTGATACTAAACCCCACAAAGGAACTGTATTTCTTGTGGGAAAGTTCACCTGGTAAAACAAGAAAGGCTCTTTTTTCCAATTGAACTGATAAAAGTTTGTTTCAAAGATGGTAAACTGACCAAAAACCTTTAAGTTTTGGTTTTGTTAGGTTGTTAATGGAAAAAAAGGTGTTGGTATGGAAAAATGAATAAGGTGGGGGGAGGAAAACATCTAGGGGTTAATTTTCTTTTAGTTTTTTTTTTTTCCCTTTTTGTCCGTAGTTCTGTTAATAAACTATCTTTTATCTTTCAAAGTTTGAACTTGCTTTACATTTCTCTTAATCCTTATCTCATCACAAAAGACCAGCGTACGTAAAACCACTACAATGATGTAGTCTTTTGTTGCCATCAGGCATCCATCAGCGAGCAATACCCAAATCCATATGTGAGTTGGCTGCTTGTAGACATCCTCGCTAAGCATCCTCTGCCACATCCAGCTGTGCTGATGAAAGAGGTTACTGACTGCAATGATTCGTCATCCTTCTCCTGCTGAGGACTGTCAGTGCAAAGATCTGCAGAGGTTGTTCATGGCCCTAGGCCAAAAAGTAGCCTGAGTAACTTAGGTCAATGTCCCTAAACTGCCTCACCTAGCCTTGCCTGGCTTGATGTGCCCTAGGGAGCACTGGTTCCAGCTGATCCATTGGCAGGTGGGGGAGATGGTGTTGGCTGAAGGAGCAAGTACTGGCCAGCAGGCTCGGGCAGCGACCTGTTTCACCGAGGTGGCTGGGCAGGGAGGACGCCTGGCTGTGACTGCTGGCCTTTTGCACACAGGTAGCAGCAAAACAGAAGGCTGGCAGGAATTGATTCCTTCAGATTAATAGTCTTATAAGCCATGGAGATAGAACTCCTATTACAGAAAAATTTAATGATAATGATGCAATGACCAGTCAAGAGGAAACACACTGAAATAGCACATGGTGGTACTAATGAAATTCTTCAAAGCTTTATTAGGTGAAAAGATGAAAATTATTTTCATTCAGGAGGATGGATTTATTTAAATTATAATATGGATAATATTTTCTGCATTTAATTTGCACAGCATTTTAATGGGCAAAACATTAATTTTTAAATACATATGTGTGTATAAAAAAATTATCTAAAATCAATGTAAATGTACACTGCAGAGCACAAACTTTTAAAATAAGGATGTCCTTCAGGCTTAGATGGTTATATTGCTGCTGAGGTTTTGCTATACTCCAGTGGCATTTTGCTGGAATGAGATTCACCCCTGTGTAGAGGGCAAGCATAAAACCTAAGCACCATGTACGTTCTACTTAAGGCTTAAGGACCTGGTTCTAATTCTATTGAAATAAATAGCAATATTTTCATTGTTTTTCAGTGGGAGCTGTTACAAGGTCAATGAATGGAATCAGTCCTATAAATGCCTTTTGCTGGCCCAATTGGAATGATATGCATGAAGCTAGATGCGAAATGCTTGGGAATGAATGTGAAAAAAATCCCTTGGTAGTAAAAGACTTGGTAATTCTGGAGAATTTGCTCAAGGTAAATACTGGAACCAAAACATTCATTTGTTTCAAAGATTCAGGGATGGTAGGTGCATTTATTCTAACCAGGGAGCTGGTCTTACCCAAATATGACTTGAGGAGTACTGGGCGTACTTCAGCCGTATTCTGGGTAATATAATGCACAATACTGAAAAATACAATCAAACCTATTTAAAGCATTAGTATTTCTGCAGTACTAGGATAATTTTGGATACCTTAGAGTACTAAAACATCATGTTTTCTGCTCTGGTACCATTAGCAGGGTTTCAGTATGGTTTTCTGCTGTATCATCTACCCTTGCTAGGTAACATGATGGCATTTATATATGCATCTAAACAGTGCCTGCACAGAAACTCGTTTATATTTCATAAATTCTAAGTGCTTCACAGCAGATTTACCACTACAGATGAGAGAGCTTTAGGTAAGACCATGTTCACAACACAAGGCAAGGTAGAACTCTGCGCTCAGACTTCGTGCACCTTACTGGAACTCCTGGCCACTGCAGTGCATTTCACTTTCCAGCTTGTAGAGGGAAATAAATAAGTATCAGATTCCTAATAGAATAACCTTACAGCCAACTGTCAGCTTTGCAAGTGTAAAAATCCTGTGTGTGTTCCCAGTAAATGATTTTCAAAGGCTCTGACCTTCCATAAATGAAATCCAGATTCCTCAGAACTAAGCAAAGGCGGATTGCTAGGCCTATGGCACATGTTTCCTTTTAATCTTGCCCGTTTTGGCAGCAGGCCAACTTAAAGAAAGCATATAATAGATTTTATTATAATAAAAAAGTTATATAGGTTTTTCCTTTTTTAATTACTCCACATGAAAAACAGATTGTTTGCCCTCTTGACAAACTTAAAGAATTTAAAACTACAGAGACCTGCCAATATCTGAGGGGAGCCTAGAAGAAAGATGAAGAGGGACTTCTTACGAGAGTATGTAGTGACAGGAAAAGGGGGAACGGCTTCAGACTGAAAGAGAGCAGGTCTAGGATTAGGTGTAATGAAGACATTCTTTACTGTGAGGGTGGTGAGACACTGGAACAGATTGCCCAGAGGGGTTGTGGATGCCTCATCCCTGGAAGTGTTCATTGCCAGGTTGGATGGAGCTGTGAGCAACTTGGTCTGGTGAAAGGTATCCCTGCCCATGGCAGGGGAGAACTACATGATCTTTAAGGACCCTCCCCCCCAGGTCCTGGAGATGTCTACTGTCAAAAATACAGCAAGCAGTGGCACAAATCAGAGGAGACCATAGCTTTTTTTTTTCCCCCAGAGCCTTCTTGTAATGGGAAGTCCATACACTAGAATACAGCTCCCTCAAAGATCCAGAGCACCAACTGACATATTTCAGAGGAGTACATGGGGACAGAACAGTGAGGCCATCATGAAAACCTCCTGCTCCAGTGTAAAATAATTCTGTGTCCTTACTTCACACACTGAGCAGACAATCCTGACTCTTTTGAAGCTTGATCTTCCAAAGTAGTAGAGGGAACAAATAATGAGAAGTGGTTATATGCTGTTTAAATCTGAAGGAAGATACTGATTTAGCCTTTCTGCTGCAAATAAATAATTCCCAATAACATTCAAAATAATGTATAAAATAATGAGAGTAACATGGAGTTAGCCTGCCGAAATCTTTCAGGGTAATTCAAATCAGAGTCAACATTCAAAGCTAATATTGATCACCTTTCAAGATGAATACACAAGATAATTGGCTTGGGATTTAAGAGTGATGATGCAAGAAAAGTTATTCTGCCTCAGTTTTTCCATCAATGAAATGCAAATAGTGGTATTTGTCACTTTTCAGGAATTTTTGAAAGATCCACAAGTAAGAAGCACTACCTCAAGAGCTACCATCCTTATTGACAGAGGAAATTCATTTGAAATCATCCTCAAGGATCAGTGAAAAGGGAATTCAAAGGAATCAAATCATATGTAGAGTTATTAAGCTTTAAAACCAACACAGGATGAATACAGAATCTAACTGAAGTATCAGCAGGGTTCAATATAAAAATTTATCTCTGATGGGGAACCCATGCAAATAGCCCAGCTATAAGCAGAGCAGACACAGAATGGCTTGGGTGACACAAAAATGTATGCCAAGAAACTAACCTTTCCCTACTTAGGGAGCAGCAGTGTAGGATCTTCCTGCTGCTGTGGGCCTCAGATAAGGATAGTAATCCTTGGTACCATCACCCCTAGTTTTGCATCCACATTTTTCACAGTATCACAGAATGGGTCAGGTTGGAAGGGTCCACAGTGGCTCATCTGGTCCAACCTCCCTGCTCAAGCAGGGTCATCCTAGAGCAGGTGGCACAGGATGGTTCTTGAGTATCTCCCATGACAGATACTCCACAACCTCTCTGGGCAATCTGTTCCAGTGCTCGGCCACCTGCACAGTAAAGTTCTTCCTCATGTTCAGGTGGAACTTCCTGTGTGTCAATTTCTGCCCGTTCCCTCATGTCCTACAGCTTGGCATCACCAAGAAGAGCCTGGCTCCATCCTCTTGGCATCCTGCTTTGTGGCAGCGCTGGTGGCCTGCGAGGGCCTCACCCAGGGTACACCTGGGCTACCACCTGCCTAAACTTGCCTGGCTCCCACTGGGGTCACCTGCCACCTCAAGGAGGGCTTGGCTTTGTCGCTATTACTTTCAGCTCGGTGCAGCCCTCCCCTGAGGCTGGTCAGCCGCAGAGCCTCTCTTCTGCTCGGAGGCGCTGCCCCGGGCCCGGCGGGCCCGCAGCAGGCGGGGCAGGGCCGGCGCG
>WEKY01043546.1:123964-153619 GCA_013390045.1 Picathartes gymnocephalus
CGGCGCGCGGCCGCCGCCATCATGCGGGCGCCGCCGGGGCTGTCGCGGCTGCTGCTGGCGGCGCGGGGGTGGGGGCGCCTGGACGCCATGTCCCGCTACAGCACGGAACAGCGGGGCCGGCCCAACTCGCCCGATTACCGCCTCTACTTTAGTAAGTAGCAGTCCCTGGGCTCCATAAACCCCTTCCTTCCCCGTCCCGCCGGGCGCACGGAGGAGGAGAGGTGGCGGCGGCGGCTCCCCGCTGCCGCGGAGGCTCTTCGAGCTGGCTGAGGTGTCGCCCCCGAGCCTTCCCCCCGCTGCAGGAGGAGAGGGTGTTTTTGTAGAAAGGGCGGATCGCGTATACATTCCGGCTTTGGGAGGGGATGCTGGGCCTGCTCAGCCCCGGCCTAGCCGTGACCTTGCTCAGCCCCGGAGGAGGCCGGGGGTGAAGCGCCTCCGTGGTTTGTGGCAGCCTGGCCGCGAGGGCCTGTGGCACCCCAGGGACAGCCGTGGGAGGCTCTGTTGTGTGACAGCCCAGCCCGTCCCTTGTGACCAGGGTAGCCATCCCTCCCACCAGACACGTCACCGAGGCGGGAGGCTGGCATCCCAAACGTGGGGCTCCAGCCCCGAGAGGGGACCAGCAAGTGGCCGTGCGAGGGCACGGGCAGTTCTCCAGGAGGCGTCTCAAGACCCAGCGGGAGCTGAGGGTGTGCCATGTTCAGTATTAACGCATTTTCGTAACAGTGTTGTCTTGTTTGTGTGCCAGTCCTATGGCAGCGGGTTTGTGCATTGCTGGTCCATTGACCGACAGTCAGATCTGACGTCTTCTGGTGTGGGCGAAGCGGAGGCGGCGTGTGTCCGCTTGGCAGCACTGCCAGAGCTCCCTTGTGCTCATTTATGGGGATGCCAGCACAGGAGATCGCCTAGAGAAAGTCACTTTATTTGGTGGGAATAAACAGCCTACCTCTAAACTTTTTTTTTATTTGGGAGGAGCAACTGGGAGGCTTCCAGGAGTTGCAAATCACCTCCATTTACTCCTCTTTGCTGAGGCGGTCAAAGTCCAAAGCTAAGTGAGGTGCCTTGTTTGCTTTTTCCTTTACTATGAATAGGGGTGCTAGTGGAGGAGAAGTTCCTTGGGATTTGAATTAGTGTTTGCACTATTTCGATGTGATACTTGGAATTGAAAAACTTAAGCATACACTCCAGTGAAATTAGTTCCTTTCTAGAGTGGGAGCAAGTCTGGGGTGCAGATTGGGCCCCCATTAAGTTAACATCAATTTCTGTTGGTTTCAAGGTGTGGTATTTCATATCAAGGGCCTAGAGCAATTATCCAAACCCTCACTTACTCTTGATCAGACTCTGGCCTGTTACATTGGGGGATTTGTGGTCATGAAACTCAGTTTATTAGAAATACAGTGCAATCACAGGGGCAACACTGCTAGAAACCCAGATGAAATCACTTATCACTGATGGAAATGAAGTTCGTTTGGGTTTGGTGGGCGTTTTTTTGTTAGTGTGTTTGTTTGCTTTTGTTTTTGGTGGTTTGTTGTTGTTGTTTTGGTTTTTTGTTTTTTTTTTTTTTTTTGTAGTGGTTGTATATGGCCAGGAAGGAGAAAAGAATGAAAGAATCTTTATCCTTGTATAGCTTGTATTGCCAGGTGGAAGAGAAGCATAGTGTTGAATGCTAAAGCAATAACTTTGGTTCTAATGAATCCTTGTCAAAACAATCAAATTCCTTGTCCTCCATGTAGGTACGTACTTGGAATTAAACTTCAGAAAAAGTTTAACTGATGCATAATCATAGCATATATACATTTCTGCATTGTGTGGTATTCAGCAACACCAACATCTCATGCCGTATCTTCAGGTTTGCAGTGCTACTTCATTTTGTCTTTCAGAGAATGCAGATGGTAAATATATTTCCCCATTCCATGACATTCCCCTGTTTGCTGGATCTAAAGAGGTATGTGTTTATGCCTTGAAACATGATTAATTTCAAAATGCTAATAGTTTTGTTGGTGTTCTTTAGTTAAGAGTGCAAGTTTTAAAAGCTTTTTTTTTTTGTAATCAGCAGAGTATAGTGCCAGAAAGGACCACTCTAACCCAGATCGATGCTTTACCTAATACAGGCGCAATAACTACACCAAATTTCCTCTGCTGAGTTCAGTAACTTGCAATGAAACATAGTAACTGCTGTGTATACAAGCCTAGGTGTCTCTTGAAGTCTCTGAGTGACTGAGGGCAGGAGAACCCTCACTGTATCTTGTGATAATTCTCTGTGTTTAGGTTTGTGCTTGTGTGTGCTTGAATTAATTTTCTACTTTTACTCTTTTTCAATTAGCACTTTTCTGCACCTGCCATTAAAAGTGTACATTTCTTTGTCTTGGATGTACAGCACACACTTGCGTAACTTATGGTGTATATCTTTAATTCCCCAAAGGAGCATTAGAATTGGAAGCCTACAGCAATGCCCAGGAGAGAAGTGGTAATCACACCTTTGGAGATTGGCAGTGTGCGAGGTGCAGCTGAGCATTGTCACGTCCTGTTAGCCACCCTCCCTGGGGTTTCATTACAGCAGTAATGAAACGGCTGTTTAGTCTGTCACTGATGGGAGAACTGCCAGTCTTTGGTTTAGGCTGAGGTTTGCTTATCACAGGGTGCTTGTGACACAAACAGGCTGGGGGTGTTTTAGTCGTTTTCTTGTTTTGTTGCTCAGTCTCTATGGGTGATGTGAATGGTGTGAAAGGTCAGTAGTTTGAACATGTTCAGATGGAGACTTCTGAACTGATGAACCAATCTCTTGCATTATTAAATCTGAGAGATTAAAAATCTGAATGAAACCTTTTTGATCAGCAGACCCAAGTGCTAGTCAGTGGGAGAAGCAGGTCATTCAGAGCGTCATTACAAAGATGCCATGTTGAGTCTGTGCTATTGCTGGAAAAGTGGGCATTTTCATCACATGTTCCGTGGAGGCCTTGCTGTCCCTGCATCTAGAGTTAAAAGTTTGGAGGAGTAGGTTATAGCCTGTGATTTTGTCAGTAGGTTAAATTAAAGTACAGCAATGTCTGATGAATGTGGAGACTTTCATTTTGGTGTGTGAGTGGGAAAATAGTATTCTACCCAATAAAGGGCCTGAAGGGTGAGCAAGAAGGGAAGTAATTTTTTAGGTCTCTGTTAATTTTGTCTTGTTTGTAAGAGGATGACTTAAGGAGCTGTATGTTGGAGTCTTCCCATCCCCTCATCTAAGATTTGTGGACTTTATGATGAATAAATTCAGCCTTACTTTTCATACTAGTTTTGTTTATTTTGGGTTGGTTTTTGTCTTCTTCAACTGTACAGAAGGATGACTGTTTTTAATCAGTTGAATACAGACCTAAATTGCTGCCTCAATTTCTTAGTAGCTGGGAGAAGTGAATGTGTCCTTGTACATTTTTTATGTTCCTTTGTTAATGTTTTGAAGGTTAGAATTTCACAATGAAACAGAACTGAGTACTTACTTTTAAAAGTTATAATTTAGACCTTTGTGCTCACAAATGCATGTTTCAATTGCTTTACAAAGTACTGTTGCCTGTATTTATGTGAATACAGTGTTGCTCTCTAGTATTCTTTATATACTTCTTTACTTCACTCTTTCCCTGTAGGATAAAGAAATTCCTGCAAAGAGGTCAAAGACTACTGGATCTGAGGTACTGCTAAGTTTTTTTTCTTGGTGGTTTATTTTTTTCAACTATTTCCTCTATTTCCTTTCTGACATCACTTTTCCGCACAGTGAACTTGCTCTCACTGAATATAGTTGACATATCTTCAAATGCAAGTCTTTTAGGAGAAGACTTAAAGGGATTTAATATTCTTCTCTTTGAATGGATCAGAAATGTCAGAATTCCTTTATTCATCAGGATGTTCTCAAAGGCAAACACTTACGCCAGTCTTTCAGAGGTTTGTTATGACTCTTGCAGTGTAGATGTGTTATCTTTTTTGCTATTGCGTTCAGAAACATTTGCAATAAAACCTCCCTTAATGAAATATGCATTATTCTCTGACTGTGGATAATCTTTGGTTTATATACAGAACTTCAGATATCCTGGGTATGTTAGGGCAGAAATTATACCGAGTATTGCTTTTCGAACTGAGATTATGTTGTTTTCTATACTCAGCTGGGAAGCCCAAAGGGAGAAAAAACACATCTGCTAATGGTTCAGCATTATCCACCACTAAAGTTAAGGCTAATAGAAGCCCAGAAAACATGGAAGATCTGCTCAGACTTATTTCTGTGAAACAAGATTTGTTTATGCAAGTGTCTTTTCCAAAATATAACATTTTTTTGCTGTGCTTTACATGGCAAAGGCTCATCTAAAACTTAGTAAAAGAATGTGAAAGAAAAAAAATGAGCCAAACTGTGCTTTCAGGCCATGGTATGTGGGTGTGGTGGTGTGTGTCCCAATCCTTATCTTCTCCTATCTGTTTGGCCAGTCATACTGCAAAACTGTAGCTACCCATCCAATGTGAAAGAAGTGTCCTAACTGTCTGGGTTCTCATGGTCCTGCAGCCAGTGTGTGGAGCACTGGTTCTTGTGCTGTGCAGCAGTCCCCACACAATCCTGCACTCTGTTTCCTCTGCCTTTGCTCTGTGATTCATTCAAGCTGCAATGCCTAAGTAATGCTTTTTAGATTTCCTGTAGCTTGATGTCCATTTAGGTGCTGTTTAGTAGGTGTAGAATCATGCCTGAAAGAGGAATTATTTAGGAGAAAGAGTATGTGCCAGTAGGCTTTTACAAAAATTATTGTCTTGCAACATCAATTCTTATCTACAGCTCCTGCTGGCAAGTCAAGTATTCTGTTTCTTAGCTGCTTATAAATACTGACTTATGCAAAGATGTTTTATGCAGCATCTGAAACTGTTCAAAACTGCATTCGTCTGTGCTGTGAGAGGCATGGTAGCTTGTTGAAAACTATGTTTGTAGTAGCCTACGGAAAGGAGGGGGAAAATGCCAGTGAAGCTGAGCAGCTCTTGTTTCCTTGGCCAGTGTAGCCTCCAGAGCTGTTTCACATAATTCCCTTTGAGAGAGAGCTCTGGACTGTGGTTTAATGGATCTACAGAAAACCAGCAAAGGCAAACGTGCCTTTCCGTCCTAGCAGACTTTTGATACAATTAAGCAAACAAACGTTCAGGCTGTAAGCTTCCTGAGCATGCTTGGTCTTTACTTAAATGGTGAAATGTGAGAACACCTTTTTTATCATGATCTTTGGGATTCGGGGAGGAGAGAGAAAACAGGGGGATCTTTGTGTTCAGGAAAGCAATTTCTTCTTACACTGGGCTCTTCAGCAGCTCTCCTTACCTTGCCTGGTGAGGGATGCATCCTTGTGTGCTTGTATGCAGGGAAACCATAGCTTATTTGGGGGATAAAGGGAAAATGAGGAATTTAATGTCAGGTACTGATTTCAGACAACCTTTGAAGCCCTGGACTTCTTGCTCTTATGTAGGAATGCAAAGCCTCTGTTGATACCTGTTACTCAGTTGATCCTTGCACTGAATTCGACCAGAATTTGAAAGTGATAGTTTCTCTTGCCCTGGAAACATATCTTTGAAACTTACCCTTTTAGGGTGGCAGTTGTTTGTTACTCTGGACAAGAGCAAGCCCCCTTAAGAGTTAAATTAAGTGTGTTAAATTATGCTGAGCTGGTGTTTATCAGATGGCAGTCTAGTTATGGAAAATGAAGATAATTTTGCAAGCGTCTCTTTAGTCTGTCTAATCTACTTTAAATTATTATTGGTGTTCCTGATGCCAGAAAAGAAGGTCTCAAAGTGGAGGAGTTTCAGCTTTCAATGTTTGTAGGGTAGGGAATGCACATCCTACAAGTCTGTGTCAGCTGTTTTGCAGTCTCAGTTTGTAGTTTCTGAGGGAAACACTGTGGTGTTTCTATATTAACTGTATTCATTAGTTCAACCATTTCTTGTAACATTTTAGACCTTCCTAAATCTCAGTTATATTTAGCTTTGCAGACACTGCTGACAACTGACCTTTTTGCTTTTTTGGATGGTTTTTGGCTGTTTGAGGACAAAAGAGAGAAGTTACTTTGAGGTAGAAACTATGCTGAAAGAAGTAATATTCAGCTCCAGTCTTAAAATTATTAGCAGCTTGCAATCTGAACCCCTGCATTGCCTTAAGCACTGCAAGCACTTGGAATCCACTCCTGCCCAAGTAAATCTCTGTGAAAGGTTTCAGAAGTTTCACATCTCTGTCTGGAAAAGCGGATGTTTCCACTAGAGTTACAGTCAAAACTGTCAGAGCCTGACTGTTGAATATGGTCTTCCTTGTGTGGCAGGAAGAAGTTTTGAAGAGGTCATCATTTTCTTTTCAAGACAAATGTGATGGTTGTTTCCCTGCTGTAGTGAAAGGGTTTCTAATCTACTTGTCATTGTATATGTTTGGAGAAGTATTCACATGTCATGTCATTCAGAGGACCCAGGTGTTCGTGAAATACAGTGTTTTATTTCATATGTTGGCCCTGGTAAGGAGTCTGTCCAAGCATGTAGACATTATAGTCTTCTAATTTGCAGACACTCAGAAGAGCATTTGAAAAAAAAGAAAAAAAACCAGAAATAAAGAAACACAAGAGAGCTTTTGTTTTGTTGCACAGTGCTGGCATGCCCTTGTGGACTTCAGCTGAGATGCTTCTGTGAGCCAAAAACTTCTGATAAATTAGCTAGTCAGGTGAGATATAAGGGGTCATCAAAGTGATCATGCAGTCTGCATAGGTTTGATAGAGGACCATGTGCTTCCAGCAGTGTTCAAAACTGGTGTCAGGGACATCATTTGGTAAAGCTGGTATGTTTCGTAAGAAAGGAGAAGCTGTTGTCATTTTCCATGCAGAACAGGCGTGTGCTTTGTGCTGACTTTGTATTCTGCCATAACTACAGTCTCTGTAACAGTCCTTGATGTGATGTTAGACAGTTTTTCCATATATGTAACCTGGGCTATGGTGTGTTCATTATATGGTCAGGGATTTGTGTTCCAAATTTTTGATTATTAGTGAATCTTTCACCCTGATGCTTGAACTTGCCCAGACTTTTGCTATGGATGTGTCCATTAGATACAGCCTTGCTTTGTGTTCCTACACATGAACAAACGCTGATAGTAGAAGTAATCTTCACTCAGCAGTCCAGTTGAAATATACCCAGAGTAGCTTTGGTTTACTGAGAAAGTTACATCAATGATTTGATCCAACTGAACTTCGGATAAATGGTTCCTTAAACTTGAGAAAGCCAGTGTTTCATATTTATCCATGTTAGCGTTGTACATTGCGTAGTTTTGCAGGTGAATGTGTTCCATAACTGGTTTATTAGAGAGTATGCCTGACACCAGTGAGATACCTGTGTGTAAAACCTACCTGTACCTACACAGTGTTAATAATTCCCTTTTCAGTATAACATGAGGGAAGTACACTATGAAGAGGCTGCAGGCATTCTACATTTATGCTGGACATTGCATTCCTCTTTTGCTATGTGACGTGTTAATTTATATTGGAGAAATTCCACTTTCTCTTTGGTGTCCAGATGTTGCTGGCATCTGGTTTGTTGTTTTAATTGGCAAATACCTTATAGCAAGTGTTACACTGGGTATGCTTTTAACATGGCTGCTTATTTTATAAGGAAGTCCCACTTAATTTATTTCTGGATATATTTCATCATAGTCCATATTTACCGTCTCCTTTTTTTTCCGTTTATTTTCTTTCTTCCTTTTAAACATCACTCTTTGTTCACACCACTGCTAGACTGCAGCTTATGATTTTCATTCTTGTTAGTCCTCAGGTGCGTGCTGCCATGTTCAGTTGATGGTTGATGAGAATCCCTGCCAAATTGCAAATGAACAGACAAAAAAAAAAAGGGAAATGATAGCTGCTTTTTCTTCTCTCTTCTGGATTCCAAACTTCTCTACAACAAAGAGCCAGCAATCCCAAAATGCTGCCTCTAGTGCTTTCAGGTTTTTTTAAGCATTCTGCTATAAAAACTAGCAAAGTAACTGTAAGCTTTAGCATATCTTCTTGTCATGCATGGTGCAAATAACAATCTGTAGAGGTTACTCCACTTCTGCTTCAAATTATCTGAACCTTCAAAGTTAAGATTAAGGGTTGCAACCCTTGAGCAAAATTATACCTATTCAAAACCCTTCCCTCAAGTGTACAAAATAAAGAACTTGGAATGACTGGGAAAGAAACTAGTGGAACAAGAGAGGGAAAGTTAGGTAAGGAAGAATTGGTTTTGAGAGGGGTTTAGGGCAGTCCAGAAAAGGAGGGGTCAGCAAGGTCATAGGGTTTTTTTTTCCTTCTGATACTCAGGTTTCTAAGAACAACCCCAGATCAAAATGAGTTATTTTCTGTAAGAATCTATACAGCCAGAACTAGCTGTTATTTTTGGCCATCAGTCATAGAGGAGAGAATGATGACTAACAGTTTACCTGGGTACAACAGTCTGTATTTTTCTTGCTTTTCTCAATGCTTGCTGTACAAATATTCTGAAGTATTTTTGTATCTCTTTTCATCTTTCTGTGCTTTTTTCTGTTTTCTGTGTGAAAGAGAGACATTTTTGCTTGTCTCAGCAAAAGCTGTATCATGATACATTAAAAATTATGTTCAGCTGAAATGGAATGCAGTAAGGTGCCAAGAAGTGTGAAAGACAACACCCCAATAAAGCAGTTACAACCTACGTGAGTTCCCATGTAATCTACTTAGTGTGTAGTTCTTAGGAAATGAAGGGTATGATTTAGACATACTGGTTGTTCCTACTGATGTAATTTTCTGCTGATTTTCTTATGCAGTTGTAGGAATTAGGAAATGTACTTTTGACTTCTCTGTGTTGAGCAAGTAGATTCCCCACCTCCTCTGCCCCCATCACCTCCTCAAGGTATAGTAGAGTTTAAGTACAAATATCTGTCTTGTGTTCACATTGACCCAAAGTCAAGCAAGCTACGCAATACCCTGGGTTGAGTGTCCCTCTGGGCTTTTCAGTTCTCTTTCCCTAGCAGATGGATTCTGTCCCTTTTTCTGAATCTACGACACTGTTTCCTCCTCTTTTCTTGAATGCTCCAGGAATACTGTCCTGAGGAAACTATCAGCCAGCAGAGTTGGCATGAGGCTGCCTAGAGGAACTCCTCCTTCTGGCCTGTTTCACAGTTGGCTCTCATGAAGTGGAGTCCCTTCTACATGAGGCGCTTGCAGAGCTGGGTTAAATCTGGACTGCAGTGATCTCATAGGCCGGCCAGCTGGCTGCTGTTGTACTAAGGCAGTTAAATGGTAAACTTTGCAAGCTATAGTTTTTGTTTAATAAGAGACCTTTTTTCTGTGATTTGAAGGTGTGTCAAATGGGCTGTTGAAACAGTCTTGCTGTTGCTTGAAGGGGTAGAAGTGCTTACTTAGGGGATTGGTGGGATTTTATTTTACTGATTTAAGATAAAAATATCAATTACCAGATGCATTCACCAGCCAAAACTAACCACTGAATGACACGTGCAGATGGTAATCTGTGAAGACACGTGGTGTCTGACACATCTGTTTTCAGCTGAGGCAGGGACAGTTTTCAGCAAGGGATGGGGGACAACATTCAAGTGGTTAGAAGGAATAGGTACTTGGTCTGGGAAAAAAAAGAGTGATGGAAACATTCCTGTGTGATACTTGGTCAAGGAGCAAAACAGGATAGGAAAGAGGAGGGGAAAAAATTCTAAAATACCAGGGAGTCTACTGCTCTCTTTCGATCTGTCAGAATATCTAGTGTGTGCTCTCCTTTCCACATGAGTGAATCCAGTCTCACCACTGTGAAAATTTGATTGCCCTATAAATACAACTTTTTATTTTTAGATATAAACACTGAATGAAGTCATTAATCTTTTGTAAATGCTTCTGGCAGCTTAGCATTAGAGAGAGTACTTTTGGGATTTTATTTTTGCATACAAATTAATCTGTCAGGCTGTCACATTTAAGACTCTTGACAATTAACATTTGACTGATACCGCAAATTATGAGGGCCTGGTCTTCAAGCTGAGTTGAATCCAGGTGGCTTTATTATGTTTTTGAGAGCAGCATTGCATTAATTTCAGTCCAGTGTAGTCCATCCCTGACAGTTGATTTGGTGAAGACCTGGACTAACTGTTGACTAATTAAAAGCTCAAAACCAAGCATAGAGTCTGCTGAAGCCTTTGCATTCTTTGTATGGTCAGGAAATCCTATGGCAGCATCTAAACAACAGGAGGGGAAGACATCCTGTGTAATTCCAGTAGTTTGTAAGTTTTCTGCCTGTAGCTACTGGTCAGAACTATTATCTGACCTGCTTGGCAGTTCCCTAAGAGTTTCTTGTCAGCGCTGTCTTTCATACTGTGCGTTTCTCTTTTCCAAGTGCTTCCCAGATGGATGTGCAGACTTTATTTGGCTCTCTTCCAACCCTTCTTTTACCTGCTCCTGCATGTATGTTGCTTTGTTCTATCTGCTTGCTTGGTGTTGACATTTTTGAGCCCTCTTTACTTTTGTTTTTTGTTCTTATATACATAAGGTGTATTTTATAAAACTGAGACTTACATGAAACCTTTCTCCTTTTTTTTTTTTTTTTGTTTTAATGTTTTTTTATTTGGTCATGACCAAAAGTGATTCCATCTGACATGCCACTGATTGCAGTATGGCCACAGTACTTATGGATGGCAAATATAGTTTAAATTTATTGGGATTGACTGTCAGGATTGTACATAGCATGTGATCCCACAGTAGAATGCTGAGTGACAGTTGGGATTTTCCTTTGCTTTCTTGCTTTCCACATTCCAGATTTATTTGGGAGGAGATGATCATAGAACCATTGGAATTATGTTTAATGAGACTGTGACATTGACCCTGGTTAATGGTATTTGTTTGTTGCAGCTGCACGCAAGGAGCAAAAATAGAAATATTTAAAGGTTCACTGGAGCCTTAATTGTGGTGTCATTAGAGTCATTGCAAGTCTTCACTTGGTTCAACTTTATATTTTTTTCTTACGAATTTCTGTAAAAACATATTTTCTCTTTCCTGACCTGCTGTGATTGCTAATTTCCTTGTCTGTGAAGAGATGTCCCAGGCAATGTGATATTTTGGGGTTTTTGTGGTAGTCTGAAACAGGTTGTAGACCTTGCTTGATGGTTTGGCCTAGTAACCCAGTTCAATTAATACTCTACTCCTTGGTAGTGCTTAACGCAGACAGCTTCATAAGAAATTTTAGGGCAGTTACACAGAATTTTTCTCTTTGGAAAATGTTGCTTTAGCCTCCTCAGTAAGAAGGTGTAGACTACTTATTTTTCTTCTAAAAACATGAAAGTTTACATGTTTATTGGGTTTTTTCCTCCCACACCCCCTTCTTAAAAAAGCTTTCACTTTGTTTCTGTTGTGAAGAAGGCTAACACAAATATGAGATGTCTGTGTCCGTGTCTTTCCTCTGCCATCACTTTTGGATTAGTATCAGCTCACTTGAAGCAGATTTGACTGAGAATCAGAAGTGTTATTTGCATGAGTTTTTAGAAAATAGTAAGACAAAGAGGAGAGCCTGAAAGAGTAAATCCTTGGAGGGAAAAAACCCAAAACATTGTCCTTTCCACTGCTTAAGGGAAGCTAATTCTGTGCTATAGAAGCATCCAATCCTCTTTGACTAGTAGACTAAACCACTGCCTCGTGGCAAACCATTCCATGGCCATTCTGAACATTTTGTAAAGGGTAATATGGACAATAATGGGAGCAAAAAACATCAGGTATATTTCCATAATGCCTGGCTTGTTGTTGTCCATATTCTCAAAGGGGTGAGGTGAGGAAAGGATGAACCATGGAGGTTGAACTAAATGAACTGTACAAATAAAACTGGCTGTAATAGAGAAATGCAATGTATGTTGCTGCTGAATGCACAGGAGAGAATTTGTGTTACAGTAAAATACTAATTGCCAAGTGGAATTTATTTTCAGTTCTGTCACTATTTTTTTGTTTTAGGTCCTGTTTAATATGATTGTAGAAGTGCCTCGTTGGACTAATGCAAAAATGGAGGTAATTAAGAAAAATATCTTGATTATGTAGCTATTTGTGAAAGTTATGACAATGCAGTGGCTTCCGGTATTCACAGTTTAATCACAGTTTGGATTGTTCTTTGCACATTAAAATGTTCTCTGTTAAAAATTTGTTTGAAGTGGTGCATACACTTTCCTTACAATCATAAAAAGTGTTGAGGTTCTAATTGTTTTCCTCATGGAAACAGGGAAAGCAAGTGGGCACTGCTTCTTGACAATCCTCTGACTGCAGAGTGCAGCATATCTGCAGCAGAGTCCTGGAGTTTTTAGGATGTTGTCCAGCATTTAGACTAACTCTTGCTTGCTTATGGAGCATTCCATTCAAATTAATTTAAGTCATCATTTCCACTGTATATTGTGCTAGGCCAAATCCCAACAAATGGAGTTGCAACTAAAAGAACGCTTCCTTGTGACCAAAAAAAAAATATTTGCAGACTTCACTGATTGAAAGCATGAACTCCTGCAGGGAGATATTTTACGAGTAGTAAAATCATCTGTAGTGTTTGTGAAACAACAGATCTCACCAGGATATGTCCTGTCTTCCTGAACATATGTATTAATTTTAGGGATGCTTCCCAGATGCTTTTAAGGAAGTTTGTGGTTGAGCTGTTAACCCTTTTAATTATTGAAAATAATACCAAAGAACCTCCTTAACCTGTTATTTGAGAATTTTTTCTCCTTTCCCTGATGATAGAACTGTGTTTGCCATCAGTTGTTATTCTTCAAGCAGGATTACCTCAGGTATTAACCCTGAATTTCAAGCTCATGATTTATGGTGGAAGCTGAATTCTCTTTTACAAAGGATCCCTTTGGCAGTGCTACTTGAACTCTGCCTAAAGCTCAGGTTGCTTCTTTTAGCACATTATGTCAAGAGTAGAAAAGTTTGTCCTGTTGGGTTCAGAAATCAGTGATTTTAGACTTTTTGGGTTTGATGGAGGAGGCTAGCTGTAGTTGCCTAGTATTTAACTTGTAATATCCTTAAAATTTGCTGCACCAATCATTATGGCAGTCGTCTTACCTTGCCATTGTGTCCTGGCAGTCCTTCAGCCCAGACCATGGTAAGCTGCTAATACCTGCTGTTACCAGATCTTGTCTGCTGGTCTCTCCTCACGTGGAGTAGAGACTGCAGGAAATTAAGCCTTGCATTAGGATGAATATTGACCACTGTTACATTCCCTGCAACAGATCTTCTGCTCATGATCTTGTTGGATTTTTCTTCTGCCCTTGCTGCTCTCACTTACTCCTCTTTGTCCCGGTTTCCATGAACAAAAAGAATTGCTGAGCTCCACTTCTGTCAGTGTCCCAGGTGGCATAGTTGAGCTCTTCACTGTTAGATTATGACCAAAAGCAGGTAGAATCCAGTATGAAACCAGGAACGTGTGAACCTTCATCTTGTCTCTTGGAGAGGGTTTACTTGTGGAATAAGTACATAGTACTGATGGGTTGATGTGGTTCAAAAAGGTGGAATTCCTTTGGGATAGCTTTGGTGATGGTGTTTCAGGTAAAGGACAGAGATATAAAATGAATATGGACTGAGGGCTGTCTGCTTATGCAGGGAAGCTGTGCACTACTTGAATGTAACCACTTGAGCCTGTAACAAATGTTTTGCCACTCAGAAGATTGTTTCTAAGCAAGAGCCAGGCAAACATGGGTTGGACTGTGGTGTGTAGTGTCAAAGGATGGTTACAATGTGAAGTAGCTCTGGTGGGTAACTCAGGCAGTGGATGTATGTGTGTGGTTTGTATATGGGCTTTGGAGGAGGATGTTACTGTTCAGCTGTAGTTCAGCTCGTCTATGAGTGCTTCTTTAGTAATAAGAACGGCCTCTTCAAATGGTAGCTAAGCTTGTTCCAAATCTGCATTAAGTTGGCATGTGGTGACTATGGAGAACTTGTGCTGTGAAAAAGCATTTGTATGCTGAGAGGTGATGGAAAGAATGGATGTTTGCAATTGGAAGGCAACAAGCAGAGGGCAAGAACATGAAACGTTTCCTCTGTGGCTGTCAAAGCCCCTGTTGTTGGAAGATGTTATGCCACCATTTGCGTATCTGTTGAACTTGCACTTTAAAGTGCAAGAACTTCTGACTTAAGTTCCTTTCAGTTTTTATGTTTGACCATGACAGTCTCCTTACAAATTTATTACCTTTTCTTCTAGATTAATTTCTTTCTTGCATACTTTACATTGTTTAATACCTTAATAAGCTGCTTTTTGAGTATAACCCCTGAGATTCAGAGTGAGGCTTTCATACTTTTAATAATCCTCAAACCACAAGCATGCGCTGCCAGATGGATCTTTCTCAGTGGTTGGGTATGGAATGAATTGCTTTCCATTTTAACTTTCTCCTTCTCTCTCTCCCTGCCCTCCCCGCCCTTTTTCATGATCTGCTTAGATTGCCACTGAGGAGCCGTTGAATCCCATTAAACATGACATAAAGAAAGGCAAGCTTCGATATGTGGCAAATATCTTTCCTCACAAGGGTTATATATGGAATTATGGTGCCCTCCCACAGGTAACATTTTTGTTATAATGGTGAAAGTTTTCTGTCTTCTGTGTAAATTGCCTTGTAAATCTTGGATACTGCCTGAATGCAAATCAGCTGCAAAAGGGGTGATTCTCTTTGATACATTTGTAAATTAGGATTTTTTTATGTTGAACTTCATTGTGTCCATAAATTTTGCTCAGAATTTGGGTGTATGAGTAAATATGTGCTGTGTTTTCAGGAAGGAGTTCAGTGATCAAGAAATCTCAAATCTTTAGTCTGTATCTCTGTACTGTAGTGACAGAATTAAACTGTCATGGTCTGTCATTCAAGAATACTTTAAGTAGACCTTTTCTGCTTAAACAAGATGTTTATTTAAAAACTCATTTAGGATTTTCATGTACTGCAGTATAAATTTTAATTGGGATTTCTTAATATCTTTATCAAAGAGGAACACAAGGGCTGTTGTTTTTCAGATTAAACCTCAACTATCTTACCTAACTTTTCTCTAAATTGTGAGACTTTACTGATCATGATGCATTCAAAACTTTGAGCCTTGAAAAAGCCCAACTAATGGCTGGAATTTTGAGCATAATGCAAAGTTTTAAACTTTTTTCATTTATGTGAATAATGCATTAGACTTAAATTAGTACTGAAGAACATGATAGAGCTTGAAAAGAGTAATTTCTTTACACTTAACTGTATAAGCAATAAAAGTTGAGTCCTGAAAATCTGCTGATGTGTTTGATTCCTGGAGAGGAGATGCTAGGCAGGTGCTGGAACACAGCAATGAAGTTCTTGTCCAGTCAGCAGTATCAGTAGACAAAGTTTCCAAGTAGGTATAGTTGGAAACCCGCAATTCCATTTAATATTTTGAAATTTGTATGTTCCTTAGTGTAAAGCCAGAATTATTTGAAAATGTAAATATTTTCTTGCACAAAGTGCAATATTTTGGACTTACAATACTCTCCGCAGGAGAAATGTTTGGCATCCCTTGTTACCTGGTGAGCTGGGGAGTGCTGAATATAATTGTCATTTTCATTTTTTACTGTATTAGACTATTTGCTGTCATAGCAGAAGTTGGTGTGCTGTCCAGAGAACAGTACTGTTCCTTCCTTCTAACCTAGAAGTGAAGAGGTGTGACTGGGCAGGAGAGTAGTACTGGTATAATGCAGCCCTAAATAAAAAGCACTTTGGTGGGGTGAGAGGACACAGTCTTAAGCTGTGCCAGGGGAAGTTTAGGCAAGATATTAGGAAAAAAAAATTTACAGAAAGACTGTAAGAAAGGTTGGGCATTGGAATGGGCTGCCCAGGGGGGTGGTGGAGTCACCGTCCCTGGAGGTGTTTGAGGAAAGACTGGATGTGGCACTCAGTGCCATGGTTTAGTTGATGAGGTGATGTTAGGTCATAGGCTGGGCTTCATGATCTCCAAGGTCTTTTCCAACCTAGTTGATTCTGTGAGGAGTACTGGAAAAGTAAATATTAAGTTCTCTTTTGATTCCACTTCACCAGTTTTTTAGTAATGATTCTGCTACCTAAACACCTAAGCATATTCTTTTCACCATTTTGCCTTCCAGTATCAGTCAAGTTCTCAAGAACAAGTTTGAGATGGAATTATGATCATGGACAGCAGGAGCTACCAGTATAACTCCTTGGAAAAAAATTTCTATCATCTTTTCAACAATGCTTAATTGGACTCAAAATTCTTAACAGAAAAGCTTCTCAACTGTAGAATGAGTTATTCGTGACTCGCCAGTAAAAGTGAAAACAAGTACTTGTGTAGTAATTAAGTTAGCATAACTTGGCTAGGATTCCTTGCAGTGCTCAGAGCAGGGATTTAAACTTGCCTCTTTGGTCTTAAACTCTTAGCTGTCCTTTGGAATGTACTTGTCTCAAAATACTCAGAAATACTTCATACCTAAATCTAAAATCTTTAGAAAGTTTATTGGGTGCTGACAAATCTGTGCGTAGGAGTGTGGTTAGCTCAAAGCTTAGATGTTTTAGAAAACAACTTATGTTAATATCATGGTATTTAACAAGTATAGTAAAAATGTAATTGTAAGATGTCCTAGCTTGGTCCCACTATCATCCGCTATCATTAGTAACTAGAAAAATCCATGTTCAGGGTCCTCTGATGTCTTAGTCACTGCAATTGGGTAAAGTGTATCTGTTGAGTCACTGACAAAGGAAAAATATGTCCTCAGTAATCCTCATGTCACTTGTCCCACAGTGTCAGTCCACTGGCTGTTTATTTTTTCTCCTCCCATTGAGCAAACCTGTTCTCAGAAAATTGATGTTTTTATTGTTGCTTTTGCTAATCTTTGTAATTTAGTGGTAAGATGAGTTGTAATTGCAGTTCAGCTGGTAACTGATTGTTCTCTTTCCCCTGGCAGACGTGGGAAGATCCAAACCATACAGACAACATTACAGGATGTTGTGGGGATAATGATCCTATTGACGTTTGTGAAATAGGTTCAAAGGTTTGTATTTATCAGGATTAATCTAATTTATCAAGGTTAACTTAATAATTTGGTAGCAACTTTTGGAAGAGAAGATCAGATGGAAAACAATAGAAAATGTGTTAATAATGTTAGGGACTGACAAAAGTATCAACAGAGGATCTAAGTAGAGAAGAGGTAAGGAAATGGTGGATTTTTAAAAAGGAGGGGAAAAAGTAGGATTTGGTAAAGTCTTCATACTGGTTAAAAGGAAAAGTAAAAGAACAACATCCTGAAGTTGTGGGGCTGGACAGTAAGTTTTGGGTGAAGGAAGTGAGGGTTAAGATTTTTGCGGAAGGAAAAGATTTATTTATTTTTTCCCTGTTAGTGGTATTGAAGCTAGGAATAGGTTGCTGAAAGATGAGGAAATATGACAGCATCATGCACATAAAAATTACAAAGTCAGACCCACAAAGGAGGTAGGTTTGAGTTTACTCATGGGTGCAAGGAGAAGTAGATCCTCTTTTCTAGAGGAGACAGGAGCGTGCTGCAGTGTTGCAGAGTTATGAGTCATGGAGTGGTTGGATAAAAAAGAGGTGCAGCAAACACCATTAGTAGGTATAGAGGAAAGGTATAGCTCACTGAAAGAGAGTTTTACATATCTGGATGCATCAAAGAATGGAGCAATGCTGTGTATCAGAAATGGGGTTATGAAATGGATGAATTTGAAAGAGGGATCTCTTAGGATATTTAGATAAGGGGAAATTAAATTGGTGACCTCAGTGACAGTGGCTTTATTTGGGGTAAGAAACGTAAAGATTAAACTCAAGGGATCCAGAAAGAGTTAGAGGAAATATTAGCTGGTAGGGAGAAGGTTCCTAAGAAAATGCAAAAATCGTTGTGTTGGTATTTCTGGGGAAGTGCTGTGTGTTTATATGTGTATATTGGAGTCCAGAGGAAGGAATAACAGGAGAGAAAGTAGAGAATCAAGGGACAGGAAGAAGTTTAAAAATGCATGAGACACTTCTGGCTTGCAATTTGGGGGGAAGACCAGGAAAGTATGGAGGAATTAGGTTAAAAGGGAAGGAAAAAATTTTTAGCTACTTGTCTACTTAAATAAAGGCTGGAGACTGGAGAATTGAGGATTGGAGAATAGTAATGGTGGAGATTGCAAAAAGGGTAGAAATACTAAATAGGTGGGTACTGGGTTTGCAGATCTATCTTGCAATTTTGTTACAGCCTGCTGATCAAAAATATAAAACTATTTTTCTTATTAGATAAAAGAGAAATCCTATGTGTTGTTTTCCAAATCTTTGTGGCATTACATTCTGTTTCAGATTCGTTCTTCTGGTGAGATTGTTCAGGTGAAGGTCTTGGGTGTTTTAGCTCTTGTTGATGAAGGAGAGACAGATTGGAAGATCATTGCCATCAGTGCAGACGACCCAGAAGCTCAGAAAATCCATGGCAAGTATTTTTGTCTTTCTTAATGCAGTTATGTCAGAGACTTGCACAGCAGAATGGTACCTGAGTTAAGGCCACTCAGGATAAGAAGAGGCAGACAGTGGAAAGGCAAGGCTTTTCTTTTTTTGTTGTTGTTGGAAGTCAGGTGTTTCCTTCAAGGAGGGCATATGCGCTTTCACACTGAACTTCTAAAATGGTTTGCTTGGATTTTTAAGAGGACATGTCATGCAGAAAGTCTTGACTTCTGAAACACAACTGCCTTAGAAAATGACCTCAAATAATTACAGGCTTATCTCCTGTGTAATAGTGCATATGTACCCACTTACATTATGTAGCACACTACTGTCTTCCTTTTTGAAACTGTTTGTTCCTTTTATATTTGGAGGTGTTGTGTTCCATTCTGAAAAGGCAGTACATTTCCAATGTCTTGCCACTTTTAAGAGGATTGCTTCCAGAGTTTGTTGCTTAATGTGAACAATTAGGTTTCACCTTTTAGCTTGAAAATTTGCAAAGTAAATTGCTAATGCAGCTCACCCTGATCAGCCTTGATGACGACTAGCTGTGCAGGAAGAAATTTCCTGCTCAGACTTGTCCTCCCTGTGATCAATCTTTTGGTATCCAAATGAAACTCGAATATTGAAGTGTGTCCATGTGAATAGCACATGAGGTGTAATTCTGATTGTAGATGTGTTAAAACTGCAGGAAGTTAAGTTTTTACAGCACAAGTAAAGTGCAGTTTTTCTCTGGATAAATGGAGGTTTGCTTCCTCAAAGGGAATATTACTGGGAATAATAAGAATTAAGTGAGGAGGTTTGTCTAAAAGTGATTGTTAGGAGATCAAAAACCATATATACCATCAGGTATGTACAGTGAGAGCCTGCTCTTTGTTAATAAGGGTACTTTCTGTAGGACTAGAGCAATCCAGTAGCTTTTTAAGGAATTCTGTTTCTCAGCCATTGAAGTTTTTTCATGGTTTCTGAGTGTAAAGTATGTCACTGGACTAGCCCTTCATTCTCAGTTTTCTTGCAGGTTACTTTCACATGGAGAATACTTGACTTGTGGGGAAAGAAGGGGAGAAGAGGAGATGAGGAAAAGGAAACTCTTGGGTTGATGCTGATTAAAATCATTGGGCAGATGAATTACTACATAGTGTTTATGACTCTGTAACTACTTTGACAGTTAGAGATTAAGAAGTTCAGCTTAAGGAAAGAGTAAGTAATAGTTTGCTGTTAATGTCAGTATCAAGTTAAACCACTCTGTAATGTGCAGCAAAATGCAATGTAAATGTCAGCAGTTAAAAGAACAGTGATTAGTGCTTCATTTCTAAGTGTTCTGCTTAAAGACACCTTTTCTCCCTAGCTGTTTCTGAGAGAATGTGGTTAGAAAAGTGGGTGAAAAAATTCAGGAGTCCACTAAGCAGGGGCAAAACTGTGTCAGTTTATTTCAATATTATTTACTATTTTGGGTTAACTGTGTGTATTTGAAAGCTCTCTCTAGTTTTTTGGTTGGTTTTGTTGGTTTTTTTTTCCCCAGGTAATGACTGATTTATGATTTATGTCAGCTCTATTACAGCTTGAGTTTATTTGAGAGGGAAGGAGTAAGAGCTTTTGTCTTAAAAAAAGAAAAATAAGTGGGAGGAATGGGAAAACCATTGCCTGTAGTTGATTCCTGTGTGCATCCTTTCTTATCAGAGAATATGTTCAAAACTTCAAGAAGAGAACTGTCCTGAGATTCAGAGAAGCATAGAAGTATTTATCCAGTTTAATATGATTTCCCTTTGGGATTTGAGTTACAGCTCAAGATTTACAAAAGAAAGAAAAGGGGGAGAAAAAAAGCTCCCATCTGCTTTCAGAAGACATGACTGGCTTGCAGTGTTTAACAGCAATCATTCTTCAGTCTGAAAACAAACAAATCTGTCAGAGCAGGCAGTACAATATGTCCTTTTATACTTGTTTTTCCCCCTTTCCAAAGTTGTTAATTATTTCAACATAAAGGGATGGCAACTACGGATAAAACCGGTGTCTCCCTCTGTAATTGATATGCTGCTGTGTTACGGAGGTGGCCTCCTGGGGAAGATGAGGCTAAGTGTTGCCTTCTAATCCTGTCCAGTCACTTCTGTATCATTTGTTAAACATTTCCAACTGGACTGAGAATCATCACATTTGCTTTCAGCTCAGTATGTGGAGAGCCCCTAGTGAACATTTGGAAAAGATAATTCTGAGACACCAGAGTGATGATTACTTGCAAACCCCATCCTGAGCCCACACCGTATGTTAACTCCTCTTGCCTCTTTAAGCACACCCCAGGTATTTGGGATATTCTCCTTCTGGGATTGTCATCGTTCTCATAAGTGCAGTTGATTTTTCTGAGGCTTCACAGAACTCAGAACTGAGAAGTCACAACTTCTGAGTGCTTCTCATTGTTTATTCATAGCACTCCACTGGACTATGTCGTGCAGGCATTTATTCATAAATACTGATTTAAATTGGAAACCCTGCCTAGAACTCTCTCTTTCACACAGAGCAGTGAGAAACTCTTGTTTACAGTGGCAATACCCAGGAATGATAGGCAATGCTTAGCACCTGTTTAAGTGAGAACTGTCATCAGTAGGAGCAGCAGGGTCTTAGTGTCTGTTTGGACTGACTTTGTAAGGTAATCTGTTTGAAATAATAGCACTTAATTCTGGTGGGCATGGGGACAATCTCTCACCACATACCACCTGTGTGTCAGATGCAGACATCTGTGTGAGAAAGTTGCTTTTAGACTACAGCTAGACATCTTCAGATTTATCTATTTCAATAAGATCTGTCTTTGTGGCTGTTGTGTTTCTGCTCAGGCAGTTGCTAGGCAGTGGACCAGCAGAGCAGCTTTAGACTGAGTTAACTCTGAGAAAAGACCTAAATGCTTGTTGCAGACTGAAACGCTAAGTCTTGGTGGTGTAGTAGGCCTGGTTGCTTTCTTTGTTTTGTTGTTGTTGATTTTTTTTTTTTTTTTTTTTTTTTGTAAAAAGAGCGGGGGGAAGGGTTTTTGGGGGNAGCCAGGAGGAAAGGTTCTTGGAGTAGAAAGGTTGCTTGTCTGCTTATTTCATAGTTTGGATTGATTTTAATATATTGGAGTTCACTTGTATATCTGATACTTTTCTAGTTTGGGGTCAGAAAGGATGAGTGATAATTTTGTGCTGTGATTTGGTCTCAATGTATGTGGTGTCTTCATATTGGACAAGAGGTTTTAAAAATCACTGGCAGTGGAAGCAGGAATTGTGTTTGAAGCAGCTAATGAAGTCTGACTTTCAAAAGGTCGTCTTGCCCTCCTTCAGCAAATTGGACTAATCATATATACTGGATGGCATTTTGAAGGTGAATTACTGGCCTGGAATCTTAGCAGCCATTTTTGCTGCCATTGCTCCCTGGAAAGATGCCAGGATCTATTCAACAGCAGTTGGTGATGTCTACTGGCTTTATTGTGCTTCCATTTGCTGGCACTGGTGTAGTTAACTATGCTGTGTTGCCATGCTGGTTTTACAATATGCATCTCAAGACAGGGTTTAGTGATCAAACCCTAAATGGCAAAACTAAGGCATATTGTATATTTTGTACCATATATTGTTACAGACCTTTGCATGTGAGTGTATTTATTCACAGAGAAGCAACAGAGGCCCAGAAGACTTTCGTTGTGGATTTGTGTAAGCACTCAGTATAAAGAAATTAATTAGCTGTACCAAGGCTCCTCTCCTACCCCCTGCACAAAATACACCAAATGCCTTTATATGGGATGTAGCTGCTCCTTCCTGTAAATGTTTATAAGATGTTATTAAAAACATATGTCCTCTCTTCCCACAGACCTTGTTTAGAAAGCTTGCTGCAAACATGTTGTTTTAGCTTTGCTTACAAGAAGCAGCATCTGTTGTACTAAAAATGGTAGTTTTGTACAAATGCTTTTGTTGCTCTCTTCTGTAAAGCCAGCTAGAATTGGGATGTGCGTTCATGTTGGCTCACTCCCTTGACAGAGAGCTAGCAGCAGTTCTTGGTGCCAGCCTCTGGAGATTTCTCCTTATGGACACTGAACTGCAACCCTTCATGTGATCTGCTGTCTCTTTTTAACCCTTGGCACTTAACTTTGGTGCCCAGAAGGATGAGACCTGTGGTTGCACACAGGCAGTATAGAGAAATTCCACTTAGAGCCCTGTGGGGACATGCTGATAATGCACCTGTGGGAGCCTGACCTGCTCTGCCACTTTGAGCAGGGCTTGCTCGCAGAGATCAAACTGCTTTGGGCCATGTGCATGCTTGCTACTCCCAAACCTGCCCTTTTGACATCAGTGTGAGTACATAGCTCTAGGGGAAGATAAGGAGTCAAGGTCAGAGAAAAGTCTTGACAGTGTTTGCTGCAGAAAAGACATCTAAGTTGTTCACTTTTTTTAAAGTCATCATAAATTTCTAGCTATCTTCTGTAGATATTAGTATAGTAAATGTATGTACTGCTTATTGTGATCTTTTCTTTTACCTTTCTTTGCTTACTTTTTTTGTCTTCTGAGTGTAGTTTTTCTCCTTTCCCCCCTGATATGCCAAAGAGGCTGTTTAGATTTCAGTGGAAGATAAACTGTCTTTCAATTTTTTCTATGGTGGCTTTTAATGAAGAAGTGGCTGTTGAGTGATGCAAGAACTGCTGTTTTCCTTGTATTTTGTATTACATGCTGACTCCACAGCAACAGCATTGATAGTTTTTTGGAGTTTGTTTTGTTGCATTGTTGCAGTTTTTTCTTCTGCTTGCCACCAACTTCCTTTATAATACAGATGTTCTGGAGTCTTTTTTTTTTTTTTTAATTCAAGCTTCCAAATTTCTTTTGATGTTCAGTCCTGTCCTTCATAGTAAAGAATAGTGAAGTGGAGCATAGGGATGAAGGAGAATTAACTTGCAAGAAACCCAGGAAATAAAAGCAACCAATGCCTCCGTGCTTAAGTTCTCAAAACCAGAGTATACAGCATCCATATAGTGCTGTAGCCTGAGTGTGTTTTCCAGTAGAGAGAGTATGAAATTAAGGGAGATGATTCTGTCCATGAAGATAGAATCTCTAGCATAAGGAAATAATGGAAGTCTGTCCCAAAGCCTATCCTAATATTTGAGTCCTTTAAATAAGTATAAATAAAACCTATAAATAAGGGACAACAGATGGAGAAAAGTACCAAGTGCCGGTTAGTAGACTGTAAAGCACTTCTGATGAACAGTTTTTGTGGGAACAGGAGGCAAATAACCAAGTAGGAGGAATGAAGAAGCAGAGTGGGAACAGACATTTGCTGGAACAGGAACCAGAAAAAAAGAGCAGCAGTGTGAGAAAGCATGCTTGAATTTAAGTAGTGTCTGGGGATGGAGGTCTGGAGTTTGTCCACTGCTGGGAGCCAAGGAAATTGCTGCAGCAGCCTGGTTTTCTTTACAGACTTGAGGAGATAGGGTCTCTTCAACAAGTGTAGATATTGTGAATTCAAACCTCACAAGAGGAGGAGATGACAAGGGCTCAAGTTGGAGGAGGGATGTTCTCCTGCTTGGAGAGAACAGGATGATACACTGGAGTCCTGAAACTGATTTGAGTTGGAGCTGCAGTTTTATTAGTGCCCAAATGAAGCATTCTGCCTCCTACCAAGATCCCACCCTTTGCTAAATCATTCCTTCTTGGTTGGTCTCGCCCACCCACCCTAGTGAAAAGCTTCTTGTGCTCTTAAACACGTATTCCAGCTAGAAGACCTGCTTCTAGCACAGCCTTATATGCCCTTGCTTTTTTCTGGGATTCTGCCAGTGAAACTCCCTGATCTCCTACAGACAGATGGCCAGCAGCCAGGTTCAAAATGTGTTTTACTCTGAGCCCATGAACACGTAGCTCTGTTAAGTGTGTGCAAAGCAAAAATTTACATGGGGTTCTTCAAGGATTTATGTTTTGTTTTTTGGGTAGTGGTAATGCAGTGGAATTTGGGAGTGGCATCTATGACATGCTTGTTAACACTCAGAATGTCTTCTCACATAGGTCTGGCCTCCCAGTTCAGTCTGCATCTCATCTCTCTTGGTGGTCTACTGAGAATTGAATGGTCTGTAGCACAAGACCTTTTCTCTTCTCTTATTGTTCTCTTCAGAAATACTTTAATGTCTTTGTTCAGGTTCACAATGAAATTTAAAAAAGACATTTAAGCACTTAGTGATGGAAAGCACATGACTAGGTATCAATTCCATGGACTAAACAACTCTGATTTTATAGGACGGGACAGACAGAAGAGTATCTTAGCGGAAATCACTGCCAACAAGATGTCATTAAGTGAGGCATATCTATGGGAGAAGATAATGAAGTAACCAGGCAGTATTGAGAGAGAGCAAGAAGGAATAAGGAAGAGAGACATGAGTGAGTGACTTGCAAAATAGTAGAGGAGAGTAGCACCAATGGAAGGTGGCCTGAGCAGGGTGAGGTTATGAAATAGCTGATGGACTACAGCAGTAAAAAGGCAGCTCCCATTTCCATAAGAAGTGACTGTGAAAAGGAAATAAGATTACTCCAGTTTCAAAGTATTTGGCTTCTGGGAAGGACAAAATCATTTATTTTATCAAAATAATTAGAAAAGTGTTGAAAGCTTTTCCATGTAAACATGTTGCCAGAGAGTTAATTTGTCAAGGGGTTGACAGGACCACGCCATTGCAAGTGACAGAAGTGATGGTGGTCTCAAAGGACAGCCCTTTAAAATTTGATATGCACAGCAGGTAAGGGGTGTAAGATCACAAACTGCATTGTTGATATGGCAGTGTAGTCTTCAAGGAGAATTACTGTGATGTTTCATCCGTCTGTACACACCATGGCAGGGTTCATCTCTGCCTCACGAGGGTGTCCCCACAAATGACATACATTCCTCTTTGTGTCCTGTCACATCTTCCTGCAGTGGGATTATAGAGGTAGAGGTAGAACTGTTTATCACTGTGACTATGCAGATGCCACAAGCTTATCAGTAAGGTTAGTGTTTAGAGCTCCTGGCACATGTCTGTCTTGTCTTGAAGGGGATGAATTTGGAACTAAGATGAGCAAAAGGATGTCTTTCAATATAATGTTGACAGGTTGTCATGGTTTAAAAAAAACCAAATTTTTGTCTCCTAAAAAGGCTTTTACAACTTCCTTTAAGCACGGCTTCCGATAGATCTGGGAAGCCCAGAGATTGGCTGGCTCTGTTACAGGCACTCTGTGTAACCACTTACATGTTAGAATTGCTTTGGCAAACCTACATTTTAAGAGCAAGGAAGCCAAAATCTTTCTCTTTTGTTTCCGGTCAGAGGAGAGGTAACAGGGTGAAGGGGGGGGGAGAGAATCCGTCAGTCCCCCGTGGGGCGGATGGGTCTTTCCCCCCGCCCCCGGCCTGCATGAGGGAGGGAAGGGGCTCCATTCCCCCCCCCTCCCTTCTCCCTTGGGCAGCACGGCGGCTCCTCCAGGCTGGAGGGGGAAGGGAATGCAGTTCCATGCGGCTGGCACGGCTCTCTCGGGCNACCTAACAAGATCAGCCTGCGAAGTTTGGACTTGCTTTACATTTCTCTTAATCCTTATCTCATCACAAGAGACCAGCGTATGTAAAACCACTACATAAATTGGTGCGTTGGCTGGGAAAAAACTCAACCCGCTACACAGGTCAAGCCTGTATTTTGTTTAGAGGTGCTGGTTTAAAGATCCATGTGCTGAAATCATTATTATAGCTATTCTTTCATTATCAAAAAATGCATGTAGCCCCTGCAGTTGCTGGAGGAAAAAATTTCCTCAGTGAATAATCTAAGTATTACAAGAGGTACCTACTGAGATAAATATAGAATTTTCTTCTCCTGTCACAAATATGATCCTTTTATTCATTGTACCTTTGGGTCTTAATTTATGAAGGGCAGGAGATGACTAGTTTACCTGTTTAGTGTGGTTGTGAAATCATAAGGTAGCAACTATGGGCAGCCAATGTAATAAAGTGACATTTTACCAATGACTTTGAAAGTATTCAGTGAAGTCAAATTGGTGTAGATTCTTTAGGAAACTTTAAAGATTGAAGGTTCTGAAATCTGTGAGTAAAAATGATCAGTCCTTATTTTTTCATTTATTTTATCTTTTTAACCTACAGATATCGATGATGTCAAGAAGCACAAACCAGGTTATCTTGAGGCTACAGTTGACTGGTTCCAATTATATAAAGTCCCTGATGGTAAACCAGAAAATCACTTTGCTTTTAATGGAGAATTTAAAGACAAGGTGAAGATAATGCAAAATTAAAAATGCATCATTCTGTCATGTGGCCTCTACAATGCATCTTAGAATTTTTGGAATTGTAAAAGAGAAGGCTTAACAAAAAGAATTTTGATGGGAGGAACTTCTGCATACACTTTATTAGGCTAGGATTAAATAATGTTTGCTGTCTTCCATTTTGTTCAGGGAAAACGCATAGGTCTGAAAAAAAATTAGTCCTAATCCTGATGAGATTTACACATGCATCTGTGTGTTTGTAGGTGTTTTTCAAAGCATTTTCATTCTCCATATCAGAGTAAGGAACAGATTGTCTTTTCAGATGGTTTTTTAGTCCTGTTAGTAAACTTTTCTGACATTTTTTTTTAAGGGTATGCAATTTAAGACAGCGGGTTACAGTTTTTTCATATTTGGTATTTGCTTAAGATAAACTTTCTTCTGGTAATTCTGTGTAAAAACATTGGAAGCGTTTGGCTTGAAGGCCGAAAAATTATTTTCCCTTTTTTTTTTTTAGAAAAAAAAGAATGCCTTTTTAAACTACCTATAGTAAAATTGGCCAGTATTTGAAAGGAGATTGGACCAGGGAATAGACCTTGGTGAAGGAAATAGCTGGATTTTTCCAGAGAAATTTGATGTGATTTGAGTAAAATTGCTTTGCAACTTGTGTATTGCATGCTCTGTGTAGATTATTCATGGCAAAGAATCACAGGTTTCTCATGAATGGTGTCCATGTGTCAGCCAGTTCAGCCTTTCAGGGTGCTTTCAAAGTTACATAATGCCTTCTAACCAGCACAGGCAACTTTACACGTTTTGTCTGGTTCAAGAAATGCCCTGACTCCCCTCTGCACTAAAACCTCCTTTTAAATCAATCAAATGTGGAGTTGTAAGGCTTGATAACCTGATCTCTCCCCTGTTCTCCCAGGAACTGCTCTTAGAGGTTTTCCTGCTCTGTAGAGTGACAGTGGAGGAGTAGTGTATCCCTGTCAGGCCATTGGAGTTCAGCCTGGAGGCACTAAATGCCCTGAGACAGCTGGTTTGGAGCACTTGAATAATTCTCAAGCATGTCTAGAGACCCAGGATGTGGCCAGCAGCTGTGGCTGTGCTCCAGCAGCTCTGGTGAAGTTCACAATGTTCCAGTGGAACTTTTCCAAGTCATTCCTTGTTAACAAACGTGAATGTTCAGTTGGCAACTTTTTGCAAGTCTAGCAGTCATCATCTGGACACTGAGGGCTTATTTTACTTCAGTTTTTGGAAGCTTTTTCATCCCAACCCCACCCCCAATATTATTTTTGTTTCAAACAAGCAGAAACTATTAAGCAGCTGGCATGTTATATTCTTGCAAATGCTTAAGTATATGATTGGGCATTAATGAAGTAAATGCAAATTTTGCCACTAGAGGGGAAACCCTAACTCTGACCATGACCTGCATCTGTAAGGGTGAAGTTATAGCTCATTCACTTGATCCCATTTAGGGCCTGGTACAGTTTTCTACAGCAGTAGGGGTCTCCTTAGCATCTAGTGCTGATTTCATTTCTTTCATGTAGCATTCATGTGTTCTGGCTGCAGACTGAGGGAAAGTCCTGAATGTGTTGCCAGTATATTTGACAAATAGTGAAGTTTTTTTTGTATTCATAAAAAGGGTATTATATTCTCCAAGAGTTTAATGAGGCCTCAAAGGAGGTGCCTTAAAATGACACATGAAATAGTATGTTTTAATAAACTAGTTCTATCGCATTTTCTTCTGTTTAATACCATTTTAATTTACAAAACTTTCCTTGTTGTAAACTAGGCTTTTGCTGTTGAAACTATTAAATCTACCCATGAACACTGGAAAGCTTTGCTTCATAAAAAAGTTGATGGTGGTACTATAAAGTGGTAAGTATCCAGTCACATCTCGTGCTCTTCATATTGTGCAAGTACTGATGCTATTCAACAAGTTGCTGCTGCCCGTGATCTGCTTAGATTTTTTTTTTAATTTGAGATGACAGGAATACTAATGGGTTTGATTGGTAATTAATTGATAATAGAGTACGATTGACTAATTGCACCTTGTATGGTGATGATGTACTGGTAAGTGGTTCCAGAAATATATTGATTACATAAATGTGACATTCATTACTTCAGCTTTTGAGAAATGGCCCCAGAGTGTTTGTTCAGAATAGTTTGCGTAGAATCTTGGTCATTTTGTCACTGTTCATTCTGCTGCTTTGGGGAATTGAAGTTCATGCAATTTATTCTACAGGACCTTCAAAACTCATGATCAAACTAATTTTCAGTGTGAAAGGATATAGATTCATAGGGAAATATTTTTGCAAAGGATTTGGTCCCAGAGTTTGGAAATACTGCGGGTATCTGCTGCTTTATGTAGGAGCAGAATTTTGGCCTGTTTTTCCTTCTTGTTAGATACTGCAGGTAGGTTGCTGAAGTAACCTGCTGTTACTTCCATGATCTACCACAGAATCTGGCCATCCTGCAAGGCACAAGAGATGGGGTATGCTTACATCATCTCTGATTGCCATCTGGGTGTTCCTCAGCTCCCTCAGGAAGTGCCAGTTTATTTTTGCTGACTTCTTGGGGGGGATTTTAGCCTCTTGACTGTGGTCCTCTGCACTGTACCCAAGGTAGCAGCCAGAAGCACTGAGTGTGAGCACTGCTTGCATTAATACAGAATACACAGCCTAGACACCTCCTCAAACTCAATGAAACAACACCCTTCCACACACCTGTTCCTTCCAGCATTACTTTGTGGTTTTGACTTCCTCATTTCTTGCAGATACACATTTCTGAGCTCTATATGTGAGAGTCGTTTTTTTCCATAAGTACTTAATTACTTAATTTTGTGTTCTCTTTTCCACTGATGGATAAAGCATGTTTTTAATTTCATTTTTCAGCACAAATGTTCTGGTAAGTGGCAGCCCATTTTGTTGCAGTGAGGAGGATGCCCGCTCAATTGTGCAGTCAGTAAGTATATTTACTTTTTTTACCACCCCCCCCCCCCC